>JAPTHN010000029.1:1555596-1958437 GCA_026936325.1 Platynereis dumerilii
TTTAGGCATACACACCAGATGAAGATGAGGAGGAAGATGACCCGAGTGCAGATGAGAATGCTGATGCAAGTACTGGTGCTGAGAATGCACCCACTGTTGTTAGTGGTGGTAATTCTAAGCAAGATAATGGAGCAACAACAAGAACAGGAGGTACTCAAAAAGACTCAACAGAGTCCAGTGCAAGTACGAGCAAAGCCAGTGGTAATGTCAGTCAGCAGGACAGCAGACCAAAGCGTAGTAATACCTACAGGGATGTTGTTCAGCGTGGTAGACAGACACCTAGCACGAGTGCAAGAGTCAAGACTGGTGGTCTGCAGCCTGCTGTGAATCATCGAGGTAGCCGTGGTAACCTTACTGGTGGGCAACTTGGGCTACGAGCTGCCGGTGATGCGGATTATCGCACAAGGGGTGCGCAACAACCGGATAATCAAGCGTTTACTGTTCCGAGATATAATCGCAGAAGGGAGAGACCATCCACAGAATACCGAGATGGAACGTCCTTACGTAAGGTGTTCCTTGGCAGTATCAGCAATGAACATTCAGTTGAGGATGTGTATGAAGATTTCAGTAGAAGGCTGAAAACTCCTGTGATGGGGCTTTATCAGAGCTCTCACCCAAATGCAAGAAAGAAATCATTTGTGGTTAGTGTACCCCAGAACAAATTCACAAGTGTGCTTAATCGCCGTCACTGGAGGGATGGCATCATTGTGCGAGAATTCAAGGAGAAGTTTTCGTCATTCGTTTAAATTATGGCTAGAAGGCTGAAATTGACTGTTGCATCCTTTAATTGCAAAAACTTTGATGGGACTTTAAAGACAAAATTTACCAGAGAGCTATTTGATACTTGTGACTTTATTTGTTTGCAAGAAAATTGGCTTCTGGAGTCACAATTTCATCGATTTAGTGATATGTGTGAGGATATAGATCTATTTTATATCAAGCCTGCAGTGCAATGGACCCAACTGTCACGAGACAAGGAAGACCTCACGGCGGAACAGCGATTTTGTGGTGCAGTGACATTGGTTTGCAGATCAAGCCAGTTGTGACTATCTCAAAAAGACTAAGCTGTGTTGATATTACTCTGTCAGATGGTGCTAATTTGCTTTTATTCTCAGTTTATATGCCTACTGATGAAAGATTCATTGGTCCAAATTTTTATGCATATCAAGATGTACTTAGTGAAATCTCTGTGTTATGTCAACAACAAGATACTCAAAATGTGCTAATTTGTGGGGATTTTAATTCAGATTTTAGCCGTAATACACCGCAAGTGACAGAATTGTTAAATTTTTGTAACCAAGAAAAAGTGATTCCATGTATAAGTAGCAGTATTGCAAATGTTGATTATACCTTTTTAAATACATCTGGTGCTAGTTCAATTATAGACCATTGTATAGTTTCTGAAAATATGTCTCAATTCTTGTGTGCATATTATAGTCATAGTAATGTTGATAATGAATCTGATCACAAGTGTGTCATTTCTCAGTTTGAATTGCAATGTGAATATTTAGAAAAGGAGTATGTAAGGAAGAGCTCAAAATGTGCGTGGTATAAAGCCACCATTAATGACATCAAAAACTATAAACTATGTGTAGATGAGGTTATTGATAAGATGGTTATACCTCACGATGCTCTTGATTGTGTTAACATGAAATGTACTAGGCATAGAAATGAGCTAAATTCATTCCATGAAGAACTTGTTGTTAAAGTGTGTATAAGTGTTTCTCAGAAGGTGATACCTCAGAGTGGAAAACAATGTAATAAGCGTAAATCCATTCCTGGATGGAATGATCATGTTGCTGATAAAAGAGACACAGCTCTATGGTGGCATAATGAATGGGTTAAAAATGGAAGGCCTGGTTATGGTGCCATTTTTGAGGCAAGAAAAAGGTCACGGTCAGTGTATCATAAGGCAGTGAAAAAGGTAAAAAGATGTGAAAATATTATAAAGTCGCAGAAAATGGCTGAAGCAATTGCCGCGTGTGACCACAGAAACCTGTGGAGTGAGGCAAAAAGATTCAAGGGTAGAAATAAGAAGGTGTCTAATATCATTGATGGTGTTTCAGGTTCTGATAACATTTGTAACATGTTTGCAGATAAATTTGATAATTTGTTCAACTGTGTTGGAATATCAAAGGCAGAAACTGATGAGTTGTACAGTAGAATTAATGCATTAGTTGAAAAGGAAGTAAATTTTGAATTGTTCACTGTTGATGATTTTGTTAAAGCTGTTAAAAAAGTCTCATTTAACAAGTCGGATGGTAACCTCGGGTTGTATTCTGATCATATTATTCATGGTACACAAAAGTTATGGGTTCTTATAACAAAGTTATTTAATAGTATGTTGATTCATAGAATGAGTCCCAATGATATGTTAAAAGGATTTATGATTCCTATACCAAAAAATCGGAAAGCTTCTGTAAATACTTCTGATAATTTCAGGGCTATATGTTTGCAAAGTGTATTATGTAAAATCTTAGATTTGATGATGATTATGAGAGAGGGTGAAAAGTTATGCACTTCAGAATTACAATTTGGCTTCAAGAGTGAATTGTCAGCATCTATAGCAACGTCAGTTGTGTGTGAAACTATTGATTATTATCTAGATAAGGGTGGACAGGTATATGCTCTGGCATTAGATGCCACAAAAGCTTTTGACAGGGTGAACTTATATAAATTGTCTAAAATTCTGTTAGAGAGAAAAGTCAACGTGTTGTATCTTCGACTTCTGTTTGACATGTATATTAATCAGAAACTCTGTGTGTCATTTAATGGTAATAATTCTAGGTGGTTCACAGTATCTAATGGTGTAAAGCAGGGAGGCGTATTGAGCCCTATACTGTTCTCAGTGTATATTGATAATCTTTTAAGTATCCTTGAGAAAGAAGGTTATGGTTGTAATGTGGCTGGAAAATACTGTGGGATTGTCGCTTATGCGGATGATATTTTGTTACTTTCACCCACTCAGTATGCCCTTAGGAAAATGATATCAATTTGTGAGGAATTCTCTACTGAGCATAGTATTAAATTTAATGGTTGCAAAAGTCAATTAATAATTTTTGGGAATGATTGTTGTCCCTCTATAACTGTAAATGGTGAAATTGTTAAAATTTTTACAGAAATTAACTATCTTGGTCACACTATAAGCAGAGATCGAAATGATCCACTGGTACAAGATGCTGTCTGTGATTTCAATGGAAAGTTTAATGCTTTTATAGGTGATTATTCTTCGGTGTCATCAACTGTAAAAAATACACTGTTTAAACAGTACTGTTGTAGCTTTTATGGCTTTCAGAATTGTGCAATGTATTCTAGACAGTTTGATCGCTTACTTGTTACAGTGAGGAAAGCACAACGCAGAGTTTGGAATATCACAAATATGTGTCATAGAAGGTTTTTGCCGATTCTTACTGGAATGTTGCCAATGGATGTGTATTTTCACAAACGATTCTTTAAATATTTTATAAATGCTTTTAGGCATAAGAATAAGATTGTTAGCTCTATATTTAAAAATAGTATCTATGGTAATTCACGATTAAGTAAAAATCTTAGATTTATTATGGGAAGGTATAATATTTCTACTTATGATGTGAGAAATAAACCTTTGTGTCAGTTGTTAAAAGTATTTCATGAGAAGTGTGTGCCAGTTGAGCAGGATATCATGGTCTGTAATCATATTAGAGAATTGGTTGATGTTAGAGATACTTGTGAGTATTATAGTCATGTGTTATCGCGCAGTGAAGCACAAGAGATAATTAACTATTTGGCAGTACAGTGAGTGCTATTTTACTCTTTTTTTCTTTTTTTTTTCTTTCTTTCTGCTTTTAATTTGTTATAGTTTCCTCTTATTGTATGTACTTGCTCCTTGCTTTTTATTGTGTTATGTTTTTATTAATTTTTTATCCGTTCTGTAAAATTATGTGATCTTTTTTGATTGAATAAAGATGATAATAATAAATATGCTGTGAAAATAAGAAAATGAAGTAATTGGATTTGCTTTGGATAATAGTTGGCTATTCTTGAGTTAATCACCCATAAAAGCAGGTATATATGACAAGTCTGCTCCATATATCTTTCTGTGAAGAGTCAGGAGCCTGAAATACATCGAAGCTCACCATCTGTGTCATCCCACAAAAAATCACCGGATGTGCTTGACTACCATGTTTCCTGGCTTCATCATCTCTGCTTTAATGGGCTGACGAACCTTCAGTACACTTCATTGCTTCCTGTCAGCTCATCAAACTTCAAAAGTTGACAGAAATTTATTCCATGTACTTGACAGATGATAACATAGGCCTATGTTTGGAGGTTTAGTGGTTGTTGGATGACTGTGGCTTTTAAGCATGTTCACTTTCAACTCTTGGAGAGGCGTTTTCTTTTCAAATGCAGAAAACACATTGGTCCATTTGGAGATTTTGCTATACTGGAGGTGTTCAACAGAAAGCAGGACAACAAAAAAACTTCTTATTGATTGACATAGTAAACTAGATTTGATTCAAATCAAGATACCTCAAAGGTTATGCCGCATAACACTGGTCAACGACGATTTTGCTACCTGAGGAAAAATACCAGTACAAACCTGATTCGAGCATGCTGAATCCAAATCAGAAATCAGAATTTCTCTAGGACGTCAGGATTATATGAGTTATGTCCATTTCAATATTCAGATTCGAATGCATTAAACATAGACACTTTGTCTTTGTATTCCCTCATGTATGTTATTACAGCTTTTCTTCAAAAACTCCTACTTCCTGCATTTGAATTTTCATTGTTTTATATGTCTTGTCTTTTACCGTTATTTTCAGTTTCATCCTCAAGAATTGTACAGAATACTCTTGATGTTGTCTCTTTGACAGGAAATTGTGTTGAAGGAAAAGTTTGTCATTGAGACTAATATTGTTTCTCATTCTTAGCACATTACAAAATACTGGGCTCTCTCGAAGATATGTCACATTCCTATTTGTTATGTCGATTGACTCATGGGGGAACATGAACATTGAACAACATTTAAATTTATGAAAAATATGATAAGTCACCAGCAACAACTGTTACAGTTGTTGAGGCATAAGATGTGGCAATAGAAAAAATAGAAATTTTTAATTAACACTTCAAGCCTCAGTCCAGTCATCCTCACACTAATTCAGGATAAAAAGTCGACTCCATATATTAAAGTATTGTACATGTATGTCTTGAAAATAGCTGTCGGAAACTGAACTTGTTTGCAGCACAGGTTGTAATTCACATTTTGTCTGCTAACTGCAGAGACATTCCGTGTGATAGTGTAGATTTACAGGGTCCAATTGCCCATCAGCGGGCTTAACACTGTGTGTCGGACCAACGATGACCACAGATGTCCACCAATTATGTCTCAAATGACCAGAAAATGGCTTCTGAGAGCAATGAGATCGGCAATTGCAACAACCATTACATGGTTGGCAGATTTATGCTGTGATGAAGAGAAGTGAAGTATGGAAAGATACAACCCAGAGTGAACAGCTCACCTTCCTGACTGAAAGTATATCTTACATTATGCCTTAATTGCATGACCGAGAGGTTAGATTAGGTCAGATATAATGGTCCCCGTATCCACGGAACATTCTGTTGTCTTTGGTGACCTTAATGAATAGTACCAATTTGGCCTCTACTTAACCATTGTATGAGTAAGCAATTTGTTGTCTCCTGGAAAATGAAAAATAACTTGTAATCCCCAAAGAAACCAGACATGGTAAGAGCTTGTTAGCCTGAGGAACAGCTTGTATTAAGTCATAAGCCCAGCTTGCAACACAAACTCATAGATAGGGAGACAGAAAAAGGCATTTAGACCTATTGATTAAGTAGACATATGGTCTTGTCAGCAACGTTTTTCTGAGTTATTCCACCTCATACAATGATCCGTGTGTGCATTTCATCTGATGATCTTGTCAAAGCTTTGTTAATGATATAACCATTCAGATAAGATATAATCTGCAATCGGCTGAGATTATTTTTGGTCAATATTATTTTCTATTCAGCAATCATTGTTATATCTTTACAGTCCTATCTTTTTTTTGATTTTGTAAATCTTTCATGTGCTTCAGTCTCCCCTTTGTCCTCTGTCTCCTGATTGTCGAACCTCTTCACTTCCCAGTGTCATTTCTCAGAGAAATCTCTGCGAGACGCTGATTGGATGAAAGACAGCCGAAGGTAATAAAGAGACCATTAGCAAAGGGGTTAATACCGCGAAATTCAAAGGATTTTTCAAATTTTCTTTTGATGATTTTGGCACATTTGTGTGTATAACATAAAATTTAGCAAATGGATCATGACCAAATGGAGTGTTCTATCCTGTTAAGTTATAGATCCATGATATTACGCTGTCTAATAAAATCCTATATATATATATGTTATGTGAGCAGGATTGCCTCTACTTGTCACTATCTACAATAACTTTGTTACAATAAGTTTAACACTGCTGTATCAAATAATGGCTTCTTCAAAATATAACACATGGCATTTGTTTTGCTGACATGACCTGGCACCAGACTGTTAGGACCAGATTCATCGCCAAAATATTGCCTTCGACTGCTTAAAGCAAATAAATATGCCTTCCGGGAAGAGACTGAGATGCCTAATCTTGAGATATCTCCATCCTATTTTGAAAACCCTACTACCTTGGTGGATGACCTTCAGTATGTCATGACCAGTTCATAATATCGTATCTCCAGTGGACTCCGGTCTCCTCACATCATGCCATAAAACACTCAGTGGCTGATGCTACAGCTTCATAACTCATATTGGGCCATGTAATGCATCAATTTTATTTTGGCAGTATGAATGAATGTAATATTTTTAGGCATGACTAATAATAAAAAAGAACGACCCCATTCGCCATCCCCATGAGCCTCTAACCCCATCCTAGTCACCTGCAAATCAGTTAACATATTTTGTATTTTCTGAGAGTTCTATCAGAGTTTCCCCCTTGTTTTGTATGTTGCAAATGTCCAGTCGTGAAACATGACACATTTGCTCCTGTCGTGATGCCAGACATTATTTTAATTAATTTTGTGACTGCTATCATTTTCACAATCATCATACATGTCACTGACAATTTTTATGAGAGGCTCTGCAGTAAAGTTGTGAGGTGCACTAGTGGGTTTTTTGCTCATTCAAATTTTTGCACAGTATCTGGGGGAGTGAAATGAGCACCACCCTTTTTGTGTTAGACTGAATGTAGGAGACAAACACTCTTAGAATATGCTGTGCGAATACGGAAATAAAGTAATTTGATTTCCTTTGGGATAATAGGCTGCTATTTTTGTCAGAATTACCCATAACGGCAGGTATATATGACACACAGCCTTCATCAGCAGCTTTAAAAGCTGTCAATTTGCTCTATATATCTTTCTGTGAAGAGCTAGGAGCCTGAAATACATCAAAGGTCACCATCTGTGTCAAGCCAAAAAAATCACCGGATGTGCTTGACGACTATATGTTTCCTGGTTCAATCATCTCTGCTTTAATGGGTTGACAAAGCTTTAGTGCACTTCATTGCTGCCTGTGTTTTCATCAAACTTCAAAGCGTTTATTCCATGTACTAGACATATGACCTGCTGCTATGTTTAGTGGGTTAGGTGTGATTCATAGTGGCTGGATTGCAGTGGCAATTAAGCATTGGCGTTAAACGCCAAGTTACTCACCCAAGCACACTTAGTTCCTTTCAAAACTTCCCGTGATCATTTAGGCAATGGCTTTTTTGATGGTGCATTGATTATGCTGGAACCACTTCTAACAACAGGAAAACACATTATTTCGGCAATAGAAGTTTACGATGACCATTAATGATCACCCGCTGTGGTCCAATCAGACACATGAAATAACCAGAAAATTATGTGTGTGTCATTTATAAATGACATGCCAGCCAAAATATGGAAAATGAATTGACATGTTGTGGATGCTTCTTTCATCCATCAACTGTGGCAAGAATTTGCCTAAGAGGTCTTACTTATAGGCCAGGTTAGTGGAACTCTCCTTTTCTCCGACGTCTCGGCACACATTAAAACTATTTCCGGAAACATCCGCCATTTTGTAGACCTGTACAATGCAATTGGGCCGGGATTTTCTGAGGTCCGTAACACCATTTATTCAGCCTGACAACACTGGATAGGCCCAACAAAGTCGAGATCTGTACCTAGTGCATGGATCCCGCCAGTTTTACAAAACATACCTGTGATTCATCCAGAAATTGTGGCCGATGACGTCCGTCTGGCCGATTCCCGCCACATTTTTCTGTCTTCGCTGGGCCCTAACTGATGATATACGTCGTCAATCAACTGGATAATGGTCGGAAACCAAGGTAAACATTCCATTTAAGACTCGGCGATACAATCCGTAGTGTTTTACAACTGTCATGGAGCCCAGAATCAAAACCTCCATTGACCTAGCAATGGTACAAAATGGCGGCTGGTTCCCAAAATCACAACACCAGCGCGATTTCACACATAATCACATAACTGCACGAGAATTAGTATCGCTTTCTATTATCTTGACATACCCAACTCACCACCTCTTACATTGTTGGTTGATTGGCAATATTCAGAATCAGAAAATGTTCATCTTCTTGGGCAACCTTGGTAAAAGGCGCCCACAATGAGAGTGGACTAAACAATTTGTGCTCTCCCATAAAACAAAAAAGCACCCATGTTGATAACTAGTCATCCCCAAAAACGTCAGAAATGGAAAGAGCTGGTTGCAGTGGTTAACTTGAGGAAAAGCTTATATTAAGTCGTAATCCTAGCTTGCAATACACAGTAAAAGATATGGAGGCAGACAAAGGCATTTAGACCTCACAATTAAGTCGACATATGGTCTTGTCAGCAACAATCTCCTGAATTATTCCTCTATATTGATAACCAAACATATGTTTGCAGATGAACCTATCAAAGGACGTCAAACGGACTGATTAAATTCTCTTCATTTTGTAAATCTGACATGTGCTTCAGTCTCCCCTGTGTCCTTTGTTTGGCATTAAATACCAAGTTTTCTAATTCTCCACCTCTTCACTTCTCGGTGCCATTTCTTTGCAAATGCTTTGTTCTGCTTTGATTATATTTCTTCTCATCTTTCTCTATGCTTTCAAGTTGTCAACTGTCCACTGCAGTTCCATTACACTGTTCTGTATGCTCACATTGCGTGCTGTCATGAAGTTGACCCAACTGTTCCTACTGTGACACTGGACACAACAATGCAATTCCCATATATTGAATAGTTTCAGGAAATAAGTGAACTCAATTCTTACCACAGCACTTTCATTATCAAGAGAAAATGTAGGGCAAATCCTTCTTTCAGTGATAAACAAACGGTGTGGTTTTCGACTCAAAGAAAGAAACTATATTACTTCTCAAGAAATTCATCATGATTACAATATTTTACTGAACACATGATAATATGAATGCTGTCTTTGTATATAATATACATTTTCCAAAAAAAATCAATTAAATGTTCATCATAAGAAAATAAGAGCTATAGCATGATGCATTTATTCGACTTCATTCTTAATTAATGCTAATAAACATGTTTGGTCTTTCATTATTATTGTCATTCAGATTTTTTCCACTTAAAATGTCCCATTAATCTGATTCGTAAGCACCATTATGCCACCATATGAGTATGATATTTCAGCTATTAAAAACCTCTTTCGTAGCCGTATTCAGGATTTTTGCTGATTCTTCAAGTCAAAATCTTATTAGTATAACCATCCCATTGCTGCCAGTAAGAGCTGATCACAATCGAGTGCCTTTTCGTTCAGTTGAACATGTAGAGCAAACAAATCATTTACAAAAAATCCCCTTAAGTAACAAATATTTCCTGCATGTGAGTTTTTGTAGTGGATATATATGTAGGACATTTTGTGATGTGGAATGCTATATTTGTCTTAATTACTCACAAGGGGCAGGTATTTATAGCTGGCATCAGGCATTGTCTGGCTTTGAAGACTGTCACGACTCCCCCGTATGTCCTTCTGAGAAGAGAGATATGTTAGTCATTTTCTCCATCATCAGACAAAAAATACCAAATTTGCAAGACAACTAACACAGTTTCCATCATCTCTAGTTAATGGGGTTGAACAAAGCTTCTGTGAACTTAATTGTTTCCTGCAAGCGCATCAAACTTCAAAGGCTGACCGTTGCTTATTTTATTTACCTGATGATTCATTGGCTATATTCATGGCAAATAAAAGTTTGTAGGGTGGACGTGGCTCGCTACGGAAATGCGAATTGTGAAAATAGTAATTAGGTTTTGAGATTCTATTGTTGTGCCAGCATCACAGATAGATCACTGTGGCTCTTTCTGCTTGGACGTTTTGTGGCATTTTTCTAGTTATTCAAGACATCACATTATAGTTAGGGATTCACCAAAAGGCTTGAGAAAGGAGGATTGAGCCGGCAGAGTAGATGTGTTCTTCGGAGTACCAATAAGCCCATTATTAATTTTCCAACTTCAGCAGGCCATATACCACTGGCCATGATAGTAATCCCTTTACTCCCCCAAAATATCAACACATCCAACTGTGATCTATGCTGATTTTTTCTTGTTGACCCAACTGCAAAACTTTTTCTTGAATATGAATGGGATTTAAATATTTGAAGGGGAAAAAACTATGAACGGTGTAATAAGAAGTAAATCAAATTAAGGTTCGGACACTACTTTTTTTGAAATTTCAGATGCAATTTAGTGCACTCGTCCAACACCTTCACTTTCGGCTGCTTTTACTCTGCTGTCTCCGGTGCTCTTTGAGTTTCAAGTTTCAGCATTATTCACTTATTCACTATTTCACTCTCTGAAGAATTCTCTCCTGGCACCGCTGTTGACAAAAAAATATTTAATGTCTTTCAACAAGTTGTATTTTGTTACCTTTATCACATTTCCAGCAACTTATTGTGTAGGCATGAGCTACAGAGCTGCATAAGATGTCAGGTTGAACAACCCTCCACATTATTTGCTCAGCAGCGAGCTGGTGACATATTTGCTTCGAGCAAACTTAGAACAATTCAGAATGTCTGGTTCTGCTGCTACTACAGGACGGCAAGATGTATGTCCTAGTTTTGGCAAAAAAGGTCTGAGTTTTATTTGCATTCATATTTTTCTAGCTGGGGAAGTAGGTCTATAACTCATTGAATAATGCAATAATTTCTCATGTCTATTCACAGAACTAAAATCATATTGATGTCTTTAAGATGGAGGTGTAAAACAATTGTGTTGTTATTACACAGATTAACTCTTCAATGGAGAGGCATTTGGTGTTATCTTGCAAATTTACAGCCCATCAGCAATCACCACACATCATGGTCCCCAGAAGCCATTTTCTGGTTATTTCATTTTGAGACATCATTGGACGACGTCTGTGGTCATAAGGGGTCCAAAACAACGTCGTCCAATGATGTCTCAAAATGAAATAACCAGAAAATGGCTTGTGGGGACCATGATGTGTGGTGATTGCAGCAACTTGGGCAGTTGATCCGATTTGCTCTCATAGAAAGGAAATGAATAGAAAAGAGTGCATGTAGAAATGTAGTTCTCATTTTAGTTTGAGGTTCCACATGGCTGCCATTCGTTTTAAAATGTGTGTTGCTATCAGACTCGTTGGTGCACAATGTCTGGATTTGTGTTTTTCAGTTTTTGAACAGATAACATCTGGCATGCAGTGGAATTTCAAAGACAACAAAACACCACATATCCGCTTAATTCTGCATGTCTCTCAGTTATTTAGTAGCCTCACATTCATAGATCAGATTACAAAACAAAATTGTTTGATCATGTCATTTGAATTGGCCATTTGGAATAGATATGCATTATTCAGTAACAAAGATGAAACATGAGAGATTTCGATGTCCTTCTCTCACACTGTTATATCCCTGTGCCTTTTTAAGATTGAATCTGAGTTGTTTGTTCTCTTCCTCTTTGACATGCTTGCAGGTATATATATGACATTGAAGTATTTGAGCTTTAATTGTCACTCAAGCGTCTCTTGTTGTATAAATATAATACTTCCTCAATCCTCTGCATACTATTAAAATGTGTTTTGCCTTGACAATGGTTTCAAAACGTACTTGTGATGATTTTAGAATTAATATTTATATTTGGAAACTTAATACCATAATAGGGAGAATTAACAACTGATGAAGTTCTAGTGGTAGTCAACCTCTGCTGTAGTTAGGTTTTATTTGTTTTATTTGTTATAGATATCTTTCAAAGCACATTCACATTCTCCAAACAATCCCTCCTGGCATGTGTACAGAATCACAAACATCCCTCGTTTCATTCTCATCAATTTCCAACAGTTACCTTCAGGTGAAGTCAAGCTGTGCATCTGTGTAAATCAGCTGGTAATGGAGGAATCAATGTTGTTATTCCCAAGATACCACACATGTTAAGAATTGTAAATTAAGGGATTAGAATAAGCTCAGCTTGCTACTTAACACTAACAAACATATAACCATGAGCAAGACGCTCTTGGCCTAACAAAGTTAAGTCACCACATGGCCTTGTCAGACACAATCTGAGAAGGTAATTGTAAGGTTGTGCAAGCTCATAGTTGGCTTTCTCTCTCTGCATTAGAAGTCAATGCTTTCTGTGAAAATTGTTATGAATTTCCAATGACCATAGGTGTTTTATGTTCAGCCTTTCCATTTTTCCGATTAGTCTTAATGAAGTAGGTTGCTAAGTGGAAACCAACGGACCTCAACACAACAAAAGAAAGAAATAGCCTCAGCAATATGGTTCCATGACCTCTTTTCATGGAAGGACAGTGTTATGCAAATCGATGGTGTTTCTTTTTACAGCTGTATTTCCATCTTTTTGCCCTAAATTATCTGTAGTTATTGCTCTTTGAGACAGAGTATTTTTTTATGGCTTTTCGAAGACTAGCCATCTACATACATGAATATTTGCATGACATGCTGAATCATTTTAGGTTTTTGATGAAAAACCACGATTGCAATGCGTGGTGAAGTTAAAAAATTTCCTAATATCTATATAATGAAAATAATAAAAGTGATTTATATAGCACTTCTTCAAGTAAACTGCTCAGAAGTGCTATGTTGCGAATTTATCCTCTTTTCATTTCCTTCTTGGGAACTCCCATAGAATTAATTAACTTTTTTAGTATCCTTGTCATGATTTAATTAATCCAAATTATCTGTTCATGCCATCACACTGTAAATACTCAATTCTTTTAGTCTTTTTTTCCTAAAGTCTGTTGAATCAAGAAAGAATCCAAAATACCAAGGCCAGGGAGTGTGCTAGATAGTAGAGCTGATGAAGTGGGAGATAAATTTTAAAAAGATAAACATCAGAGTCAAAGGGAAGTAGATCTTTCAGACCACTGACACACGAGAGCAAGGTAATTATTTAGCGCTAGTAGATGAATTCCAAAGAGAAACCTTTGCTAAAATATTAAAACTAAGGTAGTAGGGCAATTTCGTAAAGTCCGATTTACAGATTTGACACTTTAGCAGCTTGTGTAGCCCTACCATTACACTTCAGTTACTTGGTTGTTAAATAGTGATGAGGCCCTGTAACAGGGGTGTCAGAGAAGCCTTCAACCAAAGCTCTAAGTGCAGCATGGGCTGAGCTACGTCAAAATGTCTTCATGACGGACGTACATCGTGTGAGTCCGTCTGACACGATCACATTTGTCCTTGAAACTCAGCCCCTGCTGCATTATAAAATAATAAAATGCTTTGTCTTTGACTTTATTAGTGACTGTAGTCTCTGTGGCAAAGCTGTCAGTTAGAGCCCAGCAATTTACAGCTTTAGATTATCATGATGAGGTCTAATTGTTATTTTAAAAATAAATAATTGATTGTTGCTAATTTGCATATAAATGGATTTGTGACCTACTATCCAATAAGAGTATTGATTATTTAATATCTCATGACAAAGATGTTGGATGTGTCGGATCAAAATGACATGACATATTCTTATGCTGGGCTACTCTGCAAGTTTCTGTAAACCCCAACCAACTATTTCCAACACTAATTCAAATTAAGTCTCCAAGCAGCTGTCTGATCTTACTGACAATAAAGCATCACTTGTTTTGACTGTGCTTCCCAGATTACCATCCTTCTTCACGATTCATGTGGTTTCTCCTTGTTTTTCTTATATGTCTTCCTGGTATCAAATATCCCAACAGACATTAATTAACTTCAAGAAATGATATTAAGATGAAACAGAAGTGGGCTTGCTTAGAAGAATGGGAAGTCTCAAAGCTCAATTAATCAGTCTGGTGCAAAATCTCAGCAAGCAAATAGAAAGTGGTAAATGCTCGTTTGATGTAAAAGCGAAAAGCATTTGTGTGCGATTACATAGTAATAAGCATTTCATTATTTATTAGTCTTGTAGGCATGGCTGAACATGACTGATAATAAGTCCTGTAATTTTGATGATGAAGAGACGGGATGATGTAAAAACCAGTTACCACAAATCAATCCTCTTGTTGATGGCAATGCACAACAACTGCAATGATTTTAGCCATATTACCATTACCTCAGAGAAGCAAAAGGCAGGATAATAACATTGAGTGTGTCCCTCAGATTATAATAATCATGACATGCAGACATTACACAGAGGCTAACTCACATCACGTGTTGCCAGTGACTGTTTAAAATACAGGGCACGACCCCTTGTAGGGGCTTAATTCAACTAGGAAATATTCCGCCTTCCTTACAAAGCCAAGACTTACTAAGTGATGGTTGCCTGCAGCTTGTTATTCCAACTGGGTGGAAATTCATGTGTCATTTTCACCACCCTACTTCTGTGCCTTGAATACTGATCATGTTATTGCAGTTCCATGCCAAATTCACTGATTCTAAAACAATGTCAACCAATCAACCAATCAATACCAGGGTTGATTTTTCTGCAATAATGAATTGAAGTATAAAGAGCAGCAAAGAGAGAGAAAACAGCTAGAACATGATATGCTATATAAACAATTATACATATTTATGAGTCTTTGATTTATCTTATATCACAAATAATACACTAATCTTATATATATATAGAATTTTATTGACATAAAAAAGCATCAAACAGATTAGTCCAAGAGCCTGGGGTCATTTAATTGCTCGGAGTGACCAAGTGTCTTGTTATAATTTTTGGATAGAACTAACCTTCAGGTGTCTGGAACCTAAAGTCTTAAGTTTCCCGAGTGGTGGATTGAGATTTTAGAGCCATTTTATGATCGGAAGGTCGACGCGATTCACGCGGTTTGGAAAAATCAGAAAAATCCATCTTAGACCACCTTCTAGTCATCATAGATGGGCATATATGGTACCAAATTAAAGGTTATAATAAGCTCTATTCATTTATGGTCTTAATATGGTAGTATGATGCGATTCATGGGTGAAATTAACAAAAATATGGCATTTTAAAGTCATTTTTTAGGGTAGGACATAGCGTTATTATCCCTGAGAAACTAATTACATATATAGAGGTGTCTAAAAGATCATGAATACAGTCCCATATAATTACTTTCATCATTAGAGGTGATTTTGAAGGTGTTTCTGGAATACTTTTTTGTAATGAGCCACTGATATTCAATACCGCAGCGTCTGCTGAAAATTTGGAAAATTGCAAATATTGCGTCTTCTCCGTGCAGTTGTGCCTTATATGTACATATTTGGTACTGAATTGTAGGTTTTTTCAAGCCTAACTTGTTAATGAAGCCACAATGAGAGTAAGGTGTCAAAATAATGTCAATTTACCAAATTTATAACAATATTTTAGAAGTTTATGCCAAGGTCAGACAGCCTCGAGAAAATATTTTGTCACTTCTCTGATTTTTCACACTCATTATTTGAATATCCAAAAATAATTAGTAAATTGAACAATATAAAAAGAATTAATAAGTAAGTAATTTATTTTTCAACATCAATATTTCATTTAAGTACATTGGACATAATAAATTTATAGTACATGAGATGTTGATGGGTGCGCATAGAAACTATGCAGTTTGTACTCGTAAGTTGGACACCTTTGAAATTGAATGAAATTAAATGAGATGGATGATGGATGATGTGTCATATCTACTATTTAAATGATAATAAATTATTAATTCATTAAATTATGATGTAATAATATGAGCAACAGGAATTTCTTTGGAGCATTATATATTCCATTCTGTGAGAGTACCTTGGGAAATTCAGGACTTTTTAAACCTGTCTTATATTGTAAATTTCTAATCCTTTCTAATTGTCCCTAATGTGTGCATCATTCAGTAACAACTACTAAACTATTTTCTCATAATAGATACATAGGCCTACTAATTGGCAGTGTAGTTTTAAGAGTGACTAAAAACCCAAAAGTTGAGACACTTGTTACGTCTTCAAAAAACTGCCCCCGGCACAAGTTGGGCTGCTATTCACTAGCATTCCATGAAGATGAAGCCTTCCGGGTCATCAGGTTAAAACAACAGGATCATCCACTACATCAACCAACTAATGTCACTGCGGTCATTTTGCCTAGATATCACCTATTTTGTTTGCAATGGAATCGTTTATAAACAGAAGCACCTATTTTGTTTACAATGGAATCGTTTATAAACAGAAGCATAGAACAGCCATAGGCTCTTCAGTTTCACCAGTCATGGTTAACCTTAAATGCGGAAGCGTTTGAGAAAGCTGTTTCATTCATGCGCATGAATACCAGTAATACCTTATAAGACAATACAAGCTTAAGCAACTTGAATTTGGAGATTGCAGAAACATTACCATTTTACTAATAACATACAGATATATGCACATGTAATAGCTGACCTTGGACATCTCACTTATTTTGATAATTTAGTGACATGCTAATAATTTTCTCTATTCCAGTATTTGCATATTAAGAAGAAATACTTTTCTTGTGGGAGCCTATTCCAAAATCACATGACAAATTTCAATTGCCATATATCAACAGCAGTGATCACAAACTGTTATACATGTATTGTTTATTACAATCTGTGATTTCAGCAGTTGGACACAAGATGATAATAGAAAAGAATCCTCAACTTCTAGAACCGACAACACCCAACAATAACTGTGAATTTTGAGAAAATGTTTTTCATAGTCAACTGTCAAATTTGATAAAATCTGTGACAAATACAACAATGCACACATGTCCAGGGCATTTCTTTGATTTGTCATATGCAAGTATGTAGGTGCACTGAAGCCATTCGCTAGCCCTTACACTGTATATATCATGTCTCTCAATGATTGGTAGGGCCCCACATGGTTTCATCCCCTTCTTTGACACCGAAATTGTGATGAATGATGATGCCTCCATTCTGACCAGAGTGTATGAAGCCAACATGTTGAAGGCGCTTGTTTGGCTGTGAGGTCGTGGGTTCGACTCCCACTCTTGGAACTCAATTTGGTCCGAGCTCATGGGACATCAATAAAGGCAGGTTGTATCCAGTGTTCTGTGCTGGAGCAACTGAAAGACCTGGGACATCCCTGAACTAGTAGGGTATGTGCCAGACTCAGTCTTCTTAATCACTCATCACCATACGGCGGTCACCAACACTGGTGAATGCTATGGCATGGAAACCTTGGGTAATGTTCCCCTCGTCTCTGCCCATTGGTGCTGTACTATGGCTGCCCTGAGCTGTATCATTGTGGAAGGCTCACCACAAATTTCGTGCCAGCATTGCAGTGCATGTCTGATGGTATATGCAATACAACATAATACAGGGGGCCTGACACTTTCAGGAGCTTACAATCAAGAAATATATTGTATCACAAACCCTGGTTTGTCTCCCGGTGAATCCAAAAGATGTAATGCCCAAAGAGAACCAATGTGGTCTTGCTTGTCAAGTAAAATGTAAGAATTATCATCACACATATATTGGAGAGACAGGTAAGAACAGGTTCGAAGAACATACCTCCCAGAGAGGTACAAACTCAGTGGCAAGGGAACATCTGAAACCTACTTAACATTCATGCACTTTGGCCTGAGTTAATATTTTAGAGAGGGAGGAGGATTGGCATCGACTTAAGGGAAAATAAGCAATCATAATCAACCAACACCATCCATCCTCAACAAGGAGAGAGGTCTTCAACTCTCTGCAGCCTACACTTTGCTCCTGTCACATGACTCTCATGAGTGACATAACACCTCAGTCCCTTCTTAATTCCAAGGAAAAAGATGCCATGAAGACGTCGAAAATTCTGGCAGTATCTTCAGGGGTATCTTTTAGCTGGTTGCAGTCAATGCAGTGACAGCTGTAGCTGGTCACAAGACCTGTGTGTCAGCTGTAGCTGGTCACCTGACCTGTGTTGTCACTGAGAATCTAGAGACTCAGCAATGCTGCTCTTTGCAGCCTGAATCTAGTCTTGGAGACACTGGCTCCTAAGGTTCATCTGATAAGGACCTACCAAAAGTGGAGGGAGTTGTGTCCAGAGTTCTATACGGGGGCAACTGGACCAAGAACTTCCCTGAATGAATAGGTTAAGTGTCTGACTCACAGCCTAATCATATCTTATCCATCATATGGTGCTCACCTTGCTTGTAGAGGGCATTAATTGACCCTCTAGAAACTTACTTTGTTGTCGGGTGATTAGCCTGTGGCTAATGTTTTCCCTTTGTAGTATTTTTCACCGACGTAAAAAATAAAATGATTTGATTTGATTTTAGACAACAGTCAGTGCTACATCTACCAGATGGGAGCTTCCACTTGGAAAGGGCAAGCCTGGAAATGGACAACTAGGAGGCTATATTGATGAACGCCTACAGTTCAAGCAACATGTTAGCTGCTCCTATGTCAAAACGCTAACTGGATCCTTAAGTTATCATCAAGCACACCTTCTGAAATGAAGTCAGCGTCAGATTGCCACAGCCTCATAAAATCCATTTGGAAAAAGTCAAGCGGACGCAACACAGAGAGAGGTTACAAAACCATTCCCAGACAAGGAGGCTAAAAATTCGGGCAGATGATCAAATATATATATTATTAGAAATCAGAAGTTTTAAAGCTCTTTCATTTGACATTACATGTTATAAAATCTGGATCGTGAAATTCGGGCAAATGTCGCTCCCCCACCAAAATAAAATTCCACCCGCCGTGTATCTATGCCAGCTAGTGCTAGTGCATCTGCTGTACTAATAAATCAACATCTGGAGCACCAAAGATAACCAATTGCCACCATGCAATAAAACCCCAAAGAGTAGACCTAATACAAATCTTCAAGATCATGAATGGCTTTGACAGAATGTCTCCATCATATTCTACCAACACAACCACCACTCATCAATCAGCAACCAAAGTCAGAAATTCACCAAAGTCAGAAATTCACCGATCTATCCATGTATTATGAAACAATAGCTGCTGGAAATCATTTCATTTGCCCATATGTAGTACAGGCCACAGGCATCAACATTTTCTAGAACTTCATGGACAAACATTCTGGATTTTTCAGTAGAAAATCAAGGTATTAGGGTATTGGAGTTTAAGAAAAAACCAAAATGATGGTGCTGGACCTGCACATGATATCAAATGCAGACAGCTCCAGCCTTTAAACCCTAATTCTCATTCTGTCTGTGCTTTATAATTTGAGGTCACTAAATTATGACATCTTCGAAATGAAAGGCAACATGACATCCCAGGCCGGTCACTCACTATAAGAGGGTGTATATATATAGAGGCAGCTCTGAATTTGCCTGGGGGATTTATATGGCTTTTGGTATTTTAGCAAATATCTGATTAATTTGGTTCCGGTTTTTGCAACGCAACATGTTTGGTATTGTGAGAATCGGCTTGAAAAGACATTCTAATGATATCAAAATCATAAAGATTAAATTGGTTGCAGATATTTTTACTCAAGGATTTGAGGTAAACTTGTGGTTTTGGCATTGATTTGCGGATTAAAATGGTTCCGGTTTTCAAAATCGCTGCGGCACATTTCTATGCAAAAGGCGGTTAAGTACCCCCCCGCCTCTCGGGCTTTAACATCACATGGTAGTGTATTTCAAGAAAGATTGTAAGTGATGGTTCAGCACAAGATCATGTTTTATAGGAATAAGAAATGATTTGTTGATTTGATTTCCACACCCCAAAAAAAACATAATGATTTTGATAATCAGAACAATATTTTCAACAATCCAACTTCATTAGCTGGAAGATGCACAACAGCAAATCTTCGGCATATAATCTGTGTGTTTTTAGGTTAATCAGCTGATTTACTAAAATTTCAGTTACTCAGTCAAAAAATGGCCGATTCTAAAAATTTAATAGCATAAAAGCATCAGCAAAAGCACCCCCGATATTGCCATGCTAATTTCTTTTCTATAACTGCTATTTATGTCAATATATGGCACAATTTATGTTATTTGACAAGCAAAATCTTGTAGAAGTACTCTCTTGTTATACTTTACATGGCTTCATGGGGGATATTGTTCACTAGTGTGTGCTTGTTATCCTATTTGGGAAAATAAAACAGCCTAAAGCCTGTTTAAAAACCAGTCTGCTCTAGATAGATGACTACAATAACCTCCCATTGGTCGAAAAACCACATTGGGCAATTTGGCCCAGCTCGTGTGGTTGGCGGAATAGTGTTTTTTTTACTGCTTTCAATGTTAATCAGTTACATATACCTGAATTTAACCTTATTTCATATTAATATCACGCCAAAACATTGTAGCATCATGAATCAATGAAAACTTGCTTGAACCTAAAATATAGTATGTGTGTTCCAGTAATTGCTAAAACAAAATACATGCATTAGATTAGGAACACATTTTGTTTCATTAATTGATAGGATTGCAATATTTGAGACCTCCAGAATTCTTTATATTCTGGGAAACTCTCAGAATATATGCAATACTTCAAAGATGTCCCTTTTATTCCTATAAAATATATTTTATATCAAATTATGAGTATGAAAAATCAGAGAATTGACAAAATATTTTCTCGAGGCTGTCTGACCACGGCATGAATTTCTAAAATATCGTTATAAATTAGGTAAATTGACATTATTTTCACACCTTACGCTCATTGTGGCTTCATTAACAAGTTAGGCTTGTACAAACCTACAATTCAGTACCAAATATGTACATATAAGGCACAACTGCACGGAGAAGACGGCAATATTTGCAATTTTCCAAATTTTCAACAGACGCTGCGGTATTGAATATCAGTTGCTCATTACAAAAAAGTATTCCAGAAACACCTTCAAAATCACCTCTAATGATGAAAGTAATTATATGGGACTGTATTCATGATCTTTTAGACACCTCTCTGTATGTAATTAGTTTCTCAGGGATAATAACGCTACGTCCTACCCTAAAAAATGACTTTTAAATGCCATATTTTTGTTAATTTCACCCATGAATCGCATCATACTACCATATTAAGACCATAAATGAATAGAGCTTATTATAACCTTTAATTTGGTACCATATATGCCCATCTATGATGACTAGAAGGTGGTCTAAGATGGATTTTTCTGATTTTTCCAAACCGCGTGAATCGCGTCGACATTCCGATCATAAAATGGCTCTAAAATCTCAATCCACCACTCGGGAAACTTAAGACTTTAGGTTCCAGACACCTGAAGGTTAGTTCTATCCAAAAATTATAACAAGACACTTGGTCACTCCGAGCAATTAAATGACCCCAGGCTCTTGGACTAGATACACATGTCATCGAAAAAGGAAAAATAAAAAATAAAAATAATAATATATGAATGTCTAATAACACAAAAACAAAAAACTACAAACTACTGGGATATACAATCACAAGCAAAAATAATATGTACAATTCATTTAAGTAATAGGGATATTTCCAAAGACACAGTCAGCACTCATTCAGGTTATATATAGCACATCAAGTACATATGTAATATATAGAATCAGAAGCAGAGTTCAATGTTAAGATACAGAGCACCAAGTTTAATACTGTTGACAACATAAAAGACAATGACAACCAAACATATAGTGATCCCATAAATTTTACCCTTTGTTTTGTGTAAACATCCACCTGACTGCTATTTAATTTTCACGAGATCACTTCATTCATATTTTTACTTATCAAGGTGACCAAACATAAAGCAGAAATTTTGAGGGTTTTTCCATCTTTCAGAAGTTCTCCATTTAGTAACTTCGAAACTAAGGACATGGAAACTTAAAGCGACAATAATTCAACTTCACAATGACAATGCTAGTAATGAGCTTTATTGTCAAATAACAGTTCATCATCAAGTGGAATAGGAAATGTCTTCATTGTCTAATAGAGTGATTTCAGAGAAAGACCAAGGTAAAATTCACACTGAGATGTAATCATCTATATAGTCTCCTCTTGCCGCTCTTGGGGAAAAGTATGCATTTATACTATCTAGAGTACGAGCTAAGTTTGTAAAGGGAATGCCTGATTGTATTAAGGAATGATGCCATACGCCTTTAAGATTCAAATGGGTTGGAACACATCCATCTGTGAAGTAACCCTCTGCTTGAGAATACAAAACTGAGCTCCCAAAAAGCAGCTTCACATTTGATGAAAGTAGTGGCATCATGAATGGAACTTGTTTCAAGGGTTAAAAAGTTACTAGACTAGTCAGTGAGTGAGCAGAAAGAGAAGAGCGCATCCAGCATTAACATGACCTGATCCTCCAGACAGCACAGGTGCCCAGCAGCGTGATATGGGATTAAGTTGTCTTCCAACTTAAGCCCCAGGACTTGCCACTCTGGGGTCCTATGACTACGCTAAGCCCCTGTTAAGTAGTCAAATTCAAATGTAGTCAAAGTGCCTTCTACTAGGACTCTCAGTGGGGTTTTTATGTCTGATGCTATCAGGCGAGTGGAGTGCTCCAGATGGTTCAATCAAAAAAAGTGATTCAGACATCCCATAATATGATCCTGGCACTTGCTTCTCTTCACACGTGACTACAACGTGACTACCTTCTTCTTCTTCTTCTGTTTGATATTCCGCCAAAAAAAAATTTCCAAAAAAAAAAATTAAGAGAAAAAAAGAACTTTTGAAAAAAATTTAAAAATTCCAAAAAAAAAAAAACATTTTTCAAAAAATTCAACGAAAAAAATATTCCCCAAATTAGCAAAAAATAATGCTTGGTATTTACCTATGAATATTGTCAACCAATCGAGTATTACAAGTCCTGTCTTCTATGCTGTGGCATTATCATATTAGTGATAATATAGACCTGATTAAGTTATGACAGGCTTCAAGATCTTAGTCAGGAGTTACTGCCACGAGTGTGAAAAAATTCTTGATGCCACGAAAACGTATCATATATTCTAACATATATTCTATCTTGTGTAAAAAATTGAGCTCTTTCTGATGGTGACCTTTTTAAGTGTCTTTATAGTGGTGTCCAAGTCGCTATCTCACAATTTAAGTGGAAAAACGTGCGAAAAATGCTAATTTTGTGTGACACATTTTTCAGACATCAAAGTTTGACTGTCTCTTCCTTGATAGAAATCAAGAATTCATGATAATTGAGGATACCATGGCATTCCCTATTGTCTAAAGTTTAAAATGACACCCAGTTTTAATAATTTGTCTCAATATATGCTGCTCTGTGAATATGATATCAAAACAAAGTCAGGTGACAAAAGTAAAAACAATTTATAAAAATGAAGTGAATTTCGTATTTGATTTTTTTTTTCAATGTCATCTGAGATATTTATGGACATGAATTACATATCAATATGTTCAGAAGGACTAGACGAAGGCAATAGGCTACATAAAAATGTCCTTGCTTTGCACAATTAGGTTCACAGTTACAAAACATGGAGCCGCTGCTTTTCACTTCTAGGTGTGTGAAAAAAATATGTAATTTTTCTAAATAACTTGCATTTCGTAAATTTTTGTCATGCAGGTCTGAAAGTCAAACTCGTTATGCCAGATAGTTATATTTAAACGAGTTTGTGTTAGTTTTTCGATATCTGCCTCCATAAAAAAATGCAAGTTATTTAGAATTTTATTTCTGAAAGCCAAAATTCCTTGGTTCGGGTTAAACTTATCGGAAATATAGGTTGTCGGTATTCAAATTGAAGCTTATTTTCTGCTGAGAATGATGGTGCAAAAATTATGCATGTGATGTGAAAATTAAGCGAAATATAAGAAACCGCTACTTACCACCACAAAATGTTTGCCATTTCAACAAAAAAGGTATACCCATGTAGTCATCGTAGTTTTCGATGGACCACCATAGAATTTAAGTAAATTAATTAATGATATAAGAGCAGCTTTATTACTGAAGCCATAGAACTACAGACAAATTTATAATATTTTGGGGGTGTCTGGCACACCCCACTAAGGGGGGCTTTACAAATAGGGGTATAAATAATAAAATAAAAGAGTGGGTGCATTTTTTTCTTCAAAGTTGAATTCCTGACAAAATTTTACATAAGATAGGCTAAAATTGAAATAAATGTTGTGTAAGCTAGAAAGTTGTGAGTTTGGCAGTAATTCCTCACCAAGATCTTAAAGCCTGTCTTATGGTGATAGTCCACCTCTGATGTAATGAGGGTTTGTCGTTGTTATTCAAACAAAACATACTCATATTTCCCAAACAAGAAACTGACAGCAGCTGAGAATCACAAAGTCATAAACAAGAAAGCCAAGCATTTCATTCTCATCAATTTCCAACAGCAACCTTCAGGTGAAGTCAAGCTGTGTGTCTGTGTAGATCAGCCGGTAATGGAGGAATCAATGACACTATTCCCAAGATGGCACACATGAAATGTATTGCAAATTAACGAATTACTGTAAGCTAGACGTGCAGCAACACTAACAAATAGATAACCATGAGGAAGAGGATCCTGACCCAACAATGTTAAGTCAGCATATATGGCCTTGTCGGAAACAATCCACAAAGGCAATTGTCAGGTTGTGCAGGCTTGGTGTTATAGCTCTCTCTCTCTCTCCGAGGAACAAATGTTTTCTGTAAGAAATTTGATGAATTTCCAATGATTGCAGGTAATGTCTGTTGAGTGGTGATTTGCCCTTTTCCATTTAACTGATTAGTCTTAACAAAATATGGTGCCAAGTGGAAACCAACCGACTACCATAACAACAGAAAAATAATGGGCTAAGCAATCTGCTTTGATGACCTCTTTCCATGGAGGGCCATTGTTGTTTAAATTGATGTTATTTTCTTTTATCGGTGAATTTCCATCTTTTGGCCCTACATTAGCCCCATTCATTGCTTATTGAGGTAGGTCATGTTCTTGGCTATTCTAAGATTAGTCATCTGCATACATGAATATGTGCACGTGCTAATTCGTGTCGGGTTTTTGATGACAGTGGGCAAGTTTCGAAATTTCGTAAGGAGTGTACTGTACATGTATTATAACAAAACAACCCAAGTCAGGGTCACTGAGTAACAATATCACCAGCTGTTGTGTGAATTAATATCACTCGAGCCCGCAGGGCGAGAGTGATATTAATTCACACAACAGCGAGTGATATTGTACGAAGTGCCCTGACGCGCGGTTGTTTTGTTTTTATCACCTGGTTTTACCTCAAATTTTCAATTATAAAGAGGGACTATTTTCTGCCATTACAAAAATGTGACGTTTCCATGGAGCAACAATGGATATGACGTCACAATCCCATTGTTTTGGCCCTTGTTTGGTTTGTGACGTCATCAGGCATCTGAAATGCCAGTGATGTCATAACCATTGTTAAAAAATATCGCCCTTGAAGGGTGGTATTTTTTATAATATCACAGGCCCTGATATTTTGACTGTAAACAGTGATATTCACAGCCAACCAGGTGATAAATAACAAATTCTTCTTTACTACACACCAGTTGTTGCTTGGAAACCCCCATATAGTACTGTATTTTTCTGAAGTGTGTGGAATCAAAGAAGAAAAACTTTAGAACAAAATATCAAGGGCAGTTTTCTTGAGAGAATAACTGATGAGGTTGAAGATAAATTTAAGAAAGATAAACACCAAAGTCAAAGGGAAGTAGACCTCTGACACTTGAGCCTAGTAATCTATCTAAGAATTTCCAAAGAGCACCTTTGCTAAAAACCTTTAGATTAAGCAAACATGGCAAGCTATTTAATTTGTAGTTAGATGATAATTTTCTGTCTAACTGAAAAATAAAAAGTGCATACTCTTATTCAATTATATCTTTGATAAAATTATCAAAAAATGAATAATTAAATTACCTATCTAAGAATAATTTTGTTTTACACCAATGTTTGGAGCAGGTGACAACATGCAAAGCTGTCAGTTAGTGCCAGGTTTTTCACAGCTTGAATTATCATGATACGGTCCAACTGTCGTTAAGCAAAGAAGATTGTTGCTAATTTGCACACATATCAATAACAGCGTTGATTTTTTAAAATCTCTCATGATATATCAGCAAGATATAGGTATGTAAAAATAACATACTCTTAGGCTGGGTTAGTCACCAAGTTCCTGTAAACCCCAACCTCCTAAATAGGTTGATTAATTCACAGTACATCTACAGCAGCTGCCGGCTCTGACTGACATAAAAGAATCACTTGTTTTGACTGTGTTAGGCAGATACCAATCCGTCTTCATGAATCATGATTCTTGTGGTTTCCCTTTGTTTTCTCTTTTGAGTTATCTTAGTGACCTGTTCATATCACAAAATCCCAACAGACATTAATTAACTTCAAAAAATGATCGAAAAATGAAAAAGAAATAACATCGTAGAAGCTTGCCTGAGAGAATGAAAAGTCAAAGAGTGCCATTATTCACTCCCTTTTAAAGTCTTTGGCATGTAAATTTATTATTACCATTACCTAAAAGAAGCAAAAATGAATGTGTGTCCCTCAGACACACACAGACATACACTTTGGCTTAATTCACACCAAATGTTGCAGGCGACAGTCTAAAATACATGGCACGACCCCTAGCAGGAGCTTAATTCGAACATGTATGTAATTGTTTATTTATTGTCGTCATATATAAAAGTACAAACTTCTGTACGACAGAATACTACACTACTAAAATATGATAGTCATATATCATCATAGTCCAAATTCAGTTCATCTGTATGAGTCCAAATCCACACACATATATAGAGTCCAAATTCGCATATGCATATGAAAGTCCAAATTCAAACTATATTACATATAGATAAATCCTTGGCAATGTTCATTATTTTTAAAATAATCCATTTCGTCAAGGCTCTCTCATGGCATTAGTCCTGGAATGAAAGAGAAACAATTGTTGTAGACTCACAACATAGATAAGCATGATAAGTCATTACCTAACAACCACTGTGTAATGGCAGACTTGAAGGTGTTGAGTGAGTCCTTGTTCTTAATTTCTAGAGGAATATTATTCCATAGCTTTGCCCCAAAGTATCTAAAGCTATTCTTCCCATAACTGATTGTTTGAAATGTTGGAAGCGAAAACTTATTGTTATCTCGCATTTCATATTGTGATTCATGCACTGTGAACATTTCAACAGGAAATATTCTGCCTTCCTCACAAAGCTCAGAGGTTATGGTTGCCTGCAGCTTGTTATTCCAACTGGGTGGAAATTCGTATGTCATTTTCATCACCCTAGTTCTGTGCCTTGAATACTGATTGTGTTACTGCAGTTTTATACCATATTTACTGATAAGTGCCAAAACAATGTCAACAAAACAAAGTAAAGCACCCAGGGTTAATTTTTCTGCAACAATGAATTGATTTGTAAAGAGAGAGAGAAAGCAGCTTACAACTTGACATGCTATATACATATTTATAATGCAAGTCTTTGATTTATCCTATATCACAAATAATACACCAATCTTACAGTGATCAAATAATTTTCTCTAGGTACCCTTTGTCTTTGTGCAAATCTACGTTGTATGGCTGATGGCTCTTTCATTTTCAAGAGCTCATTTTAATCATATCCTCCTTTTATGTTATCAAGGTTACCAAACACAAAACGGAAATTATGGTTATGCATTACTTAGTAATTTATTAAGACTGCTGATTAAGCCTTGAGGGCTTTTCAATCTTTCAGAAGTTCTCCATTTAATGTCTTCTAAGGACTGGAAACTTAAAGCGATAAAAATACAACAATTCAATTTCACAATGACAATTGTAGTAATGAGCTTTATTGTCAAATTACAATTTATCATCAAGTGAAATGTGGAGATGTCTTTTATGGAGCAAATAGAGTAATATAAGAGACAGAGCATAGGAAAATTTATACCGAAACTTAAACAACAAAAAGTAAATACATTACAGTGCTCCCACAAGCAGAAAACAATGGCATCATTAATGGCAATGGTTAAAAAGCTGCTGAACTAGTCAGTGAGACAGTACTAAGAAAAGAGCACTGAAGACCTGCACTAAAATGTGATTGCCTGCAGGCAATACAAGACACAGGGGCCAGGATATTAACAGGTACCAGGAAGTATGACCATATTACACCTGTTCTTCGTTCGCTTCATTGGCTTCCTGTCCAATGAGGCATCAAGTTTAAGACAATGGTCCTTGTATTTAAGATGATCAATGACATGGCCCCCAGTACCTTTATGACCATCATGCCATACGCTCCATCAAAAACACTCTGATCTAAGTCAGCAGAACTTATTGAATATTCCAACTCCAATCTAGTCAAGGATCATGCCTTCAGTGTGAATGGAATTGTTGAATAAACTGCCTGATGATCTCAATTCTCATATCTGCTGCGAGCCTTAATATTTTTAAATCAAGACTTAAAACTCACCTCTTTAATGAATATTTTAATTGACATTGATTATAATTTCACTCTTTTTGTTGTTTTTTTTCTGGGTTTTTTTTAGCTGCTTTTTTATTTACCGTTTATGTGTCTACCTATTATCATTGTATTTCTTGCTTTTAGAGCTCAGTGGATTTTACACTTTACAGAATAAATTTATTATTTATTATTCATTAACATGACCTGGCCATCCTGGACAGCCAGGTGCCCAGCAGTGTGATATGGGATTAAGTTGCCTTAACTCCTATGACTGAGCTAAGCCCCTGTTAAGTAGTCAAATTCAAATGGCATTCACTGCCTTCTTTCAGTACTCTCAAGGGGGATTTTCTGTCTGACACGCGAAGGAATATAGTATCACATATCCATACGAGTCCTATGGGAAGCAACTTCATGAAATGAAGATGTATGAAAAATACGGTCTTGAGCAACAAATGGACTTCTTGCCTGTGGTTATTTTGCTGCATTTCCTGTGTGTATCTCTTAGTATAAACAAGACATTAGTATACGTTAGAGCTTTTTTTCCTAGCGATTTTGAGCTGTAATCACCAAAGATTACGATTATGGACACTTAGAGGATTACTAGCTACTTTGAAAAACAGTGGTAAACAAGCAAACATTGAAACAGTTTAATTTCTGATAACTGTGATGATTTACAATGCAAAGGAGTCTACTGACAGTCGTCCAACCTGACAACTGTTTATTGCAGTTTTTGTAAGATAATGAGAACATAAAACTGTGCTATAAATATGTTATATGATTTTACTATATGATATTATTTTATAATTTTAAACGCCCCTGTTTCAGTGGTAGCATGTTGGTATGGATACTGCAGCATTAGCAATCATTTGCATTCACCTTATATGTGGGGTATTTAATTGCTGAGCACAGACACTGACACAAGGGACGTTCCAACTTGACAGGGCAGAATTTGCATGGTTTTACAATTTTCTGTGGAGTTGTGGAGTTTAGACTGCTACCCGCGCTGCTTTCCCTGCAATCAACCTTATTAGCACTCAGAGGCAGGGTCAAAGAGGGCTGCACTATCTACTACCTATTATTCTATCTATCTATTAACCTGTCAATCTATGAATCAGCCAATAAATCAGCCAATAAATCAATCAATCTACCTATCGGTCGATTCATCTTCATAGGCGCAGGACACTGGGGGCAGCAGCTCCCCCCCCCCATATCCAGAAATGCCTGCCTGCCTGACTACATAATGCTTGTGTTATAGCATGTATAGTGACATGTTCAACTACAAGAGTCACAGGTTGAAATAGAGAGCTGCGCATCCTGTATACATTGGATGTATTTGTGTTTGATCATACATTGTGTCCAGTTAATTCCTTTATTCAATCAGTCAAAATGAATTAATTCAATAGCATGAATTATAGCCATGGCATTGTCTCAATCACCTGGAGCCATAGTCCTTACCTCAGTGTCGCCTGGGTGCTGTGGTTTTTAGCTTTCTCACATTCATAATCACTCTATAGTCGCCTCTGAGACACCAAGGAGATTGACACTTAAGTGTAATCACTGTAGTCGCCTCTGAAACAGTTTGGCCCAAACTGAAGATCTCAGTCTGAATGCAGGTATAAAATTCTGTGATTATACCATAAATTCACAATCACCCATAGAGGTGTTGAGACCGAGTCTACTTGCTCTGTCACATGTGTATTGTGAAATCTCCAAGTCTATGTCTACTATTACCGGTTTACTAAACACAACCTTTTCTGAACTTGGAACTGCAGTAATTAAGTAATGCATGTTGTGTTTACCTTTTTAAATGTGTGTGTACCTTATTATCATTTTATTTCGCATTTTCCATTTTGGGGGATCCATGCAGACACAGAGATATATGTCTTCTTAAAGTCAATGCAAGTATTTATTTTTCTATCTATCTTTCTATCTATCTGTCTATCCATCTGTCTATATATGCTTATCTCAGTTATCTATCTGCGTCTCTATCTTCATAGGCTTGGGAGGCTGGGGGCCGCAGCGCGAATTGTAGACATGGCTGTACCTGAGTGCTGTGGTTTTCAATTTCTTACATTCATAATCACTCCACAGTCGCCTCTAAGACTCCCAGGTGACTGACACTTGCATAATCACCACACCATAGTCGACAGTCAATTGCTTAATCTCAGTCTCAATCTCAGTCACCCATAAGTGTCCAGTTGAAGAAGCTCTTTGTTTCTCATTGTTACAAATCGTGTTGCATGAGAACCAGGCTTTCTCAATGCTAAATTAATCCATGTATAACTGTGTGAAACAGAAATAACAGCTAAAAAAACTGCCATAAACTATTTTTGGCGACTAAAGTCATTCTGGAGATTACAGAGATTACAGTTTATAATCACCGAGGAAAAAAAGTTCTACTGGTTGACTAATGTTCAATCACTTGCCTAATCTCAATTTCAATCTTACTGTCGTCCATAGGTGTTGAGATGATGGACCTGCACCCCTCTCCTGTGTTTGTCATTGTTGTTCCACATTACTTAGCATTTGAACACGGCTTTCTCAATACAAAATTTATCCATGTATAACTGTGTCAATAGCAATGATAGCACTTTCTGAATAAAGATTATAAATTAATTTTTCTTTGCATAGATATCTTCCTTCAGGTCCCTCCTTGACAAAACAAGTGGCAAAAGCGACCTTTCTTCTGCAGTTTTGTCTCCATATGGGGATCTCTACCAAAAAGTTGGAGTCCCAATTTGGCCAAAAATGGACAAGAAGTGATCCAGCTCTGTACTGCCTTAATATGAGACATATCACTGAAATAAAGGTATAGCAATATTCGCCTAGTAGTTTTCAATCAAACCCAGTCGTTTTTTAGTCTAAAATGTTAATATAACTCGAGATATAAAATTTTATGGTTCAGAAATTGAGGTTGAAAATTGACAAAATTCACATCAGGAATTACAATTCACTTTCAAAAGCATCCAATCATGATACTTAAACCCATTTAGCATGTTTAGACCCTTGAGTGTCCCATTCTCAATGAATTAGTATACTGCAAGGTCAGTGGCATATTTATTAGTATGGGGGATCGGGGGTGTGTAAATGCATTGATCCAATGGCAAGATGCACCAACGTTCACTCACTGAAAGTGGATTTTCTCCTCTCTACCACCACCTATCTTCACAAACTAAATGGCAAAATGTTCCCAAGAATATTCTCTAAATCCATGTGCTACATTGAAGGTGGTATAGAGCGGTTTTGAGCAAAAATAATTAAAATGAAACATTTAAATCGATCTTTAACAAACAAAATAAATGTCTACCATGACTAAAGTGTGCTATACCACGGCCTAACAACCTCAGCTATCCATTCCATAGCTTTCCTGGACAAATTATGAGGTTTTTCTGTGAAAAAACAGCCGTGATTTAACTTCAGTTTTTCCAAGATTGCAGGATCAACTTTTGGGCAGGCTGAGAGAAAAACGACGACAGCGCACCTACTGGGTTCTAGCATTGCTAGTGTCAACCGAAATATTGTATAATCACATACATCTTACCACAGTTGATCAAGAGTCAGTTTCTGCCAGTCCCTCGCACCGGGGTAGTTTTTAATGGGAATCGGTGCTTAAATCACTCTGACTGGTAATTTTATGGGAACACTGTCACAAGGTGAGATTCAGAATCATTCTCATGTAGCAGTGCATTTTAACATTGACTTGTACATCGTAGATGTGCAATGTGCAATATATTTATAATTGGGGTAAGGTAAAATTAATGGCAAAAAACCAGTACAATGACCTGTGTACAGTGTACTTGGCTCTCCAAATGAACAGATAATATTATCATAATCGCCAACAGAGGCATTGAGATGTAACCCCCCCCCCCTCCTTTGTGTTTCTCATTGTTTCAAAATGTTGTTGCTTTTGAGCCTGGCATTCTCATTACAAAATTTATCCACGTGTAACTGTGTGAAACAGAACTACCAGCTTAAAAACTGTCATCAACTACTTTTGGCGACTAAAGTCATTTTGCAGATTATGGAGATTTACAACTGTTAATGCCTTAGGAAAAAAAGCTCTATTAGAGGGTGGTAAATGGTGAGGTATATATAGCGTACATTGGGTTGCTGTGCTGGAGGATTGTCACCCAAGAAGTATTAACTTGAGATTTCTGGAAGCAGTTCAAGACATATTGAGATTTTCTTTCAGTTCATTTCTAATGATACAACACAAGGTCTGTGTTCTCTTGAATAGGTCCCTTGATGGTATGTCATATTATCCAAGGCTGTTGTAATTGTCATGCGTATATTTGAGACTGATTCAATTTTGAGATCACTGCTTGCACCCAGAGATACCCTTGTAGAGTTGCACTCGAACAGAGGTATACATTCTTGGAAGTTTACACTTACATATATACATGCACTAATCAAACGAGTCTGAGTTTAAGTCGATAGATCAGGACATCAATGGTTGCTTCTTATTTTTATGAAATGCTTGGCTATGTAAAACCAATATTGTAACTCACAGACAAGAAATAGTCGCTGTGGCAGAGGGCAGCAAAAATGGCATAAACACTTGACCCACTGATGCAGACTTTTCAGACCATAGGCACACACAGACTTGATAAAACGTCAGCCCAGAAATCTTTACAGAGTGGCTGAATGCAGCCATAAGCTGCCATAAGCCATAGCAGTTTTCGAAGGATTTAAAAAGATGGGTACACTAGAAATTGGCTCATATCACGTTATTTATCAGACAAATAGCCTCATACAGATACTACTGAGTGAAAAAAAAAGACTCATAATTTTTTTGAGTAGATGGGTAGTAATTATGTTTTTAGCTCTGCTCTTTGCAGATTTTTTCTCGACTTCAAATTTTTGTTCTGTGTGAATGCAATGCCTGATCAAAAACAAAGGGACATTTTTTCATCAATATTGTTATCAATGATTTGAGCATAATGCACCAGCTTTTTAAGGAAAGTTTTAATGTTGAGATAGAGACATATTCTGTAACTGCATGCATTAAACGTTATCTTTCTCCGGAAAAATTCAGTTCTAAAGCACTTTATTTTCAGATAATTTGAGATAACACATGTCAAGTACAAAAGATAAGTCAAAATTCAACTTAACTCCTCATGCATCTCCGTTTTTCTATAGAATATAATTTGTCTACAGAACGGATAACCAAAAAAAAAATTGGATTCATTTGATTGGATGGGATTATTGTGGTTGATCATGTTAGTTTCACAGGCCATTTGACAATCGATATGCATCGTACAGTTACACAGTAGAAATTTCAATGTCCCTTCCTCACACCTTGTCCCTTTAGTATCCTGCCTTTCTGACATTCTTGTATTTGATATTTCTCATCGGTCAGCCTTAATGAAATAGGGTGCAAAGTTGAAGCCAATGGACTTCTGACACAACAACAGAAAAATAATTGGCTAAGAAATCTGCTTCCATGACCTCTTTTCATGGAAGCCCAGTGTTATGCAAATTGATACTGTGTCCTTTTATTGATGAATTTCCATCTTTTAGCCCTAAAGTAGCTCCAGTTATTGCTTATTGAGACAGAGTATGCCTTTTATGGCTGTTCAAAGACTAGTCATCTGCATACATGAATACCTACACATGTGACCATTCATGTTTTGTCGTTGATGGCAAACCAAGGCTGTAGTTGGCTAGTTTCAGAGTTTCCTCGATAGTGTTAAAAAAAAGTTTCACCATTTGCTTCTTGGAAAGTCTCACAGAGTAACTGCCACATTTTGCAGTATCTTTGTTGCATTATGTTGCAAGATGATGTACGGATTTCATAAATGACATGTTTAAAAATATATTGTGCTACACTCTTCTTTGTCTTTTTTTTTAAGTGTATACATGTAGAATCAAAGAAACAATTCTAACAAAATACCGAGGGAAGTGTCCTGGAGTGGATAAGTGATGGAGTGGAAGATAAATTTAAGGAAGATAAGCACCAAAATCCAAGTGAAGTAGACCTTCAGATCGTTGACACTTGATAGCATGGTAATCTAATTATTTAAGACTAATAAAATTCCCAAGGAGCACCTTTCCTTAAATATGGTAGTTAAGATACCAATTTTAAGGCCAGATATAATTGGTTTTTGGCTTCTCAGATGACCGACCAACAGTTTTCTGCATATGGTAAGAAACTATTAAGCTTACCCTCAATTTTTTTTAACTGATTTTATAAAAATTTGAGATTTCAGCTTTTTTTCAACTGACAATAGAAAAAGTATCTCGAATAGATCCGAAAAGCTAAAGATCAATTATGTCTCTCAGTTAAAGCATCGTACACTTTTACAAAATCATTGCAAAATAAACAATTGAATTACTTATCTGTTTATTTTACTTCAATGTTTTTGGAGAAGAGTGTTACATGTAAAGCTGTAAGTTAGAGTATAGCTTTTCGCAGCTTTAAATACTCACAAAGAGGTCTAACTATTGTAAAACATATGTGATTGCAGTGAATTTGCAAATAAAGGTTTTTGTGACACACTATTCAATAAAAATACTGAATGTTTAATCCCTCATGATATATGAGCTAACATTTGGGATGCGTTGGATAAAAATGACATACAATATTCTCAGGCTGGGTTAGTCTGCAAGTCTCTGTAAACCCCAACCTCTTATTTCTAGCACCTATCTGATCTGACCGACATTAATGCATCACTTGTTTTAACTGTGTTTAACAGAAACCAATCCTTCTTCATGATTCTTTGTCTTCTGATAAGTTTTTCTTGCGACCTGTTTATATCACAAGAAATGATCTGAAGAAGATGAAAAAGGGATTTAAAAGTGTGGGTGGGGCTTGCCTGAGGGAAGTCACAGGGATACAATAAAGTTAACTTGACTTGACTTGACTTAACTTGGCATTAATCAGTCTGACGCAAAGTCTTTGGCGTGTAAATACATATAATTGAAAGTTATAAATTCTTCTTTGTTGTGATTTCAAAAATTCCAATTAAGAGTCGTGTTTGGTGTCACATATCCCATTGGTAAATCCAATTTGTATGAATAGCTTCTTACCATGAGTATGATATGGAATGGTTAGGGGAACGAGAGGCAAAACGGAGCGGCGGGGCAAAATGGTTTTTTAAGTTTTCTTGGAAGGTTTTGACCTGCCTTCTCATTTTTTGGTTGGAAAATAAAATAGGATACATGACCAACTTTTCCTGAGAGTTTCGTTGATGAGAACATTACAGGTATGCAGCTATGTTAATTTGAAGTTTTTGATCGCTTATCTTAAAAAAATCATAATGTTTGGAAATGGCGTAATACCTCCCATGACGTTCCCAGCCAATTAATTCTAAGTCAGTGTTATTAGAGGACTACTAATCTTGCGTATTAAGCAAAAAAATCTAGTCTGGTGCTTAGTCATGTGTAAGTAGGTCATTATTGATCTACCCTGCATGGTTGGGGCAAGATGGAGTCCTCGTGCGGGGGCAAAATGGCAAGCACAAAAAAGCAACCCCAGCCTAGAAAAGGTTGAAGCTTGATATTGGGTCAATTCAACCATGACATTTGAGGCATTTGATACACTTTCTGGTCATATAACAGGCAAAATTTGAAAAAATCACAAGAGATTTGTGGATCTAATCCATGTCATCATCAATACCTTGAGGATTTAGGCTTAGTGGTAAAACCCTGTATTGTTGAAACTGAAACAAATGTAACTGCCTTTCAAAAAGCATAGTCAAATCCAATACCAGTTTAAATTGTTAAATTATCAAGAAAACTCGGAAATCAGAGTTATGCGAATATTCATAAAAATGTCACATTTCCACAAAATTTAACTAATTTTGTTCCTTTTGTAACCTAATGTTTATGGTGAAATAATTTGTCAAAATAATTACATAGGATGTAATTCCCAGTTTTATTGCATCCGGTATTGAGATGTTGATTTCATAATTATTGCTATGTTTACTCTCAGTATTCTGCAATATTCTCACATTGCAAATTGCAATGACATGAATTAATGCATTTTTGTTTGTCAACATGCTTTTTAGTTATGCTATTATCAAAACAGCTGATTTATTGCAGAACTTTTGCAACTTTATTTCTTCCCATTTTGCCCCTTATGAAATTCCAATTTGCCCCAAGCATGGGGCGAAATGGGATAAAGTTGCATTTTTGAAAATAGGGAATATTTTGAATTGGAACTATTAAAAAAGCACTTTTCTGTGTTTGAGCAAATGGTATTGGTACTTCTTCATTGATCAGACCTTATTTGGCATTTGCATGAAATACCACCTTCGTGCAGCGAGCCTTTGAAGTTAGGGGGCCCGTTTTGCCCCTCGTTCTCCTATGTATAAAATCCAAATGAATCAATGAGTTTCCGTTCCCAGGCTGTAATTATCATTGAATATTTGACTTTTTGGTCAATGTGACCTATGTTTGAGTCAATAAAAACCTATATATATATATTTATTTATTTAAACAGACTTGTAAACGTTTCAGCATTTAGTAAAAGAAGGGAGAATAATTGATTAAAAGATATGATGCCTTTTCATGCTATGGCAGCATAAGCTTTCCACTGTGAGCTTAGCCGAATTAGTCACGCAATATCAAATCGCTCATAAGAAAGGCATCACGACTTTTCAAAGTGGGTGATATCCCAAAATTAGCCAAGAAAATCTCAGCCTGATAAGCTCATCTATTTACATGTAATGCCAGGGAGGGGATTGTTTGCTAATGACTCCCTTAGCAGAAAATGTTGGAAAGTATGTACAATGTGTTATCATGGGTTCTTGGAAAATTGGATACACCTGGTATTATAAGGTAATTAACTGACAAGTCGGATGGCCAGATGAAAAGAAAAAGCACATGACATGTATGTCATTACCTGGAATTAGTGAAATGTGTTTCAGCGTCTAATAGGATTGTTATGTGGGGCTTGTGGGCATGGCTTGCCCTGATTGATCATTTGATACAACTTCCTATTGATCGCAAATTCGCAATGCAACAACTGCAAGCCTGCAGCTTGTTATGCTGACTGGGTGGAAATGTGTGTGTCTTTTTGAGCACCAACTTCCAAGCATTGAATACAAATCATGTTATGACAGTTCCATGCCACTATTCAGACAAAGACAAAGGCATGTAAAAAGAAGGCAACAGTAAATTTGTCTGAAAAAAAAAAAGGATTTGCATAATATTTGATGACCGGCGAGTTTTTGTGCAAATGAGATGCAAGTCTTTGACTTATCAAATGATATATTAGTTATTTAGTCTCATAGTGATCCAATAAATTTCTCTTTTAAGTCAGTTTGTTGGGTGTTGATCTCTTCTATTTCAAATACCTTATTTCAGTCATATATCTTTGTTTCGTTTTATACAAAGTAATAATACAAAAAGCAGAAATTATGATCATCTGTTACATAGTAATTCTTCAAAGACAGTTGATTAAGCCTTGAGGGTTTTTCAATCTGTTTGATTACAAGCTCTCCATATAATGGCTTGTAAGCTAAGGACATGCAAACTTAAAGTGACAAAAATATAATAATTAAATTTCACAATGACAGTAATGAGCTTTATTGTCAAATTACAATTATCATCAATTTACACTGATATTTAATTAAACAATTAAAAGACTCTCCTTGCCTGTTTTGGGGAAACGTATATACTATTAAGAGAATGAGCCATATTAGTAGCAAGAATGGCTGCCATGTTTGGCTTTATTTAGGAATGATACCATAAGCCTATAAAATTGAAAATTGCAGTTGATTCACACCCGTCCATGGTGTATTACATTGGTGTAACACTTTGCTTAAGAAAGCAATATTGACACAAGCAGCTTCCTCACACTGAAAACGAATGACACTTGCACCAAGGGTTAAAAAGTTGCTAGACTAGTCCGTGAGAGAGTACTAAGAGAAGAGGGCTTAAATCCTGCATTAACACGACCTGGCCGTCCAGACAGCACAGGTGCCCAGCAGTGTGATATGGGATTAAGTTGCCTTCCAACTTAAGCCCCAGGACTTGCCACTCTGGGGTCCTATGACTGAGCTAAGCCCTTGTTAAGTAGTCAGATTCAAAAGTAGTCAAATTGCCTTCTACTAGTCCTCTCAAAGGGATTTTATGTACGATGGTCCGAGGAATCAAACTATTAATTCATGGAGCCCTAACGCTAGGGGAGACCGGGGTTAGTTGAATCGCGGGGTTAGTTGAATCTTGGCCTAAAATCAGCTTTATTTTAAATTTTTGGCCAAACTGGTACTTTTGGTAGATACCCTGTTTATTGGCACATGTTATCATACCTTTATTCATTCAAAATTTCAAAATGCTAATTCTGTAGGCGAGAAAGTTTGTTTTTTGGGTGCTCTTGTAACTTGTTTGCTCAGTCTTCGAGGGGGGTAATTGTATAGCTATGATTTTAATCCAGGTGAACTAACCTTATTTCTAAATAAGCAAATCCATGCCTAATCCACACCCAGAAGTTTTTTGTTGTATGACTTAGATAAGGCTGAAAAATAAGACAATATTGTGTTCCCGGTGTGATGGGGTTAGTTGAATCATGCGTGGTGGAGTTGGCCGTAACGTAGATTTCAAGTGTTCAAATTGCCTTGCAAGTCATTGTTAGTTGGAGTTACTGCAGTTTAGAACTACTACAGTGCATTGTTGCATTCCTGAAAGGGAAATACGGAAAAACCATTAGTAAATTACAGTATACAATTCCTTTTCAAATGAGTGTTGTACTGAAGCTTGGGGTCATCATAGGGATATCAGTTATGCAAAGGAAACCCCTTTTATAAGAAGTTGTCTACAAATTTTTATGGCGCTTCAACTAACCCCGGGGTCGGGGTTAGTTGAATCAAAATTTTTTCTGGAAGTTTGTGCCTGTGACACAAATTTCAATAATCATTTACAATATCTGTTGGGCTGATCATTGAGTTAAACAAGCTCACTATCACATGCTTAAATTTGGTGTGAATATCTTGTACCGTTTGCTCTCCAGAGCAAAAATAAAAATGAGTGTGCCAACTAACCCTGGTCTCCCCTACTCCAGCGCAACTACTGATTGTTCAGTTACGAAAACTTGCCAACAGCTTTTGTACACTGTCCACTTAGCTGGGTTTGATGTTTATAATTATAGTAACAAAATTGAAGTGATGTTTTATTAACATCTAACAACGTTTTTAAATTCATCTATTTTCACAGGTGTTATGCTAGTATAGCATAAAATATCCATACAACTCCTATGGGAAGTGCGGTTTCATGCAACAAAGATGCATGAAAAATATGTTCTTGCGCAACTAATGCGCTTCTTTCCTACGGTTATTTTGCTGCATTTCCTGTGCATATTTCTTAGTATAAACAACACATTTATCTTCATCAGAGAGTGGAAAATGGCTAGGCATATATACTATACATTAGCAGATTTTTTTTGCTGATTATAAATGGTCTTCCAGCAAATATATCTTAGGTAGAGCTATACATATATTCTACCACTTGAGTTCACAGGTTGACAGCCAGTCCAGCAAACACATGCATCATTAAGTAGCCCCACTTGGACAGCATGGCTTAGAAGACCCTGGACTCCAACTAGAAGACCACCAGACATATTGCTGACTTAATTTGCTCTTTTATCTTTGCAGGCGTTTCGGTGGCTGTCAGCGTCCTTACCTTGGTGTCCATCTCGTTAGAAAGATACTTCGCCATCTGTCAGCCTCTGCGCTCCAGATCCTGGCAGACCCTGTCGCACGCCTACAAGATGATTTGCGCCGTCTGGCTCATCAGCTTCTTCATCATGGTGCCCATCGCCATTTTCCACAAGCACGTCCCTATCCCTGATGGGAGACATGTCTGCCGCGAAATATGGGCCAATAAGGTTAGTGGCTCAATGATTGCAGGAAACTTACACCGAGACGTGCCTGTTAAGCACCCGGGTGTGTCCAATGGATACTGTCCAAGCAAATGACAAGATTTATGTCCCTGCCAACTTTTATTTCCCTTGATTCTTCCTCAGTGGTCATAACTAGTCCCCTGACTATGTGTTTCTATATTTGTCAACAAAGCAACAAAAAATATAATACATAAAAAAACTAACGACCTTTTTCAGACATCACGACTGTTTTTGTGTTTTGCTAATGAAGATTCATGAAACCAGAAGTACAAGGATAATGAAAAAATAGTGCAGTAATTACACCTGCATAGGGTGACCGTACACTGCTTTTAATACGAAATTTGTCATGTTTTCCTATAATGAGAGTTCAAGAATTAGCAAATGAATAATTTGTGTATAGGCCTAGAAGACATTGTATATCGTAAAGGCCAAGATAATTTTCCCAGTCCGCCTTGCTTACATAATTGAATTTTGTCGTTAGTCAGTACCATCTACAATTCTACATATAGAATTTTTCTTTGAAGCTATGCCGATTGATCTAGGAAACTCAATTAGCCCACTCCAATGGAAATAGAGACCCTCTGGAATAAAGAAGCTTAGCTTCTTCTAAAAGCAGTGAAATTTACATCTGGTATTAAAAGCATCAATTACAGTCAATGGGTGTTTGGATAGAATTATAAAACATAACAGCCGTAGTCCTGATTATTCAAAGAACGGAATCACATATGAGTAATGCTGATGCTTTTTCAGGATATTAGAAAGGCTCAAGATAGTGAGTAAATCAAGACAGCCAGATTATAGCATATAGGATTTCAGACAATATTTAATATATATCTCCATAAAACGAGCTGGTAAATAAATGAGATGGGATGTCTGTAATTTCCGTTATGTCAGAAATCATTGTGTGATGTTTGTCACAGAATAAATCATATTTGAACATACAGCAAATCCTAACCAATCGGGACATATAGAAGAACTGTAGTAGTCTCCGCTGGGATTGCAGTCATCAAATAGTTGAATTGAGTACAGGTTTTTAAACACTACATGCCATCATCGTTTAGATAGTGAAAACCAAGCTTGTTTTCCTTGTGAATAATGGCTGCTACATGTATGTCAAACACTCTGGCTCTTGAGGAACTCTGTTGCAGTGGTCATGCTGGCTGATCGGTGTATTTTGATTCCGTCAGAATGTTTCTGCCAATTGATTTCCTCAGTGAATGGTGGAGATAATAAGTTTCTGAGATGAATGAAGATTCAGAACCAGTCCTTTTTGTTAGGGTGTGCACGCCCAAACAAAGTATAGAAATTTAATCTCTCTACATGCTTTAGAAAAATTATAATGCTTTTAAAACATTCGGTGACATTACAGGCGCGTTCGGGCTCGATAATATCTCTGGCTGGCAAGTACTCTTTTTGCGACCGAGAAAGCATCAGTGAAACTTTTCTCAATCAGCTGTTAAAGACGAGAAAATAAATACTACACTGGCATGCCTGCTGTAATCTTCTCTGGACGTTTTACATGTAATGTGAGGAAGCTTGTAACTGTAATCAAGTCACTGAGCCTGATATAAGATAAACCATCGTTTGAAAGGATTTTTCATTAACAAATAGCTCGAGAAAAGGAGCAAATAGAATTTCTGCTGAATGGTTGTCATTCCTTGTTATTATAATAAGAGGCCTTATAGAGATATTTTGAAGCTTTTAAAATAGCCAAGAAACATTAGCCCAGGGCTACTAAGGCATGAGTCACATCAGTGTTGCTCGTGAAATCACTGGTCGTTCCATTGCATATAATAAGCATGAATTTTTTTGCAAAAAATATTGCTTCAAATTGTTTTCTTGTGGATTGAGTATAGGCCTATAGGCCTACTTGAAGATTAAATTTTTGAAAAGTCCATCCTTTATCTGAAAAACTCATTAAAAGGCAAAAATATAATGTATTTAGTTCTATATGACAGATGCAGAAACATATGAAATACATTTAACGTGAAACCAAGAACAATTTCCAAATTACTGTTGTTTCCCCATTTGCTTCAAGCTAAATCTCTATATAAGCTTGGCTGTGACATTGAGTCCAATGGAAACACTGACATGGTAGTTGAAACTGTATACAACTATATAACAGATTGCATACAGCCAACATTTAAGAAAAAGAATTTAAAGTCTGCAAAAAGCACATTTCCTACAAATAAATGGTTTGACAATGAGTGCAAAAATATAAGGAAGTCATTAAATGACTTTGCCAAACAGAATAACTTAACTCTAGATTATAATAAAACTCATTATGGTAGCATGCTAAAATATTATAAGCGAATAACTCAAAAGAAAAAAAGACAATTTCAGGAAAGAAATCGGGATGAAATGCAAAAACTCATGGGTAAAAATCAATCAGATTGCTGGAAATATTGGAATAAATTAAAAGCTATTGGAAAAAACCAAATTGATAGCCCTGATTTAGATACTTTTCACAACTACTTTAAACAACAATCTTTTCCGCCTGAACGTGATTACTTTGATATTGAAAGCATGACTCATACAATCAATGAAGTTCAAAACTCCCAATATAAGTGCCTTAATGAAGTTGCTAGTCAGATCTGTGATGATGTAATAACGGAGGACGAAGTTGCAAGGCACTTCCGGAAACTAAAAAATAATAAAGCTTCTGGTATTGATGGGATACCAGCAGAATTCTATAAATATGCCAGTGAGAAACTTGTTGCACCATTCTGTGCTGTGTTCAATCACATTTTTAATAAAGGGGAATATCCTTCTCAGTGGTCTGAAGGTCTTATTAATGCCCTCCACAAAAAGGGAAGCCGCGCAGACCCAGATAACTATCGAAAAATAACTATAAATGTTGTTATGGCTAAAATCTTCGATTCAATCCTGAATAGTCGGGTGTATTTCAAAAATGAGGCTCTGAACCTTGATGACCCTTGTCAATTCGGTTTCACACCAGGAGCCAGCACCACAGACTGTGTTTTCATTTTGGATACAGTCTTAAGCTATCAACAAGCTAAGAAAAAGCCTGTGTATATGTGTTTTATAGATTTTACTAAAGCATTTGACTACATAAACAGGAATGCTCTGTATTTCAAACTGAGGCAGCAAAACATTGGGGAGAAAATGCTAAAAATTATTATAAGTATGTTTGACAAGGCAAAAGCTAGGGTTCACCAGAGTGGAAATACTAGCAATGCAATTGACAGTCAATGTGGGGTCTTGCAAGGGGGAATTCTTAGTCCAAAGTTATTTAATGAATTTATGTCTGACCTTCCCCAGTATCTTGACAAATCAGATGGGATAACATTGAACAACTTTACCTTAACACACATATTGTACGCTGACGATATTGTACTTATTGCTGATTCCCCTAAGTGTCTACAGAATAGCATAGATTCAGTGCACAATTTCTGTAAAAAATGGCATCTTATAGTAAATGTCAGTAAAACCAAAGTTATGCAAATTGGTACCAAAACATCTGACTCCTTCTTTTGCAATGGCGAGGAACTAGAAAAAGTGGACAGTTTCAAATATCTGGGCCATATGCTAACTAACAAACGTAAAGTGCACAGCAAGATGACAGAATACCTGTCAGTGCAAGCTCATAAAGCTCTTTTTGCCCTGCAAAGTGATTCAAAGCAAGTTCTAGGACACATTGACCCAAGTATATCTCTGCGAATGTTTGATACTTATGTTCTACCAATCCTTGAGTACAACAGTGAAATATGGACTAGTGAAAAACCTGTATCTGAATTAGAAGTTCTGCAACTTGGCTATCTAAAACGTATGTTGGGCGTAAGAAAACAGACACCTTCTCTCGCTGTTTATGGTGAAACTGGTAGATTTCCACTGCATGTTAGACAAAAAGTTAGGATGATCAATTATTGGATGAGATTAGAAAATGCACCAGATGGTAGCCTGCTAAGGAGATGTTTACAAATTCAGAAAGATACTCATACGAACAGAGCTAATGAAACTAATTGGTTCAGTAAAGTAACAAACATTTTAAGAACCTGCAACATTGAGTATGAATCAAGTAACAATACTAACATTAACATTGACAGCATTTGTAGAACGGTTAAATTGAAACTTTATGAAATAGAACAGGAACAATTATTCATATGCATAAATGATAGTACACAGCAACCAAAACTTAGAACATATAAGCTTTTTAAGACTGATTGTAGATTAGAGCCATATCTCAGGCTGCAACAAAACCGCAAGGTGTTAACTAAAATTGCCAGATTCAGGACAAGTTCCCACAGTTTACGAATTGAAACAGGCCGACATCAAAAACCAGTGATTCCCGCAGCAAACAGAATATGTGAAAAGTGTTCATTAAATGTGGTGGAGGATGAAATCCATTGCCTTGTAGTATGCCCTGCTAATGAATTGTTCCGTGAAAACCTGTTCGCAACAGCTGCTAAACTTATCAACAATTTTCTACCTTTGAATGACACTGACAAGTTTACATCAATAATGAAAAGTAAGGAATCTGACCTACTAAATGCTCTAGGGAAATTTTTACTTCAGGCTGATGTTTAAATTTAAAGCAACATATCTCCTACATCCACATGGTCATAATTCACAATCATGATAATTATGAAAATAATGATTACCTTCATTAGTACTATCAATATTAAAGCAACAATGTATGTAACTGAATGAATGTTTAGTATATAACGTTGAAATATGAAATATCAAGCATTGTTAATTAATGTATAATTTGATGACTTGCATGTCTGTCGCTTAGATCTTAATCAATCATAATTTTCTTAAATAAGTTAAAATGGCTATATGTAAGCTAGTATCATTGATGTTTGTATTTTATTGTCTATGATCTATATTAATGGTTGTTTTATACCTACAATATTTTTTTTAACTATTTGGGTGGCTGGAACCTAGTTTGTATTTCTTTTAATCTTGCATACTATTACTCGTGTTTATGTTTGTATCAATATGCTCACTTTATTGTAACTTTCTTATAACATGTATATACAAATGACATATGTATCAATTGTGATATTTATTAATGTCAATAAAAGAATATATATCTATAGCTTTTTTAAAGCAAAATAAACAAACTGAATCTCATAAGGATTATAAATCAGATGTAGCTGACATTCTAAAGTAACAAATTATTTTCAACTGATGCCATTTGTGAGGCAATTCAAACTTCTGATTTGTCTCTGGGAATTCATATATCATTTGAAAGTTCATTTATTCAACTGATTTAATTCATGGATGGCCAACCACTAATCGCTTTCTCAATTCAAGAAGTTACTTTGATAGTTTAGAAAGTAAGCTCTGACAACTATTCAAATATTAGTCTGAACTTTAAGACACAGCTGAGCAGGAGAAGAGGCAGTTTTCCAGATAAGAGGATCAGAACAACAAGTTATGTTTTTTGGGGGGAAATCTTTAGAACATATAGACTACAGTTACTTTACTTTGGACAATGATTTTTTAAACAACAAATTGATTCTGTTTTATTCTTTATGAAACGCACAATCAGAAGAGCAAGCTGCAGAGACATAATCTTTGTTTTACACCAGGATATATGTAATTCAGTATATTTTTGTTTAGTTTACCCTCATAGTTCGGAAAACTTTTTTATGCACTTGGCATGTGACAAAACAGAGGGCACCAAAGTGGGGTGCCTGGGGACCTAGTCATATATCAATTCCAGACCTCTGGTCAAGGGCCATGGAGAAGGTGTCCACAAAGTGAAGGATCATTTATCGAGCAAACAAAACTCCATAGCTACAACACACAGATGGAGTAAAGCTACCCTAAAATATATGAAATTGCCTTTTTTGCCCCTGCCAGTTGACCTGCACCCCAGTACCAGTAGCTCCCAAATTTTCACCACATTCCAACCCCATTTTAGGTAATTTGCGTTCGAAGAAGTGATAAATTGTTAGAGTGTCAATGGGCCTTGAAATGCTTTAATCCACTGTTTCTGCCATTAATTTTTCAGATTTTATGTATAATGATTATAAGTGGAAGGTCAAAAGTCTTCAGTGAAAAGCCAGGTCTAAATATGCTTTCATTAAATATATGTCCATGCCATTAGAATCGACTGAATAACGCAGTTGACTATCAAAAAACTAATACCAGGTCTGAGTTGTCAGCTGCTATGGTTGTTCTCCAAAAGCAACCTTCAACTGCATGACTAAATCCCAACCTCAATGAGCAGGGTTAACTTAAAGAAGAGGAAACTGAAAATGGCTCTGAAGAGGAAAATCGTATATTCTACATCCTGAATAACAGCATATTATATATTATGCTGTTAAAGTTACCCTGAATGATAGTCAGGTTTCAAAAAAATATTGGTCTAATTTTCATACGTTCTTGTTTGGCATTGCCACAATGACCAGTGTCCAAATTTTCTTTGCTTTTAGGATCGTATTTCTTGCTTAAATGATCCCTAAATGACCCCTAGATTTATTTCGGGTACGCACGGAAAAAACTGGCAATCTTGAGTCCAATCAACTTTGTGACGTCATCACCATTGTCAGAATTAGCTAACTTATAACAACATATCAATAACAATGGGTATTGTGACATCATCTATATGGATGTGCTGGAGGACGCAGACACTATCAAGAAAAAAATAATAAAACAATTAAATAAATTGTGTAATCACAGAAATACTTCTTAGAAATGGTGAGAAGCATTATTGATCACAAGTTCATGTTATAATGAAAATAAGATGACCCATATTTAGCAAAAGATTTTATGGTTCGGGGTAACTTTAAGACATAAGGGTAGAGCTATTTGAAGTAGCAAACAAATTTATAGAACATTTTTCAGTGCTTAGTCAAAACGAACAGTTCCTTAGACTTTTGTCTCATAAAATGAAGATGTTTTATTTGCTCTAGGTAGATTTCTAAATACCGTATTGAAAACTGACAATATTATCTGAATGTATTTAGCTCCCTCCAAGGTGGAAGACAAATGGATATGTTGGATTAAAAAACTTAGCTATTTTGAAAGCAGTGAAACATTAATTAGTCAGATTTAGTGTTGACCTATGTATGTTAACAAATCATCAAGCCTAGCATTTGGTGATAAATCTTCAAATCAAATGTTTTATTTATTGCATGCGCTGGCTCAATTGGCAATCCGACTGAGTTGTCTATCCACTGCTGTCACTTTTGTTCCCAGATCAGTGACACTTCTTCTTCTGTAGTTTAACTTCAAGACAGATGGTTAAATAGTTGGTGGCATATCCTGTCTGGATCTTTTCACATATTCGGAGGCTTATCACCATAATTAATTCATTAGACTTGATTTAAGACAAACACATCAGTGTTATGAAGGCTTTTCCATTAACAAATAGCCTGAGCAAAGAGCTAATTAAATTTCATCTAAATGAATCTCATTCCTTGACAGTGTTATGAGCAGCCTCAGAGATATGTAGACTTCTTCAGGCTTCAAGCAAAGAAACTTTAGCCTAGGGCTACTGACGCATGAGGTGTCTCAGCGATGTTTTTAAAATTAATTGGCAATGAGCTGCATTATCATCAAAATATTAACATATATGTCTTTGACATATGAACACATATCCACAGCCTTCTTCTGGAAATCTAATTAAGAGAACAACAATAAAAAAGAGGATCCTATTTACTACATAGGAGTTAGAAAAACAGAAAATAACCTCTATATATGAAACCAATCAAAATTTCTAAATTTTTGCAGTTTCGCTTTTGCTTCAAGCCAAATCAAAAATTCCTTTTTTTTTCAGTGAAATAACAAGACAGAATCTCATATGGATTATAAATTACGCATTGGAGTTACGGACTTAAAAACTTTTTCTGAGTAAACCATTACCTGAGGCCATTTGAGCAGCAATTTAGAATTCCTATATGTCTGCTGGCATTTCATGTATTATTGGAATGATAAATTACCCAAGCAATATCATTCATCAACGGCCAGTCGTCAGATGACTTTTCTCAATTCAAGAAGTTACTTTAATGGCTTTTCCAAATAAAATAAAAAATAAAAAGAATTATCAGAAATCTTCAGCAAAAACAGATAAAGGGTAGTCGTTTTCAGTAGATCAGAATTAGATCTGTAATCTTTACTTTGGGATTTGTTAACTTGGTTGGAAACATAGCCATGATATATATATATATAGAAGCATTCAGTGAAAATGGCTAATATCACATCTTCCATGATAATGAAGAAGGAAATTCTCTGATATACTAAGATACTAAGATGTCCATTGAGATGACAGCCACTCAAGTGTTTAACAAAGAAAGTGAAAGAGATAATCTCTCTGGATCTTTGCATCATGGGATATGTAATTCCCGATATTTCTGCATGTGCAAATATGCTTGTGTGTCTGCGCCTAGACAAGAGCCTTCTCTCACGATCATATACACATGATTGTGAGATAAGCCTGAGCAGGCTCACAAATGAGACGAAATTGCACAAAAATATCAAAACATGTCATTTCCTACACTGTCTGTCAAGTCCCAGTGCTTTGCCAACCCTCAAACTAAACTTACTTGCCATGTTGAAGATGTTAACATTCATTTGACACAACTCTGATGCTTGGATGTATCCGAGATATCACAGAAAGTCAGCTTAAAAATTCCAACCTCCTTTAAACTTGGCTCATTCTTGTCAACATTTTGAAAGCCTCACTTTCAATTATTAGGTCGCACACTATTAAGAGGATTATATACTTTTCAGCTACCCATTTCATGTGACACATTGTTGGGTATTTAATCGCAATGTTGATTGTGGTAAGTTATGGTTGTTCACAGTAGATGATCGTAGCAAACAGCTTTCAGTTCTAACTTTTAAGTTGTGCCAGATCTCTCTGATTCCTTGTAAATCATTCTCAGATTACATTTTGTGTGAATTTATAGCACTGACAATAAGTGATGTGCTGTGAAGAACTGGTGGCTGAATACGAAAAAGTTCTAAAAGCTACAGAATGCTTGCAAACTGGTCAAATATATGAATAGAAAAATAGCTGTAGAGACAAAGAGATGGAGAGAGACAGACAGAAAGAGAGACAGACAGAGTAGCAGAGAGACAGAGAGAAATGTTCAGCGGGAGACAGAGAGATGGGAGACGGACAGAGAGAGAGACAGAGAAAAAGAGAAGGAGAGACAGACAGAGTAGCCAGTGGCGGATACAGGGGGGCCTAGGGGGCCCGGGCCCCCCCTAGACCAACTAGATTAATTGTAGCATTTTGAAGAAAAATTGCGATGACACTTGCCCGCGAAAGGCCGAAACACCTCCGGCCCCCCCTAGACTATCGTATCTGGATCCGCCACTGGCAGCAGAGAGACACAGAGAGAAATGTTCAGCGACAGACAGAGAGATAGGAGAGGGACAGAGAGAAAGAGAGAGGGGGACAGAGAAATTAATATATATTAGTCGATTGATTGATTGATCATATACATATATTTTATTTTAAAAAGTGATACACATTATAGTACATAAATGATATTATTTTTCGATCTATCTATCCATCTATCCATCTATCTATCTATCTATCTATCTATCTATCTATCTATCTATCTATCTATCTATCTATCTATCTAGATTTATGGAATTTTATTGGCCAGTGTTAAAATGCATTTCTTGTTCCCTCAATACAGACCTAATTGGTCAAGCTTTCACAGAATGCGTTCTGAGATTGTCAAATGTGGTCTTGTTCAATTCCTGTTATGAAAAGGTGGGGCCAATCATATAATTTGATGATTGACAAGGGATTATGAGAGTTGCTTCATTTGGGATAGACAAAATCTGTAAATGCTGTGATTTATCACTGGCTGTTGGATTAAGTTCCAAGGGTGTTGTAAATGTTTTCTTTTATGTCAGCTTGGTTATTCAAATTACGGATAGTTTGTATGATTATATTAAGTCCCAGAATGCCTCAATTAGGTCAATTTAATAAACAAAGTGCCATTTTGAGGTGATGTTCTATTGGAACACTCAATGACAAATTGATGGATTCAGAAGGCTAACAGTGGTAATGAAGCACGGATTTTGATGGAATCAATGCCAAACAACATTTCTGAGAGGTAGGGCAACTTTTCAAAGCCTGACAGACACATTTTGATAGGTTATACATGCTTTAAAGTGTCGCATCAAATATGATGCGGCAATTTCGACCTGTAAGGTATGTGCAAACTGCTAGTCTAGTCTGCGCCTATAGTTTGGAAACTTGTTGTGCACTTTTTGTGCACTTGCTATGCAACAGAGCACAGGGCAGCAAAGTGTGGTGCCTGGGGATGAAGTCATATATTATATCAAGACCTCTGGTCAAGGGCCATGGAGAAGGTGTCCACCAAAGTGAAGGATCATTAATAAAACAAACTAAGCTACCTGGCAACCATGCATGCGTGAAGTAAATCTATGCAATCTGGTATCTTCCTCACAGCTTTAATCTTTACAAGTTACTGGCCAGCCACTTGACAAACTCATATTGTGGGCCTATTCATTTTTAAAAATCGTTCATCACTAAAACAAAGCTGTGTTTGAACAGAAGCCACACTTATAGTGACGTTGGTAATTCTTCTGTGAAATTTATAAATTCCATGATATTGGTAACCTGGTTGACTCATTAATAATTTAATAACAACAAAAATTCTCACCTTCCTTTGAAGTGAATTTTTGTCTTATCAACCAGTTCAGTGCTAAATAAGTGACAATTTGATTGAGTGTAGTGTGCTTTTAATTGCTTTATTTCATTAACTCTACAGATTCTACGTATAAAGGCAGAAAGATTGCATCAGATCAAAAATGTATAAGAGGCCCAAAAAGCCTGTTCAAGTTAAAATGTCAGTACAAAACAAAAAACAATAAAAAGAAAAGACTGCCAAGTCTGGTAATGAAGTTATCAGCCGTGAATGATTATTAAAAGCAACCTTCAACAGACGAAATATGAAAATTTCAATTTTGAGGATCAAGAAAATGGCCGGAACAGAAAAAAATAATTTTCATGAATCTGAATTACAAAATTGTAATCATTGTTGCATGTGTATGTGGCAGGTTCATGAAGGTGTTGAACTTAGGTGATCATGTGTCACAAGCAAGTGCCAAAGCCGAAGACATTAGGCTATTATTATAAATCTATCTGTAATTGCTTTCGTACAATGTTTAAGCCTCCAATCCCATTTATTGGATTCATGCCACTCCTTATAGTTTCTGTCATTACAATCTGCATCAGGTTTCTTTTTGTTGGATTCTATGTTGATTGTTCCGGGTAACCCAATTAATCTGGTGCGGCAGAAGTAGAGACTGTCATAATCCAAAAGGATGTTATGGAAAAAGCAAGTGTGAAATCACATCTGGTATTGAAGGCATCAATCATAGTCATCTGTAATGGGATAGTATTATCTTAAAACTGGGATTTTCCAACATTTGTGGATATCCATAAATTTCCATTATGTCAGAAACAATAGTGTCGTGTCTGTCCCATAAATGAGTCGTATATGATTAAACCCCTATTCATACTGTTTGCAAAAGCTCTCAGCCAATAGCAAGGTTTTGAAAAATGGATGCAGACCTAGTATATTGTTCCATGCATTTTGTGGCTCAATTGCAGTCCATCAAAACATAAATAAATAAATGTTCATCCAAAGTGATGGCTTGTTTCACAATTGTTCATTAAAAGATGATGCCTCTTCATGTCAGATAATCTTTCTGCAGTGAAACTCTTTTTGGCTGTTTCGGACAGGTGGTTAAATGCTTTTTCGACATGTTTGCTGAGATTCAGTCCTGACGTTTTACATGTATGGAAGCTTATAGCTGTAATCATGTCATCAGAAATAATTCAAGATAAACACAACCGTGCCATGAAAGGATTTTCTATTTCTATTAGCTAATAGCCTGAACAAGGAAGCAAATTCAATTCTGCTAAAATTAATGTCACACATTGTTAGTGCAATACGGCTACTATAAACAGTCTCAGAGATTTCTTCAAGCTCAAGCAAAGGAATATTAGCTGTGTGCTACTGGGGCTTGAGGTGCTTTGGTGTTGTCTTTGAAATTAATTTGCCATGGGGCTGCATAATCATGCTTTTAGCTATTTTCATGTTGATCATTTTTCTGTCTGGAAGACTTTCTTGTCTGGCACTAACAAACATAGCTCCACATGGTCTGTAAAGTATAGACATAAAGTTCCAAAGGACAAAACATTTTCCAAGAAAGTCACTGCATGGTGCCATTTGAGAAGCAACTTACGCAGGGATATTATGCCTTATGGCATTTTATATCTCAATGACATCTCACCAAAACATGATCTTTCTTTGTTTAAGTTTGAAGGCAACTTAATCCCGTACCACACCTCTGGGCATATGTGTTGTCCAGGAAGGCCAGTTTGATTGGTTGATTGGTTGGCTGATATTTATTTGCATTAGAGTATAAAATTGAAAATCTCTAATTGCTTTTACGCCGTGTTTAAGCCTCCAATCCCATTTATTGGATGTATGCCACTCCTTGTAGTTTCTGTCATTACAATCTGCATCAGGTTTCTTTTAGTTGATTGTTCTGGGTAACCAAATTAATCTGGTGCAGCAGAAATAGAAATTGTCATAATCCAAAAGGATGTTATGGAAAAAACAAGTGTGAAATCACATCTGGTATTGAAGGCATCAATCATAGTCATCTGTAATGGGATAGTATTATCTTAAAACTGGGATTTTTCAACATTTGTGGATCTCCATAAATTTCCATTATGTCAGAAACAATAGTGTCATGTCTGTCCCATAAATGAGTTGTATATGACTAAACCCCATTTATGCTGTTAGCAAAAGCTCTCAGCCAATAGGAAGGTTTGAAAAACAGACGTAGACCTATAATTTCAGCTAGGATTACTGTTCTGTCTCCAATTTGTTTTTTTTTAGATTCTGCAACCATCTTCTTAAACGATGATGCCTCTTCGTGTCAGAGTCTCCTTCTACAGCGAAAGTCGTTTTTGGCTGTTTGGGACAGGTTGTTAAATGCTTTCTGAAATTCAGTCCTCACGTTTTACATGTATGGAAGCTTATAGCTGTAATCATGACATCAGACATGATTCAAGATAAACAGCCGTGTCATGAAAGGATTTTCTATTTCTATTAACAAATAGCCTGAATAAGAATGCAAATTAAATTCTGCTAAAATTAGTGTCACACATTGTTAGTGCAGGCTATTATAAGCAGCCTCAGAGATTTCTTCAAGCTCAAGCAAAATATGTTACCTGTGGGCTACTGAGGCTTGAGGTGCTTCAGAGTTTTCTTCGAAATTAATTTGCCACCGAGCTGCATAATCATGCATTAGGCTATTTTCATGTTGAGCATCCTCAAGTCTGGAAGACTTACTTGTCTGTCACTTTAGTTACCTTCTAAAAAATTTCATTAAAAGTTCTAAAATAAAATGCTATTTTTTTTCTTTGTGACAGATGTAGAATAATCTGGATTCTGGATATAATCGAACATCAAGTGAAACCATTTCTAAATTACAGCAACAGAAGCTTCAAGCCAAATCTCATAGCTTTTTTTAAAATAACATAACAAACATTATTTCATATGGTCAGTAAAGAATAGACATAAAGTTCTATTGGACACAACATTTTTAGAGAAAGTCACTGCCTGATGCCATCTGAGAAGCAACTTAAGCAGCGATATTATGCGTTTTGGCATTTTATATCTCAATGACCAAAACATGATCTATCTTTCTTTGCTTAAGTTTGAAGGCAACCTTATCCCATGCCACACCACTGGGCACACGTGTTGTTCTGGATGGCCAGTTCTATTCTATTCTATTAAAATGAAACTTGTTAAATTATGCAAAATTATCTATGAATTAACCAATTCTCCATTATCTACTTCCTTTAAAATTAATGACCTTTTATGAAAGTGGTTTACCCGGTATTCCTACCTAAGAAGTTTATAGTTAATTTGTTGTTAAACTATTAACACACTGATCGAGTGTCCACGTGCTATTTAAAATTGCTTTATCTTATTACTAGTAGTGTCATACAGGCATTTCCACAGGCAATTATTTTTCAGATTTTATGAAAAAGAATAATTGTAGAAGATCAAAAGTTATTCATTGCAAAACAATACAGGGTTTCAATATGAAAATGTCTTCAAAGCTATAGAATTTAATGTATTACACTACTGACAACGAAAAAACTACCATCAGGTCTCATTATAAGTTGTCGGCTGCTGTAAATGTTCATCAAAAGCAAACACGAAGTGCATGACTAACTCTCAAACCTTAATCATGAGGATTAATTTAAAAGTATAAGAAAGTGAAACTGACCTAAAGTCTTAGTAAAGAGTAAAATGTTATATTCTAGATTCTGAACAACAGCATAAGACATATGCTTGTGGTTTTATGTATATGTTTCTGGCATGCAAGGTTCGCAACGGTGTTGAACCTGAATGGTCATGGTCACCAGCAAGTTAAGTGGCAAATTCAAAGACATAAAGCTACCCTATCAATCCGTTTCTAATTGCTTTTCCACCATCTTCATGCCATCCATCCCATTTTTTGGATAAAGGAATATATACATGCATGTATATGCATTTCCCTCATTTCTGCCATAAACATTGGTTAGGGCCAAAGAACTGGTCAAGGGCCATGGAGAAGGTGTCCACAAAGTGAAGGATCATTTACCGAGCAAATAAAACTCCATACCTACAACACACAGACGGAGAGGGGCTACCCAGTCACAGAACCAGGGGTGAACTCTCCAACCCCAAACTTTTGAACCCAAAAATATATGAAGTTCCCTTTTTATGCCCGTGAAATGCCCATAGACAAGGTGACCAGGCGCCAACTGCTACCAAGGTACTTTTCACGACATAATACCGGCTGTACTCCTATGTACTCAGTCATACAGTATCAGACGAAAGTTTAGACCGCGTCAATCTTTTGTCAATATAAGGGAAAATAGGTGCTCAGCGAAAGAACTTCTGCATGGATTCTCTTCCCTATGTATCAGAGAAGTTCTACAATAGAGAAAACTTCAACTATTTTTATCACTTACTTGAATATGTGTGATAAACAAAAATTTCAGGTGGTCTAAACTTACGTCTGATGCTACTTACATCCAAAAAGGCCTTTAATGGCATTGTACATTAGAGGAAAGGTGGGTAAATTATCCAATGTTATTTTAGACAAGATATTCAATCATGTTTCATGTGATTTAAAGGCAATGAGTCATGACACAGGAAAAAACATATTTTTAAATATTTTTATTAAATTTGAACTGAAGGGGTAATAATGGAGATTCCATGAGCCAAAATTATTAATAAATGAAAGGTCAACTAAAATACACATAGAAAATATATGTCTGACACATTTTTATCCTTCTAATGGAGTATGACTACACTTGACACCCAGCCATAGTGCAAAAATGGTGTTTTTCCCTAGGTTTTGTCTGATAGCCACCCATTTGAAGTATCATAAAACAATGACCGAGGTGTTTACATTGACATGAGCATGTGTCCTGATAAAATCAAAAAACTTTTGTTCTTTTTCCACAGTACAGACAAAATTACAGACGCTACTCGGGATAGTGTATTGAAACGTAGTGTTAATGAATGGGCCAGATTTATGCCTTCCATAAAAGTGGATGTAGTTTCATTGTAAGTAAAGCGAATAAACAAAAGTTGTTTGATTTTATCAGGACACATGCTCAGGTCAATGTAAACACCTCGGTCATTGTTTTATGATACTTCAAATGAGTGGCTGTCAGACAAAACCTAGTGAAAAACACCATTTTTGCACTATGGCTGGGTGTCGAGTGTAGTCATACTCCATTAGAAGGATCAAAATGTGTCAGACATATATTTTCTATGTGCGTTTTAGTTGACCTTTCATTTATTAACAATTTTGGCTCATTGAATCTCCATTATTACCCCTTATGTTGAAATTTAAAAAAAAAAATTAAAAATATGTTTTTTCCTGTGTCATGACTCATTGCCTTTAAATCACATGAAACATGATTGAATATCTTGTCTAAAATAACATTGGATAATTTACCCACCTTTCCTCTAATGTACAATGCCATTAAAGGCCTTTTTGGATGTAAGTAGCATCAGACGTATGTTTAGACCACCTGAAATTTTTGTTTATCACACATATTCAAGTAAGTGATAAAAATAGTTGAAGTTTTCTCTATTGTAGAACTTCTCTGATACATAGGGAAGAGAATCCATGCAGAAGTTCTTTCGCTGAGCACATATTTTCCCTTATATTGACAAAAGATTGACACGGTCAAAACTTTCGTCTGATACTGTATGTCTTCATAAACACTGCTTCAACATGACCAGCCACTGATTTGACGAATAAGGCTATACACATATTTTTAAACCTCGTCATTGCAACAAAGCTGTATTTGAACTGTAGCCATAGTCATGTTGACATTATTGACATGGAAACTTGTTCGTGAAACTGATGATTTCATTTTGTTAAATTTAGCATAAGTATCAACAAATCAACCAACACATGAAGTGAATTGATGACCAAACTTAATTGACTCATTCATCATCATAGCCTCATTATTTTTCCATTTTCCACTTTTGTCAAGATTAATGGCCTTTTATGAAATTGATTTATTTCTACTTTACAAGTTCTGGTAATTTGCTTTTGAAGAAGTGATGAACTGTTAAAGTTTCATTGTGCTTTGAATTGCTTTGATCTATTGTTACTAGTATTCATTTTTCTTAGATTTTAAAAAGAACGAATTGTATAAGGTCAATAATTATTCACTGCGAAAAAATAATACAAGGTCTCTATATGCCTCCGTGTAATGTGTCCATGGCAGTGGAATGTAGTTTATAATAATATACTGGCAGTGACAAAGGGACTTCCTGGTCTGCCTGGCATGGTTATGAGTATATGACAACTATATATACATTGTCACCTGCTGTGAATGTTCATCAAAAGCAACTTTCAACTGACCAAATTCCAACACCTCAAAATTTTACGCGGTTCAACTTAAAAACAGAGGAAACTGAAAGCGGCCTGAAGAGTAACAACCTATATTCTAGATTCTAAATAAACAGCATAATATAATTAGCTTGTGGTTTTATGTGCGTGTTTCTGGCATACATGGTTCAAGAAGCTGTTGAACTTATGTGGTCATGTGTCACCAGAAAGTGCCTATTTCAAAGACATAAGCAGAGTAATTGAGATGCAAAACCAGCCCTTTTGTGAATTGTGTCATCTACAGTATCAGACGAAAGTTTTGACCGTGTCAATCTTTTGTCAATATAAGGGAAAATATGTGCTCAGCGAAAGAACTTCTGCATGGATTCTCTTCCCTATGTATCAGAGAAGTTCTACAATAGAGAAAACTTCAACTATTTTTATCACTTACTTGAATATGTGTGATAAACAAAAATTTCAGGTGGTCTAAACATACGTCTGATGCTACTTACATCCAAAAAGGCCTTTAATGGCATTGTACATTAGAGGAAAGGTGGGTAAATTATCCAATGTTATTTTAGACAAGATATTCAATCATGTTTCATGTGATTTAAAGGCAATGAGTCATGACACCGGAAAAAACATATTTATAATTTTTTTTTTTTAATTTCAACATAAGGGGTAATAATGGAGATTCAATGAGCCAAAATTGTTAATAAATGAAAGGTCAACTAAAACGCACATAGAAAATATATGTCTGACACATTGTGATCCTTCTAATGGAGTATGACTACACTCGACACCCAGCCATAGTGCAAAAATGGTGTTTTTCACTAGGTTTTGTCTGACAGCCACTCATTTGAAGTATCATAAAACAATGACCGAGGTGTTTACATTGACCTGAGCATGTGTCCTGATAAAATCAAACAACTTTTGTTTATTCGCTTTACTTACAATGAAACTACATCCACTTTTATGGAAGGCATAAATCTGGCCCATTCATTAACACTACGTTTCAATACACTATCCCGAGTAGCGTCTGTAATTTTGTCTGTACTGTGGAAAAAGAACAAAAGTTTTTTGATTTTATCAGGACACATGCTCATGTCAATGTAAACACCTCGGTCATTGTTTTATGATACTTCAAATGGGTGGCTATCAGACAAAACCTAGGGAAAAACACCATTTTTGCACTATGGCTGGGTGTCAAGTGTAGTCATACTCCATTAGAAGGATAAAAATGTGTCAGACATATATTTTCTATGTGTATTTTAGTTGACCTTTCATTTATTAATAATTTTGGCTCATGGAATCTCCATTATTACCCCTTCAGTTCAAATTTAATAAAAATATTTAAAATATGTTTTTTCCTGTGTCATGACTCATTGCCTTTAAATCACATGAAACATGATTGAATATCTTGTCTAAAATAACATTGGATAATTTACCCACCTTTCCTCTAATGTACAATGCCATTAAAGGCCTTTTTGGATGTAAGTAGCATCAGACGTAAGTTTAGACCACCTGAAATTTTTGTTTATCACATATATTCAAGTAAGTGATAAAAATAGTTGAAGTTTTCTCTATTGTAGAACTTCTCTGATACATAGGGAAGAGAATCCATGCAGAAGTTCTTTCGCTGAGCACCTATTTTCCCTTATATTGACAAAAGATTGACGCGGTCTAAACTTTCGTCTGATACTGTACGCCAGAAATTGTATAGTATGTGAATGTCTCTATTTAAAGAAACAACGAGATTTCATTAAAATATGGATTTCTTGTTGTACAATTGTTCTGAAATGATGATGCCTCTTCATGTCGGAGTCTCTTCCTACAGTGAAACTATTTTTGGCTGTTTGGGACAGGTGGTTAAACACAGCCGTGTCATGAAAGGAATTTCTATTTCTATTAACAAATAGCCTGAACAAGGATGCAAATTAAATTCTGCTAAAATTAATATCACACACTTTGTTAGTGCAATAAGGCTATTGTAAGCAGCCTCAGAGATTTCTTCAAGCTCAAGCAAAGGAATATAAGCTGTGGGCTGCTGAGGCTTGAAGTGTTTCAGAGTCGTCTTTGAAATTTATTTGCCATGGGGCTGCATAATCAGGCTTTAGGCTATTTTCATGTTGAGCATCTTCCTGTCTGGAAGACTAACTTGTCTGTCACTTTAGTTAACATCTGAAAAATCTCATCAAAAGTGCTAAAATATAATGCTATTGTTTTTCTATATGACAGATATAGAATGATCCGGATATAATCTATCGTCAAGCGAAACCATTTCTAAATTACATCTACAGAAGTTTTAAGCCAAATCTCACAGCTTTCTTTAAAGTAAAATAACAAACATAACTCCATATGGTCTGCTAAGTTTAGACATAAAGTTCTGAAAGATAAAGCATTTTCAGAGGAAGTCACTGCCTGATGCCATCTGAGAAGCAACTTAAGCAGCGATATTATGCCTTGTGGCATTTTATATCTCAATGACATCTCACCAAAACATGATTGATCTTTCTTTGCTTAAGATTGAAGGCAACCTAATACATGCCACACCACTGGGCACATGTTTTAAATTAATATCTTTATTCACGGTTTTTTTTTTTTTTTACAATTACAAGTTAAAAAAGCAATAATAAAAACAAAACATAACAATTAAAAGACTCGTTTGAACATAAAAAGGTTGCTCCATGTGTTGTTCTGGAAGGCCAGTTCTATTCTATTACAATGAAATGAAACTTGTTTGTGAAATTGATAATTTCATATTGTTTAGTTTAGCAAAATTATCCATGAATGAACCAATTCTCCATTATCTACATCCGTCAAGATTAATGGCCTTTCATGAAAGAGATTTATTCCTACTTAAGAAGTTCAGTTAATTTGCTGTTAAACTATTAACACACTGATACAGTGTCAATGTGCTATATAAAATTGCTTTATCCTATTACCACTAGTGTCATATAGGCATTTCCACTGGCACTCATTTTTCAGATTTTATAAAAAAGAGTAATTGTAGAAGATCAAAAATTATTCATAGCAAAACATACAAGGTTTCAATATGGCAATGTCTTCAAGGGAATCGAATTGACTGTATTACACTACTGACAATTAAAAAACTATTATCAGGTCTGGTTATGATAACTAAGTTGTCAGCTGCTGTAAATGTTCATCAAAAGAAAACTTGAACTGCATGACTAAGTCCCAAACCTTAATCATAAGGATTAATTTAAAAGTAGAAGAAACTGAAACTGGCCTGAAGAATAAAATGTTATATTCTAGATTCTGAACAACAGCATAATATATATGCTTGCGGTTTTATGTATATCTTTCTGGCAAGCAAGGTTCGCAAAGGTGTTGAACCCGCATGGTCATGATCACCAGCAAGTGCCAAATTTAAAGACTAATTGCTTTTCCACCATCTTCATGCCATCCATCCCATTAGGTGGATAAAGGAATATATACATGTACATGCATTTCCTTCATTTCTGCCATAATCATCTGTTGGGGCCAAAGAACTTTGATTGTTTAGCAGGTAATCTCTGACAACTATTCAACTACCAATCGTACTTCAAGACATAGCAGGAGGAAAAGTAGTTTTCCATAGAATCAGAGCAACAAATGTTTTTTGGAGATTTTTCATTACATATATAGGAACATAGGACATCGAGAAGGGATGATGTCATGTTCTTCTTGAAAATTAAGATCCGAAATTGAATTTGTTTTTTCTTTTTTCTAAGAAGTTGAATCACATTCCATCTCCTGAAAAGAGTTCAGCAAAGCAAGGGCAGACACAATCTTTGTGGAGATTTACATCACAGTATATGTAATTCAATATGTTTCTGTTTGCCCCAATAGTTTGGAAAACTTTTTTGTGCACTTGGCATGCGACAGAGCAGAGGGCACCAAAGTGGGGTGCTTGTGGACCAAGTCATGAATCATTTTCAGACCTCTAGTCTAGGGCCATGGAGAATGTGTCCATAAAGTGAAGGATCATTTATCGAGCAAACAAAACTCCATAGCTACAACACACAGACGGAGTAGAGCTACCCAGTCACGGAGCCTGGGGTGACCTCTCCAACCCCAAACTTTTGAGCCCGAAAATATATGAAGTTCCCTTTTTGGGTCCTTGGAATTCATTCCAAGACCATTGTCGTCAGCTTCATTTCCTGTGAACAAGCAAAGTTGGTGTACTCACTAAAACATTTCACAGACAAAATGACAACCCCAACAGATGTGCCCTTGTGATCAAGATGGTGCTTATGCACCCCTGGCTACAATATTGTGTTTATCAGTGCTCAAATTTTCTTCTATTAAACATATTTCTTCTGAGCTGTCAGCACTTCACACAAAAAGTGGTTACTGTATACACAACAAAAGTTGGACTGTGCTGCCCTCTTGTGCATAGTCACAATATACTGCTTTCTTATACCTAACTTGATAGATTGTTGATAGAATATTGAAGAGGCCCAACTTGTTGAAATAGACCAAGGACCTGATGCATGCATTGCATGCTATTTTTTTGCCTGTGAAATGACTGTAGACAAGTTGACCTAGGCGCCAACCGCTACCAAGGTACTTCCCCACTTTTCACGAAATGTATACCATCGGCTGTCCTCCTCTGTACTCAGTCATATGTCTTCATAAACACTGCTTCAACCTGACCAGCCAGTGATTTACAAATAAGGTTAGATACATATTTTATCCCTCGTCATTGCAACAAGATTTGAACATGCAGTAGCCATAGTCATGTTGACATTATTGACACCAAAACTTGTCCGTGAAATTGATTATTTCATTTTGTTAAATTTAGCAAAAGTATCAACAAATTAACCAACACATGAAGTGAATTGATGACCAAACCTGATTGACTCATTCATCATCATAGCCTCGTCATTTCTCCATTTTACACTTTTGTCAAGATGAATGGCCTTTTATGAAAGTGATTTATTTCCACTTAACGAGTTAAGGTAATTTGCTTTTGAAGAAGTGATGAACTGTTAGAGTTTCAATTTGCTTTGAGTTGCTTTAATCTATTGTTACTAGTGTTCATTTTTCAGATTTTATAACGATCGAAAAGTATAAGGCCAATAATTATTCGCTGCAAAACAATACAAGGTCTCAATATACTATCATGTAATGTGTCCATGGCAGTGGAATCGAGTTTATAACAATATACTGGCAGTGACAAAGGGAACTTCCAGGCCTGCCTGGCATGGTCATGAGTATATATGACAATTAAGTTGTCAGCTGCTGTGAATGTTCATCAAGTGTAACCTTCAACTGACAAAGTCCAAAACCTCAATTAAGATGATCAACTCAAAACAGAAGGAAACTGAAAGCAACCTGAAGAGTAAAATCCTATATTGTAGATTCTGAATAACATCATAATATATTAGCTTGCAGTTTCGTGTTCATGCTTCTGGCATACATGATCCAAGAAGGTATTAAAATATCCTTTCTAGTCAATACAACTTCTATTTTGGAATAAACAGGCTTAGATTGCTTTGAAAGCACTGAAACTTACTTCTGGTAGTGAAGGCAGCAATTACAGTCAATTGGTGTTGGGATCGAATTATGTCAAAACATAGAATTCATAATACATTATTCGGAGACTACTTGTGGAAAATCAAATTATTTGAATGGGAGACCATCTAAGAAATACTAATCTCCATAAAACGAAAAGGGGTGAGTGAATGAGAAGGAATATTTATAATTACCGTTATGTCAGAAAAAATTGTTTGATGCTTGAAAGAAAGTTACATTATGATCATGAAGCAGCACACAATCAGTTAGGGTGTTTTTATGGACTGTTGTAATTATAATTTTGTCGCAATATAATATAAGAGGAAAATTTTATGATGCAGTGAAATGTCTGCTTTATATGAATTCCTCAGCTAAAATAAGGCTAAATCGTAACTATACAAATTGGTTTAATGTTCAGTCAGGTGTGCGGCAAGGAGATGACTCTCTCGCCAACATTATTTTGTATGAATATAAATGACCTTGCTGTTGGTATTAACAATCTTGATTGTGTATTGATATTGGTAATGATAAGGTTGGCATTCTACTATATGCTGACGATGTTGTGCTTATTGCACCGAATGAAAAAGAGTTGCAAGAACAACTTGAATTTGTGAATTGCTGGTGCCGTAAATGGAGATTACTAGTAAACCAAAGTAAATCACAAATAAAACATTTTAGAAAAAACTCCAAGAGCAGAACAAGTACTGAATTTAAGCTTGGAGATACTTCGCTTAAGATAGTAGAAAATTATGAATACTTGGGTTTGGTGTTAAATGAGTTTCTTGATTTCTCTCTTACTGTTGATGTATTATGTAATGCAGCAAGTCGAGGAGGTATTATTAATAAATTGCAGTTTATTATGGAAATTAGCTATGCTACTTTTACTAAGCTTTACGATACATGTGTTAAACCTATTTGTAATTATTCTGCTGGTGTATGGGGTTACAAGCACTCTGAAAGAAGCGCTGTATTACAATGCAGAGCTTGCAGATATTTTCTAGGGGTCCATCGCTTTGCGCCCAACGAAGGAGTTGAGGGAGACAGGGATTGGGTTTCAGCTAAAGAATGTCAACAGATAGAAATGCTGCATTTATGGAACCGTTTTATTTCTCTGCCAGACCATCGTTTAACAAAGAAAATTTGCAATTGGGATTTAGCTATTTGTCATCAAAACTGGGCATATGAGATGTTACAGCTGTTTAATACATGTTATTGTACTGATGTATTTACTAACAGAGAATTATGTGATATAGATTACACGAAGAGTCTGCTTGAGTACAAAGAGGTAAACAATTGAGATGTTGCTAGACATAACAAAGACAAGCTCAGAACTTACAATTTATTCAAATGGACCTATGGCTGTGAAGAATAAGTTTGTCAAAATTTAGACAAACAAGTTAGATCACTAATTGCGCAATTTCGCCTTGGAATCCTCCCATTACAAATTGAGGTTGGTAGATATCGTAACATCCCAATCGAAAACCGCACCTGTCACTCCTGTATTGATGTCATTGAGGATGAGTTTCATGTACTATGTGAGTGCCCCTTATACAACAATTTACGATTAATTTTATTCCAAACTATACAATTAATTGATTCTGATTTCCAAAATGCCGATTTGTTTGATAAATTTATTTGTATTTGAAGTAATTTTCAAGCGCTGTTGGGTAAATTTCTTTTGAAAGCCTCAGCTCTAAGAACTGAACTACTATTTGCTTTATCTCACTAGACTGTTGGTAACTTGTTTGTATCTAATCCACAATTTTCATTATGTTACATGTGTTTTGTACCGAGCTTCCTATTTCGACATATTTAAAATTGACTTATGAGCCTGTAAAGCTGGGTGACGATAAAACAGTTTATTTTTGCATCTGAATCATTTCATGTCACAAGTCAATAAAGAATATCTAATCTAATCTATGCTACAATCTCAGTCATCAAATAGCTTATTTTAGATTCAGAAGCAGTCCCTTTAAATAATTCGATTGGCACCCATCCAACACCAGTAATTATTCAGATTTAGCGTATATGCCTATGGTAAGGAATCATCAAGCCTAACATTTCGTAATAAATCTTCAAAATCAAATGAGTTATTCCATGCATGTGCTAGCTCAATTGCAATCGACTGAGTCCTCTCTCCACTGCTGTCTTTAATTCCCTGATCAGTAAAATTTCTTATTCAGTAGTTTAACTTCAAGACAGCTGGCTCAATACTTAGTGTTATATCTTGTCTGGATCCTTTCACATGTTTGGAAACTTATAGCCTTAATAATTCATTAGACTTGATTTAAGACAAACACATCTGTGTTATGAAAAGCCTTTCCATTAACAAATAGGCTGGGCAAAGAGCTAATTAAATTTCTGCTAAATGGATCTCATTCCTTGACAGTGTTATGAGCAGCCTTATAACAGATATGTAGACTTCTTCAAGCTTCAAGCAAAGAAACTTTAGCCTTGGGCTACTGACGCATGGGGTGTTTCAGCGATGTTTTTAAAATTAATTGGCTATGAGCAGCTGCATTATCATCAAAATATTTACATATATGTCTTTGACATATGAACACAAATCCACAGCCTTCATCTGGAAACCTCATTAAGAGACCAATAATATAGAGGATCCCATTTACTGCATAACAGTTAGAAAAACAGAAGATATTCTGTAATTTCTGCAGTTTCGCCATTTGCTTCAAGCCAAATTAAGAAGTCTATTTTTTTTCCGGTAAAATAACAAGACAGAATCTTATATGGATTATAAATTACACATAGAAGTTCTAGACTGATAAACGTTTCAGAGTAAACCATTACCTGAGGCTATATGAGAAGCAATTTAAAATTTTAAGATCTCTGCTGGCATTTCATGTATCATTGGAATGATCAATTATCCAAGCAATATCATTCATCGACAGCCAACCGACAGATGACATTTCTCAATTCAAGAAATTACTTTAAATAGTGACTTTTTGAAAAAATAAAAATAAATAAAAAGGACTGTAAGACATCTTCAATAAAAACAGAAGAAAGGGTAGCTTCTTTCTGTATAGTTCAGAATTAGATTGTAATCTTCGGAATTTGTCAACTTTGTTTGGGACATAGCCATAAAGAGAAGTTCAGCAAAGAGGGGTGATACCACATCTTCCATGAAAGTGAAGAAGCAAATTCTCTTCTATACCAAGATACTAAGATGTGTCATTGAGATGATAGCCACTCAAAAGTGTTCAGTATAGAAAGCAAAAGATAAGCTATCCGGATCTTTAGGATATGCATCTCTGTTTGCAAATATGTCTGCTTCCACAGTTTGGAAACTTTTTGTGCACTTTTTGATCACTCGATATGCAACAGAGCATAGGGCAACAAAGCGGGGTGCCTGGGGAACAAGTCATATATCATTTCCAGACCTCTGGTCAAGGGCCATGCTGAGGTGTCCACCAAAGTGAAGGATCATTTATAAAACAAACCAAGCTGCTTGGCAACTGTGCATGGGTGAAGTAAATCTATTCAATCTTGTATCTTCCTAAACACCTCAAAGCTTAGAATCTTTACTGGTTACTGGCCAGTCACTTGACAAACTCATATTATATTCACTTCTTCTAATCCTATATATCAGTTTAAAAAAAAGCTGTGTTTGAACAGAAGCCACACTTATAAATGTTGACAGAGAAACTCATCTGTGAAACTGATATATTCCATGATGTTACATTAAGTGCTATAGCCAATAAATTAATCAAAACAGGATGACCAAATTAACTCATTTGTCACCACACCAATTCTCCATTTTTTTTTTCTGTAAAGGAGATTAATCGTCTTCTTTGGAGTGGAACTTATTTTCTCTCATCAACCAATTTTAAAAGTAAATTGCTTTTAACGGACTGATGGATTAGCCCTATAATGTGCTTTTAATTGTTTATTTGAAAAATCTGAGATACTGTTACGAAATATTACATCAGGTCGAAAATGATTCAGGGTCTCAATATGCTTGCCCATGACAGTTAAAATGACAGTACACAAAAAGTGACAATTATTAAAAGAACAGTTTGAAATGACTACTACTTCTCAGTTCTGGTTGCGAAGTTGTCAGCCGTGAATGTTTTTGGAAAGTAACCTACAACGGACAAAATGTGAAAACCTCAATTTGGAAGATCAACTCATTAGAAGACGAAACAAAATGGCCTGAACAGTGAAAATAATTTTCATGAATCTGAACAACAAAATAGAGGTAATGGTTGCATATGTATGTTACAGGTATTAGGTTCGTGTAGATGTTGAATTCATTTGATCATGTGTCAGCAGCAAGTGCCAAAGCCTGAGACATCATGGTACACTACAAATATATATTACGCCATGTCTGTGCTACCCATCCCATCTCAGTGATGGACACATGCACCACTTTAATTTCTGTCATCTGCCATTACAAGCTGCATCGGGCTAATTTTTGTTGGAAGCCAAGTTGATTGTCTCGGTAACCCAATTAATCTAGTGCAGTGGAAATAGTAATTTCTACAATCCAAATGGATATTATGAAAGAAAAAAAAGTGTAATGACCTTGTTTTGAAAGCAGTGAAATCACATCTGGTATTGAAGGTATCAATTACAGTGAAGTTAATCTGTAATGGGACAGTTTTATCATAAAACATAACAACATTCTCAGTCTGACAGCTGGTGGAAAACCTAATAATATTTGCTTCTTGGAGCCTATCTAAAGAAAGCTGATCAGGATGCTATGAAGGCTTAAATTGATGATTTTAAATACACAACAGATTTTTTTTAAATATGTAGATAACTTGAAATTTCCGTTACGTCAGAAACAATAGTGTCATGTATGACCCATAAATGAGTTGAATATGATTAAATCCCCATCCCTGCTGATTGCAGAAGCTCTTAACCAATTGGAAGGTTTTGAAAAACGGATGTGGGCCTATAATTGTAGCTATGATTGCAGTCGTTGAATGGTCGTGTGATGTGAGTGAAACTTTTTAAAGCTTCGTCTGCAATTTATTTGTTTAATAGTGTGAAAAATAAGCGTTTTTTAACTTCAGATTATTAACAATAACTTGTATTTACAACATTGTCTTCGCTGATGTGCAACCGGCCTCTTCAAGTAATCGACTTTTGGTTGTGGCCCTTTTTGTTTAGTGTGCCTCAGGTTATTGCAGAGATGTAATGTCTTTTAAGAAAACATCAGGCTTATAGTCAGCGAAACTGCCTGTAAACTGACATTCCGTTCGTGTTTTCACTCAATTACAGTCCATTTGCAGTGATCAGTGATCATCTTTTTTTAAATCGTTTATTGAATGATGTTGTCTCTTCATTTGTGGCTGAGTCTCTTTCGCAGAGATTCGGTGAAACTCCTTCCATTCAGCAGCAGTTTAAGACACGTGGTTAAATGCTTTTCTGGCATGTTGGTTGAAATTCTGTCCTGGCTTTCCACATGTATGGAGGCTTATAGCTGTAATCGTGTCATTAGACATGATTTAAGATAAACACAGCCATGTTATGAAGGGCTTTTATATTAACAAATAGCCTGAGCAAGAGAGCTAATTAAATTCTGCTAAAATGAATGTCACACCTTGTTAGTGCAATAAGCAGCCTTAGAGATTCTTCATGCTTAATGCAAAGGAAAATTAGCTGTAGGCGACTGAAGCATGAGGTGCTTCGGTGTTGTCTTTGAAATTAATTGGCCATTGGGCTGCACAAGCATGCTTTAAGCTGTTTTCACGTTGAGCATTTACCTGTCTAGAACTTGTCTATAGCACTTACAGTCTCCATCCAAAAACATCTCATTAAAAAATACTAAAATATAGTGGATTTTGTTTCTTTATGACAGATATAGAATATTCAGGATATATTCTAACATTAAACAACATCATTTCTAAATTACTTTAATTACCAAAAACTTCAAGCCAAATCTCGTGGCGCTTTTAAAGTAAGATAACAAACATATTCCATATAGGCTGTTAAGTTTAATCATTAAGTTCTAAAGGGCAAAAAGTTTTCATAGCTAGTCATTTCCTGATGCCATCAGAGAAGCAACTTTAGCAGCAATATAAAGGACTAGTGGCATTTCATATTTCAATAAAAGCTAACCAAAATATGAATTTTCTTTCTAACTGCCAGGGCTGATGTTTCAGACACTCAAGAATCGAATAAGCCATCTGAATGGTGGCTAGGTCAACCTGCTTAGAATTATATATCATAAACGGAACAAGGTAATTCAAAGAAGGATTTCTACACATTTTCCGTTAAATTCATACAGAATTTTTGTCTGATTCTTCACCGAGAAGTGACTCAAATGATATCTATGACTTCCGTAGATGTGATCTTGCTACTATAGAACTTTTGATTCCACACACTTCTGTTTGCAAATATTTCAGTTTGAATTGGTGTGTTTCTGGAAACCTTTTCCAGCACCAGAAGGGTGCATAAGGTGCAGCAAAGTAAATCTCAAAGGAGACGTTTGGGGGACCAAGTCATAATTATATGTATTTCATTTGTGGACCTCTGACAAGAGGTCATGGGGAAAGTGTCAACCAAAGTAAAATATCATTAATTAAACAAAACTAGGCACTTTATCAGGCATGCAAATATACTTCATCCCGACTTTCTCGAATTAGTTACAAGCTTGTCTTCTACTCTAGAACTTTTAATTCCAGACTCTTCTGTTTGCAAATATTTCAGTCTGAATACCACATATTTCCAGAAACCTTTTCCGGCACCTAATAGAAGAGCACAGAGAGTGCAGCAATTGCCAAAGTACAGTTCCAAGCAGACCCCAGGGAGACCAAGTCGTACAGTGTACATGTAAATTATTTCATTTCTTGACTTCATGGTCTTCTACTGCTATGACACACAGCCGCAGTGCAAGATGGACTGAAGCAGTTATATATTGATACAGAAACTTGGAGTTGAAATTCAATGCAATTAAAGGCAGCACAATTGCCAATAAATCAATTCAAACTTGAAGACTAATTGAACTCATTTATCAAAATCTTGCCCATTCTTCATTTTCTGTTTCTGTCGACAAGATTAATAGTCTTAATCAGAGCAATTTATTGCTATTAAAATGAGTAATGTAATATCTTCTTTGAGAGTCGAATTGATAAAGTGTCAAGGCGTTTTTAATTGCCTTGTAAAGATAGAATATGGTCACAAGGCCAATAATGTTTCACCACAAAACAGCTGAATGGCCAGTGAATTCTATTCTATTATATTTTTTGAAAAAGCTTTGAATGCACAACCAACAAAAAATAACATGATTATACTTTGCACAGGTTTATGGCAGTGAGTTCAAATTATCAGCTATATGTTTTTAACAAACTTGCAAAAAGCCGAAGACATCAGGCTCCATACCAATCCACTTGCAATTGCTTTCACAACATCCCCGTGCTACCCATCCCATTTGGTGCATCAAGTGTGACAGTCAATTTAAGGATTACACGCTTACACCCCACTGTAATCTCATCGAGATCAGAGTACAACATCAAGCCCCTGACCTAAAACAGGAAGACTTGAAACGTGAAAAATCTGAAAATCCACTTAAAAAGTGAGCTGATATGGCAACACACACCACATTCTTATGTCAATCAACTTAAGATGACCTCATTTACATAATATACAAGCCCAGGCAGACCTATGTCAACCCCAAGCCTGTCAACCCTATCAATTTGCTGTTACACACATAGGCCTTAGCTTCCATCTCCTCTTACACTGTATAACACTCAATGCTTATCAGGTCCTCAATACCAAAAAAACTGTTGCAGAACAATTCGCATTTTGCGCCACTTCCCCATTTCTGAGATAACGCAAATTCCTTGCAATTCTGTATTTACTGATAATGTGACAGATTCGTAATCTTAGAAAATACCTTGTGCTCTGAAAAGAGAATTAGTGACTATTTTTTATTTGATATCTTTTTTATTCCATCCTGCGTTGTCTACAATTCAGAAATTGCATTGTACCAATTTAGCTACTAACTGGAATGCAGTAATTGGCCAATTGCTATGGCAGCCAACCCTGGGAATGCTACATTTGACTTTTACTGGCATTGTACAATGAGTGTCTTCGAGTAATTTTTTTATCAGAAGCTCAAGAACTCCCTGGTGTTACTTGGCTCTGCTGGCGGACTGATAAAAAAGTTCTCTCAAGTTGACAAGCTCTGCATTTTCAAAAGTATTTGGTTTGGCTGGCTGGCAATGCATATAAGGCACACAGTAATTTTATATTAAGCAACCCCGGATCAATTCACGTCATGAAAGATCTGATGTTATAGAAACGGCACTGAACAAAAAGCCCAAAAGGTCCAATCACATCAAAGCAATGTGAATGTATGGACAAGTTACCCACTGAGCTTGAGGTACCAATAGCGGGGCAGGTATGTAAAAAAATAGTGCATCTATACATAGAAGCATGAAACTTGGCGCACACTTAAAAAACATCTATACAAACATATTTGGATAGGGAGCCACTTCAGATTTAGCTTAGGTGGCTACCAGCAGCCATTTTCCAAAATGGCGGTCAATTCTTCCACATTGCTGCTTTCTGTGTATTTTCTACAAGTAGAATATATGTAAATATTGTTTTTTATTGCTTCTCTAAGTATTCCGTACATTACTATAACATTTTTTGGTAGCCTTGGTCTATTTTCAGGTTTGTTGGAATCATTTTTGTTAGAAATATTGATTCAAACACTGGATTTCGCGGTTACGGATGGTTATACCAATTCTCTATAAATCTCAAAATAAATTACATATTTGAATTCCTTGTAAAAAGAGCTTTCAAATGAATGGTCGCATCAATGGGTTTCATAAACTTGGTGCGAAAATGGAAAAAATGAAAATAAAATGATTTTTGAAGATTTTGTTGTTTCTTCAATTTTGACAAAAAATTCACCAAAACTATTGATGCGACCATTCATTTGAAAGCTCTTCTTACAAGAAATTCAAATATGAAGTCAATTTTAAAATCAAATGAGATTTTATGAAACTACGGGAAACCGCAAAAATGATACATTTTCTTCAACAGTTCTAACAAAATGGACCCTGACTACCCTAAAATTCCTCAGTTCAATCCAGAAATCAATTAATAATGTTCTTTAGATCTTTAGAAGGATTAATGAGCACTGTTTCGATACTTTAATAACGTAGGCACTTCACAGAAAGCAAGAAAAGGAGAAAATTAGCCGCCATTTTGGAAAATGGCTGCCATGGGTCAACCAGGTCAAATCTGAAGTGGCTCCCTATCTAAATATTTTCTTTAAGACGTTTTTGAAATTTGTGGAAAGTTTCATGCTTCTATGTATAAATGCACTATTACTCCCCTATTCATGACAAATCTGCCCCGCTACAAAGCAATAATTACTTCACAGGGTGTGCAATTTGCCAGTCTCAATCGCCTATACAATTTGGTTTCTGTTTGACTACAACGTACGCTAAATCCATCATACAGCATAATTTTTTCAGGCTGTTTTGGCAATTTAACTACCTTACAAAGGCAAAAAAAGAGAGAAAAAATATATATATAACCCGTATCATAAATTGACATTGTATGGTAAAACTTATCTAATCCAGCTAGTCATGGCAATTTGTTTCTAATGTTGGCTTTGTGAAATTCACTTGGAACATCTCATAAAGCGGCAGCTCATATGAATCCATGCACAGAAAGGACAGGAGTATAGGCACTGATTGAAGGGATCAGGTGTCAGTCATTAGGAGGGTGGCCTTTGGACAGATTAGATCTACTGTCAGCCAGAGCTCTATGAAAGACCAAGTTGTCATGTTAGATTAGTCAAAAGGGAGTCAAAGGAAAGATGGATGTCACTACATGGCCCATCCATTGGCCTTGGCATCAGTTCACAACCCTTGTCACATGGTTCAGTAAATCACCATTTGAGGCAAAAGGGTGAATGAATCCACACAAAGGAAAGGGTAAAGGGGTAATTGATTCAGCCAATCATAACACATTACTGCTAAATGATTAGTTATGATAAGGTATGTGTCTGCCACACCACAAAACGTCCTACAAAGAACTGAATAAATGATCAATTCAATATATATATGAGTAACTGTAAAAAAATAACATCATTGTATTTAAATGTGAAACTTTCGGGATATTTTCTGAAGGAATAATTATCCACGTCATACTGAGCTTTCTTGAATGCCAAAGGGTACACTCTACCATGATTGATAGTAATGACCTTGGCAAGTTGCAGGGTAGATGGGTATCTTCTACTGAGGTGACATAGGTTTTTATCATAATTATCTTTATGCTCTACTATGAAAATAATATTATTATGCACAATTGTATCATATGAAGGCAAGGCATAAAGTTTAGCTGATTGTTATAGAACGGAACAAAATTCTGGAGCAATATAAACTATGAAAGATCTATGCATGTCATGAAGGATCTGATGTAATATCATTTGCTCTAAACCATTTACTTTCAAGAACGCCCAAAAGGTCCAATCACATCAAAGCAAAGGGGAGTGTAAGCCCACATTTGCCAGCTGAGCATCTGGTACTAAAGCATCACAGGAAGTACACTGCTCCAACCGCAATTGCCTTTACACTCGGTTTCAATCGGACGACGGACATGAACAAAATCCATCAGGCGACTTTGTTGGTGTGTGATACATCTTGAAAGTTTATTTCAATACTGAGACTTGTGAAAACATACCAATGAGTTGGCGAGCAAAGATAAAAAGCAATATTTCTGAGGAAAAGAAATTGGCAAGAGTTCTCAGGAGAAGTTTGTGGGAGACTATAAATAATTTAAAAAGTTGATAATTGAGCGTGTGGTTCTCTCATGCACCATAAATAACTCAAATAGAAAAGACCAGGTAGGCTGGTATGATTATCTTATTCTTTTGCCTATTTCATCTGGTGGTGAAATTTCCAATGGGACACACTTCATTCATTTTTATAATATTTCATCCATTGGCAAATGATGCCGAGATATACTATACCTCCAAAACTTCTCAAAACAATCTTCAAGCAGCTAAATTACATGGTGTCGTAGAAGCAAGAATGATACTTTATCCCTGAGCGTGTGAGTTCAGCTAAAGAGGCGTTGTCAGTATCATGTGACCAAGGATCACAATGAATTTCACAATAGTGAAAAGGCAAGTTCTAAAATATTTATAAAGAGCATTGTATGGAATGAACCTCAAGTTGACACGGGGTTGAGGATAAGCATCAGAAGTTACCCCAGGACATATCAAACAATATCGCTAAAGACTAGTCAGGTTGAATTAGTCAAGAGTGTGTGTTTGGCTTTAATGCCACAAGGAATACTGGATGCAGTTACATGACAACTACATGTCATTAATGCCTTGTCAAATGGGTCACTGAATCAACCATTTAGAGGCATTGGGGTGGAAGGAATCACTGGTGCGTCAGCCAATCTCTGAGTTGAATGATACGATATTTTTTTTAACGAGATATATTAATTTGATTTATCCTCATATCTTAAAAAATCAAGATATTTCCAATATCTTATATGCTAATGAGGCGAAAGATGAAGTGTCAGTTGTTCATCAATTCAACACTAATAGGGCCAAAGAACTGGTGTCTTTGCGCAATATAGCATGAAATCATTATTATATTGGAATAGCCAGCCAATTTCCTTTCTCCTAGCTTTTTTGATAAATTTAATAATTGCAGTTGGAATAAAATATTTGAGTAAAGAGCAAACTAAAAATTCTGGGCGAAACTCTAAATGTCACAACGGAAATAGTAGCGAACAATGACATTAAAAATGAAGAAGAATTAACGTATAAGAATAAAACATGTGGATCAAGGTAAATATAACATAAATATACCAGAAAGCCAAAATTAAAGAGGCCCAGAGACAATGATCTTCTTTCAGTATAATAATATGATATTGTTGCGGTATATTGACACTGGACAGTATGCAATATGCAGTTGAGGTTAAAACAACAGGCAACCAAAAAAACACAGTAACAAAAAACCACATTGCACAGAATGTCAATAAACCCTGAGATGACAGTTTACCCTGTTTGCATAATTTGGGTCCCAGGTCAACCCAGTTACTGTAAGAATTACTAGATCAATTCACCATTAGCCCTTAATCAAAGTTTATATGGCACAGCATAGCAAAGAAGTTGAATATTTTGCACTTATCGAAACTAAAAACCCACCACATTTCTGTGCTTGATTATTTTTCAATGGAAAATAAGACATTGAGGTGTCATTGAGTGACAATTGAATTAAAATAGTTCCTTTGGTTTAACAGCTGACTACAGAATGTTGGCAAATTGTTTGGGAGGCAGTATTGGAAACTTTACATTCCAAAGGGGTACAATGAATGTACTCAATTACAGTCACTGAAATTCTTTGCAGTTATAAGTATAGGATAATAAAGAGAAGAAGAGCTTTCAAGACCTCTTTAGATGTTCATAAGGCAAAGTAATAAGCCTGGTCCTGGGAGGTTGCACAATGGAAACCGACCTCACAGAAATGTTTCAGTCACGCAAGGACCAGCCATCAAAGATATCATGTAATACCAGTTGCTTTCAAGCTACCACTGTGTGCCACTCCTTGGTCACATAAAAGGAAACGGCATTAATTAATCTGACAGAAACCTGGACAGTGTGCTGCAGTCTCGGTTCCATTAAAACTTCAGCATTGCTCAACGTCTATCATGCAGTTATTCAATTGAAAGGATCCATATGTAACAGAATTGATATGACAGGTTTTGGCCAGGCCAGATTATGAAGCCCAAATCACTCAAATTCTTTTGTGGCAATTTGTGAAAAAGAGATTTGTGCTTTTGGCATGCACAGAATCTTTTAGATTCTTTTTTTTTAAATTATTTCATTTCAAATAAATTTGTTGAACTAAGATAGTGTGTGGCACTTTTTTGCAATACAGTCAACAGACCTGAAAATATCAATAGGCCTATCCCTTTTTCAATGCAACACGCCAGCTTAGGAACTAATTAACATATATACATTTAGAAATAAGCTTGTACTCGAATACTTTTCATGACACATACTTTTTCGAAAACCTTTCTCAGTAGATTTAACACAAATAGACCTTTTCTTATATGCAAAAATGCCATGCCTTTATTTGTTAATTTAGAATAAAACCTAGCTAACATTCAGTTCTTGCCAAAGAGCTTTCTGATCATTGATACCCTTGACGTCTAACAAGATATACATTGTTACTGAGTATGCCAATTTTACCTGAACCACAATGTACAGAAACTTAGTCCATACCACCGCTGTTTAAACTTACAGTTCTCATGCTCATTCTTTACATAAAGGAAAAGCTTCTCATGTAAATAAGCCATTAAATATTCAAAAGACATCTCTTGACAATATCTGCATGCAACCCATCATTTTCCTATACGCTTACTGTTTAACTAAGACAATGATGAGAATGTCTTTAGTAACATGATTTTCGAGATTAAGAAGACTTTTGTGTGTGAGTGCAGCTTTAGCAACATGGTTATATGCAGACCGTAGAGAATATGGACTACTCAGGGGGTCCTAAACATTTTACCAATATCAGTGCAAATAGAAACTCAGTAGAATATGTTCTTCATAATTTTCCTGCCTACATGTCGGAGTTTGTCGGACCATTGTTGGTATTACTTCATTCAGCAGTTTAAGACAGTTCGTTAAATGCTTCATGGCATATTTGCTGTAATCAAGTCATAAGACATGATTTATGATAAACACAGCCAAGGACTTATATTAACAAAAAGCCTGAGCGAGAGACCTAATTAAATTCTGCTAAAATGAATGTCACACCTTGTTAGTGTAATAAGCAGCCACAGAGATTTCTTCAAGCTGAAAGCAAAGGAACATTAGCTGTGGGCTTCAGAAGCATGGGGTGCTTTGGTGTTGTCTTTGAAATTAATTGGCCATGGACTGCATAAGAATGCTTTTTTGATGCTATTTTCAGGCTGAGCATTTATCTGTCTAGAAGACTTGTTTGTCAGGTACATTCAGCTTCCATCCAAAACAATCTCATTAAAATTATCCAAAATATAGTTTCTTTATGACAGATATAGAACAGTTGGGAAATGTTCTAATGTCAAGCGAAACCATTTCTAAATTATCTTACCAGAAGCTTCAAGCTAAATCTCAAAGCTTAAAGTATAGATGTGAAGTTTCTTAAGGGACAAAACATTTTTCGGAGAAAGCCTTTACCTGATGCCATCTGAGAAAACAACATAAGCAATGATAAATGTCTCATGACATTTCATATCTCAATTACATTTAACCAAAATGTGAATTTTCTTTGGAACTACAAGAGCTGAACTTTCAGACATTCAGAAAAAGGATCAGCCATGTATGTCCTAGCTTTGTCAACCTAGTTGGAACACATATGCAACAGAATAGTTCAAGAAGGATTCCTTCACACTTTTGTTAAATTGAATTTGTGTCTGTTTCTTTACTGAAAATCGACTCGGATGATATCTGCAACTTCCATAGATGTCAAGTTGCTACTCAAGAACTTTTAATTCCAGACACTCTGTTTACAAACATTTGTAGGTTCTTTGCTAAAAATATTTTTGGGCCACTGACAGAAAAGCACAGAAGGTACTGCAAAGTACGGCTCAAAACAGACCCCAAGGCCAAGTCATAATTCATATCTGGACTTCTGGTCAAGGGCCATGGAGAATGTATCCACCAAAGTGAACGATCATTTATTAAACAAAGAAACACCTCAACAACTATGCAATTCTACTTCATCTTGTATCTTCCTCAATATCCCAAAAAGGGAGTATATTAATATCTTACTCTTTTCTGGTCTGCTCTTAGTATAACAAATACCCAAAATGGAGAAGTATTTTAAAACAGCTCTAAACAACACTGATAAAGACAACGAAACTTTTCAGTGCGAAATTGATAGAATTTAATTTTCATGCTATTTAAGGGGGGGGGGGTAATTACTGATGAATTAACTCACACCTGCAGCTGATAGAAAACTAATTCGACTCATTCATCACTATCTCCCTAAAAATCAAATTAACGAAGTGTCACTGCATTAATGGTCTTTAAAAACAGCTGCATGACCAGTGACTATAAAACAGCGTGAATTATAACCAACAAAACACTTACTCACAGTACCATGCACAAAAATTGCACATGTCATGACAGCAAGATTAAATTATCAGCTTTATGTTTTTTCAACAAATATTCACCCAGCTTAAAGAGAAAAGTTCAATAAGAAGAATCAACTAAAGAGAAGGGAAACTGAATGCCAGCAATGTTGGTTTTTGCTTTTCTCTTATTTCAAATATTAAAAGCAGAAGCTACAATGAACATTTTGGGGACAAATACCAATTCTGGACAGTGGACAATAAATACATTCTGTTTGTGGTTTGAGAAGATGTTGAACACATGTACATTGTCATTAGTTACCAGCAAGTTCCAAAGCCAAGGACATCAGGTTCCATGCAAATCCACTTGCAATTGCTTTCACAACATCCACTTGCTACCCATCCCATTTGGTGCATCATATGTGACAGTTAATTTAAGACTTACACCAAACAGAAATCTAGACAAAACAGGGTTCAACATCACGCCTTTGACCTTTTACAGGAAGACTTGAAACATGCAGAATCGGAAACTCGACTTAAAAAGTGAGCTGATATGACAACATGCAACAACATGCTCATCTCAATCATGATCACTCCATTTACATAATATGTAAGCCCGGGCAGACCTATGTCAACCCCAAGCATGTCAACCCCATCAATTTGCCTATACCCACATGGCCTCAGCTTCTGTCCAATCTTATATCCCCAAGAGCTTTTCAGGGTCCTGAATACCAAAGTCGGAAGGATTTGGAAAAGGTGGCAAACTAATCCATGAGATTCGGCCAATAGAATATAGAACACCACATCTAGCACCACTGTGACTGTCGTTGTTCTGCAGCAATGCATACTGCTTGCAATTCTGTATTTGCGGAGAACGTGACAGAGTATTAATTTCAGAAAATTCCTCGTACTCTGAAATTAATTCTTTTTTTTCGAGATCTACGCAATTGTGTTGTCTACAATCCATCAAATTGCCATTGACCAGTTTACCTACTTGCCGGAATGTGGTAACTGGCCAATTGCTATAGCAGCCAACCCTAGGAATGTAGCTGCATTTAAATCCTACCAGTAGGCTACAATGAGTGTCTTTCAGTAATTTTTGATTAAAATTTCAAGACCTCTCTCTTGGTATTTGCCTCTGCTGGTAGAGTATGGATGGACAAAAAGGGTTCTCAAGTTGGCAAGCACCGCAATTCTAAAGAATGTGATTGGCAAGCTGGTTACGCATGTATACCATAATTTCATATAAAGTAACCCTGGAGCAATATAAACCACGAAAGATCAATTCAAGTAATAAAAGATCTGATGTAATACCATCTGCTTTTTAGAAAAACCCAAAAGATCCAATCACATCAAAGCAATGTGAATGTATGCCCACGTTACCCGGCTGAGCTTGTAGTACCAAAGCAATGAATTACTTCACAGGGGCAGCACTTTTTATATAGAGAATTTAAATTCCTTCCAAGAACGACAAAAAAAGAAAATATATAAACAGGATTCATAAATTTCTATGGTATAGCAAAAGTGGTCATTGCAGTGCCCAAATAATCAAAGCTTTGGTGCTACATCATTAATTCTTCATAACAATGAAGTCAATAAAACAATAGTACATACACCTACAATTACAACTGTATGTAACAAATTGCTTAACAGCTTCAGTTAGCAAAAACAATAATTATGCTGGTCCGGGCATTGCGAAAAATCCACTAAGAACATCTAATAAAGCCGCAGTTTATAAAGCAATGTACAGAAGAGTAGAGGATGGAGGTTGAGGTGTCACTCATTAGTAACACAGTCTTTGGAAAGATTAGATCCACTGTCAGCCGCCAGAGCTCTATAAAAGACCAAGTTGTCATGTGAGATCAGTCAAAGGCAAGTCAAAGGAAAGATGGATGTCACTACATGGCTCATCCTTTGGCCTTGGCATCAGTTCACAACCCTTGTCACATGGTTCAGTAAATCACCCTTTGGGGCAAAATGGTGAGTTAATCCCTGCAAAGGAAAGGGGTAAAAGGGTAAACAATTAAGCCTATCATGGAACATCACTACTCAATACTTTGTTGTGATTATGATAGACTCAGACTCAGACTCAGACTCAGACTCAGACTCGTTTATTTTTTGCTCATAAAATAAACAAAACACATATATTACCAATATATAAAATAAGAATAAAGAGCAAAGGGAACCCTCGATGGCAAAAAAATCGCCGCTGCTGAGGATCCCCAATGTTGAGAAAAGTATCAAGGCACAGCAGATGGCTCGAACTTATCAATCCAATATGACGGGTAAGAAAGAGACAAAAAAGGAAGAATCATAGATCAAGTATAGAAAATAAAACACACAGTTTTAGAGCTGACGGGCTGAGACAAGAGGGTCTGCAACAGTGAAGAAGGGACTATCTTGTAATAAAATTAATTTCTGTTACATATATAACAATGAGGAATTGAACAATTTGGATCATAACTATCTAATAATTTAATTTTGATGTAGTTTTTGTATCCATTAAAACTATGTGTAAAAATCTTAGTCTTGAAATTTTCTTGCATGTCATTAAATAATTTGGTAAATTTGTATTTTATGCCATTTCTTGCAAACTCATGTCTCACAGCAGGCAGCAGCAGAAGAGAAGCATGTCTCGTATTATAATTATGTCTAGTCAAGTTTTCACCAGGATTGACAATCTCTTGAAAATATTTAGGCACTGGGCCTTTGATAAACCGATAACATAGTTTGCAGTCATGCAGTTTGCAGTCATGCAGTGCACATATATCTTCCAGTTTTAAAATCTTCAACTGTTTGAACAGGATATTCGTATGAGCATTGAATTTGCTATTGGTAATAATTCTCACTGCCTTTTTCTGTAATTTAAATATAGTTTGAGAACGCCAGCCCCATAGAGTTATGCCATAATTGAAATACGATGAAATTAAAGCATTATAGATATTAAGCAGAGCATCAGCTGGTAAGGTATGCTTCAAACGACACAAAATGCCTATTGTTTTACTGATTTTTTTCGATAGAGTAGTAATATGTCCTTTCCAACTTAAATTTTTGTCTAACACTAATCCTAGGAAATTAAATTCATTAACAAATTCAACCTTAGTATCATTAATTGAAATATCAGGAGGAGTTACCTGCCTTTGGGGTGCATGAAACATCATAGCTTTTGTCTTACTAACATTAAGTGATAGTTTATTCAGTTTTAACCATTTATCAATTAAATATAATTCATTGTTGATGTCACTCTTCACTGTAAGATAATTAGTATAATTCAACGAAGCAAAAAGAGTCGTATCATCTGCGTAGATTATTGGTGTTAGACATGTGGTAATGGTAGGAAGATCATTAAGATAGATAATAAATAACAAAGGGCCTAATATAGAGCCTTGAGGAACCCCACATTTAATTTTCATCAAATTTGATTGAGTACCATTCATTTCGACATATTGAAATCTATTACTGAGATAGCTTTCCATTAATTGATATGATGAATCACTAAACCCATAGAATTTTAATTTATGCAATAAGATGTTGTGATCCAGTGTGTCAAAGGCCTTTGAAAGATCCATGAAGATAGTAATAGGTATGTTATTTCGATCCATTTCCAAGATTATTTGTCAACTAGTTCCATTGCCGCAAATTCTGTAGAATGATTAGACCGAAAACCATATTGACTAGGGAAGAAAATATTAAGTTGATCAAAATGGTGATATATCTGATCATACATTATTCGCTCAAAGACCTTTGACACACTAGGTAGCACCGAGACAGGACGATAGTTATCAAATAGGTAATTTTCTTTTTTTTATATAACGGAGTAACTTTTGCAATTTTAAGTTTATTAGGAAAGTGACCGGACAGGAAAGACTGGTTTATGAGTTTCGTCAAAGGCAATGCTATTTCATTTTTAATATGTTTAAGTAATTTGTTTGATAACCTATCTTGACCAGCACTGGTTTTTGGCTTAAGTGAGTCAATAGCTTTAATGACTATGTTCTTATCAACTGGACTGAAACCAAATTGGTTTTCCACTGGAAATTTCAAAAAGTCCTTGAAAGATTCATTTACTGGCAGTACAATGTTCTCTGACAAATTAGGGCCTATATTTATGAAATATTTATTAAATTCATTAGTGATTACATTTAGATCAGACTGGGAATGATTATTGATGAGAAATTCTTTGGGGTAGTCATTTGAATTTTTAGTTCTATTCATTATATTATTAATGGTTGACCAAGTTTTTTTCATATCACATTTAAATCTAGAGAAGCAATTAGAAAAATACTGTTTTTTTTGCAGCGCGAATGGTTTTTTGGAGGATCTTTGAGTATGTTTTAAAATTAACCGTAGTACTTTGATATTGAGAACTTTGTGGTGAAAGTGATTTAAGTTTAATATATAGCTTATCTTTATAGGAAATAGACTTGAGTATGGCATTGGTCATCCATTTGGATTTCTTATGCTTGTATTTATTAAAACGAACAAACTTCACAGGAAAGTTTTTTTTTATGTAATGAGTCAAAATATCATTAAAAGCATTGTAGCCCTCTTCAACATTTTCTTCAGAAAGCCTGCTAAATTGCTCAGATGCCTCTGGGCTATCCATATCTTTTTTAAAATTCTCATAATTTTCATTAGTTTCAGAGAAAACTTTAACAAGTCTACCCCGACATCTATCGCCGTTTAAGAAATCTAGAGAAACAAAATAAGGAAAATGATCTGAAATATGTTTCAGTAGTACCCTAGCAGTTGTTGGTGAATAATCATCAGAAACTTTAACGAAGAAGTTATCTATTAATGTACCACGTTGTTGAGAAAGACGTGTTGGAACAGTAATTTTTGGTATGTATCCGTTAGACATAATATTATCAAGAAAATCATTAACAGCATTATTGTCTTTATAATTCAGCAAATTGATATTAAAATCTCCAGTTAGAACGACATGTTTATTATTTTTTAATTGGTTAAATACTGAGGCTAAGTCAGTTATAAAATTGTTAATATGCTCATAATTTGGTCTTGGAGGTCTATACAAGTTTCCCAGAATCAACTTTTTTTTTACACAATGTTTATCTGTGACGTAAATCTCTATGAACTGACCATCCCAGAACTGGGAGTGAATATCCAAGTTAACACATTTAAATTCATATAATTCACGAAGATAAATAGCAACTCCACTATGTGCACTGCATGACTTACCAAGTGATATGAGATTATAACCTGGAAGTTTAAAAAATGATAGGTCGCTGTCCGCTGTGAGCCAAGTTTCCTGCAAGCAAATGGCATCAATTTTGCTACTAGACTCATTACATTGATCGATATAAGTTTTCAAAATTCAAATTTAGCATTTAATGACTGGCAATTAAGACTAATAATTTTAAAATAATTTCTTTTAGAATCAAGTAAATGCATAAAGTCTTCATCATTGTTATATGGAGAATGTTGAAATAAATTTGGTTCACCGTCAGCACCCCTCTCATCATCAACCACATCACGCTCCATCAAATCAATAAGCGAAAAATTTCCCTCAAAAGTTGGTTGACTTTCTGTCATGGATTTGTGTCAAAGAAAGAAATTGCCATCCACTGTGCCTGAAAAAATATAATTAATGAAGTAATTGAGCAGACAGAATTGTAAATAGTTTTAAATGAGGAATAATAATTGAGCTTGTCTGAAGACATTAAAGATTCATTTAAATAACACATATTCAAAACGTGACTGATAAACATGATCACAGAGCAGAGACAAAAACTGCACCTGATGAGCAAAAATGGATGAGTCCATATATATCAACGAGACAAAGATATTAGAAAACTAGAAACATAATAAAGTACCGAGTAAACCCCCCCCCCCTTACCAGAAAAGCCTTTGAAGTAAATATACAAACAATGTTAGCTTTATCCATACTACAAAACATCAAGTATTACCAAGATAAAAAATTTTAAATTACAATTATAGCAACCATCCCAGTATTATGATGTTTAACTTCGATCATTACAATCATCCCAGTATTATGATGTTAAACTTGTCCCAGTTTTGAAGCAAAAACATGTCCCAGTTATAACGTAACAAAAGAATACATGAATATATGAGTCCAACACATGTGCTAAATTTTCTAACAGAATTTGATCAATGAAAAGCCTTTCCCTGATAAATGACTTGTCAATTTTGACAATTAGAAGGGTTTTTAAAACAGGGACTTATTTAAGATGAATAAAGTAAACTGTCTTTGAATGCAGTTCCATTGGATTTTTCCCAGGGGAATAATCATTCACTCTTGTCTCACTGAGCTTTCTTGAAAGTTACAGTGTACCCTGAATGATAATAATGACCTCAAGAACTTGCAGGCTATATGAATCTTCCACTAAAGTGACACAGTTTTTCTATCATCATTATCATAATGGTCTGCATTGAAAATATAATTCACAAATGTAATGCAAGGCAAACAGTTTAGCTGATTGTTATAGAACGGAACACAATTTTGGAGCAATATAAACTATGAAAGATCTATATATGCATGTCATGAAGGATCTGATGTAATATCATTTGCTCTAAACCAATTACTTTCAAGAAGGCTCAAAAGGTCCAATCACATCAAAGCCAAGGGGAGCGTAAGCCCACATTGGCGAGCTGAGCATCTAGTACTAAAGCATCACAGGAAGTACACTGCTCCAACCGCAATTGCCTTTACACTCGGTTTCAATCGGACGACAGACATGAACAAAATCCATCAGGCGACTTTGTTGGTGTGTGATACATCTTGAAAGTTTATTTCAATACTGAGACTTGTGAAAACATACCAATGAGTTGGCGAGCAAAGATAAAAAGCCAAATTTCTGAGGAAAAGAAATTGGCAGGATTTCTTGGAAGAAGTTTGTTAGAGAGTATTTACGAAGTTGACATTTTAGGGTATGGTTTTCTCATGCATGATAAATAACTCAACTAGACAATATCTAAAACTGTTTGGATGATATGGGATGTTTCCTATCGTGTGGGCCAGGCTGGCACCAGTTGGTATGATCAGGGACAGTTAGAGGGGACTGCTGACTCCGCTCTCAGCCTGCTTTGATGTTGACGTAACAGTGGCGCCCCCGCCCAGTATGACGACATGTTTTGGTACTACCGTGTCAGTGCGTCAACTTGGCCAAGAAGCCCTACGAGGCAGGCTCATTGCAGAGCTATGCAGCTGAATAGCCACTAAATGGCAATCAATCATCATCTGGGCTATTGAGACAATGCCAAACTGCCACTTAGACTAATCCCTTAAATGGTTACAAGTGACTGACAGCCACTGGGAGGCCAGGCCAATTCTCAAACTTGCGAACCAGTCATGCATCAGCGCAGTGTCAGTATGGCCGTGAATCAGCTTCAGTCTAAATCTGCCTCATAATATTATAACCCCCTAATCTCACTGAAGCCTGTAGAAATAGTGTATATTGTTCTTTTGATTTGAATACTTGCACCATTGCTAGGCCTATATATACATTTAAGTCATTGAGCATCATATGTGTATGTGTATTAAATTTTAAATGGATCTTTACTGACCTATACAATATACATGTAAGCACTATGAAAAAGAATTCATACAATATGTAACTCTGGTTTCGCCTTTTATTAATATCAAAGCTTCCATAAATCATGCTACATTACATAAATCATGCTACACCTATTGATCCAGAGAATGATTGCAGTGTGCAACTGTGCATGACTGGATGTTAGTCAATAGATATCCCACAAGTATTTATCCCAGCTAAACATTTCATAGATAGACAGCTTCATTTTTTTTAAACATTAATGATTAAGTCTTTCTAGCTGCTGCAGCTGGGTGCATGTCGTCTCTGGGTAAAAAAAAAAGAGGGAATAAAAATATATGAAATTATTATTTGGTGATTATAAATTTAGTTCTAAGTGTTTTTTAAAGAATGCCATACATGTATCCTTGAAAAATAATTCACATCATTTGACAAAGTATTTTATGTCAAATACAGTACACATTGGGAAAATGTAATTTTAAGGCTGTATAAATGTCTATTTATCAAATTGAAGCAGACATATAAATATACATACAATTATATGGAACACCCCCCCCCCCTCTGGAGAAACACGGAGAAATTAGGTCATTCTTTCTGGGCCTGCTTATACGGCAGTGGACCATAGCTCAAGGTCACTCCCTGTCCCTGCCCCCCCCCTGCCCCCCCCACACACACACAGCAGTCAGACATCCCACAAAAGCATGCATATTAACAAGATAGGCCTACATCTATATAATGCATGTTCATCCATGGCTATCTCGATTTTAAAAGTAGGCCTAGATCACCATTCATATAATACAGTAAAATCAACATATGATGAAAAACGAAATAATAAAATTTACCAGTGATAGTAGTGAATACACATGTGAAGCATTTGACAAAATGCTATATTTACCAATAAATTTCACTATCTTTAATCTGATATTAATGTATGCAATTCACTCTGAGAATCTTTCCCTGAGTGATTTATTTGTAATGTATAACTAACAGTTCAAGGAGCTATGCAAAAGTCATTCATTGCAGTTCCCTCACTTCCCTGGCTTCAAAGCACTTTAATTTCGACTAATGTAGGTCTATTCACTGAGTGACCTTAGATCTAATTAGGTTGGAAGAATCCTTTCATAATAAATTTTAAAGTTGTGATGATTATGAGAAAAAAGTGTTGGTGTAGGCCCACATTTAAATCAGGCAGTCATGTATGTTGGTAATCTGGCTTCACATAAATTTTGTGTGTGTTTTAATAAAATAACAGGATTGCATAGACCTTTATAATCGGGAAGTAAGTATATGTGTTTTCATAGAAAGAGAATTCAAAAGGATGTATTTTGATCACAAAATTCTGGCTTCAGATGCTTGGCAATCAAGCCTGAACCCCTTCCTTAATTGTGATAAATTTGTCATTGTTACCCGGCATATTGCCTGTACAGTGCTAGGCATAGCGTAGTTGCTTCTTGATTGTCATAACATTACACAACTTGTTTACAATTGAACATAATAATTATTAATTGACACTGGCTAATAAGAACCCACCCCCCACCTAAAAGATGGATAACATTAAAATCAAATTATAAGCTGTCAATACAATTAGAATATCCAGATCGCTGTAGGGTATAGTGAAGGCCTCTGTGTCTTGGTGTCTGTCACCATTACCAATTACTATTATATCTATCTATCACTATCTAGCATAACTATCTATCTGCCTGTACTATCTGTCTTTCATGATTGCAATCTGTCTCTATCATTGCTATTCTATATCTATCATAGGTATCTGTCTGGCTATCACTACTATCTATCTGTCATCACTATCTATCTATCATCACTATCTATCCATAATTACTATATAGGCCTATATATATATCTGTCATTAAATATATATAAATCTATCATTACTACCATCACTACACATCTATCATTATCTATCAATCATCTATCTAGTGTTAGGCCTATTCATGTAGATCATCACCATCTATCGATCTATCTATCTATCTCTATCTATTTATCTATCTATCTATCTATCTATATCTATCTATCTATCTATCTATCTATCTATCTATCTATCTATCTATCTATCTATCTATCTATCTATCTATCTATCTATCTCTATCTATATGTCTATCTGTCTGTCTATCTATCTATCTATCTATTTATCTATCTGTCTATCAGTCTAGCTGGCTATCCATCTATCTATCTATCTATCTATCTATCTATCTATCTATCTATCTATCTATCTATCTATCTATCTATCTATCTATCTATCTATCTGTCTATCTGTCTAGCTGTTAGTCTCAATCTCAATCTCTTCATTCACAACATGTGCATGTACATGTAGGCTTCTTTCCACAGAGCTAAATAATAACTTACCACAGAGTAAAATAGATTGAAGTTTTGGCAACCCTGATCCAAATTTCCAGGATGCCCTAATCTTGAATCAATGAAGGATTATTATCAGGGCACTCTTATGACTGTAACTCTTATTTACTTGGCTAAAATACACATGGATAGGACTCCATAACTTCCCACCAATAAGGATGGTCTCAAATATAGTGTCCCGAAATATTGAATACACACTGCTAAGGGGGTGACCATTTAATTCTCAGAGGGGTCTTGGCTAAAAAGAATTTATTTTGCCAAAACTGAGCAAGAAATTATTTATTTTTAAAAACTCCAAGCCCCTCCCTTGATATTAAATGGTTGCCTTATATCGTTTTGCAAGCAATCATTCATAGTCACGAAGGAAGGAAACGAGGAAGATGGGGAGGAGATATATGGTTAGATCATAAACTTGGATGGATGGCTAGAAATACAGATACTAATGATAGATAGTAATGATAGATACTAGTAAGTGATAGATACTATTAGACAGTAATGATATATATAGTGCTAATGATATATAGTACCAATAATATAGTACTAATGATATAGAAATTATATTATTTGCTAGTAATGATATGTAGTAATGATGGATTATGAGTGCTATATATTGAGTGGAGTGTTGCCACTTACATTAAAATTAATTGTTTGTGTCTTGGTTATTAATATGGGCCATCAAATAGTCCAAGTCCACATTTTAATAAGAAGGACATTTTATTATTCCCCATTCCATGCTTGTTAACTAAATATTACACTTCCCAGAAAGGCCTCTGCTGACTAAAACTTTTGGCCCTTCTTGGCCAATCAGGGAGGAGCATTTGGCCAAGCCTCCCTCCATGTGCTGCTGGTGTTGCACAGGCCACTGCACTGCTCACCTTCAGAAGCGACTCCCAAAACTGGTGGCCCTCACAGGCTAAACAGTGCACTGAGTGACCCCTGCAGCTCTTAAAACTTAATTAAGACATATAAAATATATATACTAATGAAGAGGAGAAGCATTTTCTGGAACTTTGCTTTGGCATAAGGTAGAAATATCTAGTTTTTTGCATAGACATTAAGTTTACCAAACCAGCATGCCTGGTACAGATGCCTGAGAATATAAATATTGGAAGTATTAAGTCTATCAACTGTAGACTTGATCTGAATCTGACAATTACCGATAGATAGATAGATAGATAGACAGATAGATAGATAGATAGATAGATAGATAGATAGATAGATAGATAGATAGATAGATAGATAGATAGATAGATAGATAGATAGATAGATAGATAGATAGATAGATAGATAGATAGATAGCAAGATAGCAAGATAGCAAGATAGCAAGATAGACAGATAGCAAGATAGCAAGATAGCAAGATAGACGGGTCATAGCTAGCAAGATAGATGGATAGCAAGACAGATGGATAACAAGAAAGATAGATAGGAAGATAGGATAGGAACTTTTTAGGAAGATAGATAGGAAGATAGATAGGAAGATTAGGATACATATAATACAGGCCCTTAAGGCCTATGCATGCCATAGGAAGATAGAAAAAATAGGAAGATGGAATGGAGATAGAACTGAAGAGATAGATAGGAAGACAATGGACATAATCTTGGATAGTATATCCATGGGAAGACATTAATAGGGAGATAGGTAAATTGACATACATTTTCCAGACTTATAATAGGATTGTAATGGACTTGCTGATACAAATTACACTTAAATTGGAAAAGGAACTTGTCATTTCATTGTAGGAATATATTTAGGTGAGGAAATTTAACTCCACTCATTTTAGGCCTCACCCAATATTGTCCGGAGATAGCATGGATAGGAGTGGCACCAGTACCCCATAACATGGGGTACTGGTGGCACTGGTAGCTGGAGCTTGAGAGGAGTAGAGGGGTTGGGTCTTTGGGCTATAGTCGTGGTTTCTGTAGACTGTACATTGCAATAGTACACTGGGTCTGAAGTCTGAACAGAAAAGTGATGTTTCCTTGTTGCATATGTTGTTAAAAAAATCGTTTTTATTGTGAGCAGAGACAAGGGCTTATTTTGATAATAGCCCTACCTGATCAGGACATGAGGGGGAGGACAGGGCAGGGGGGGAGGGGGTGTAGGGCAGGGCTGTGAGATAAAGGGGGGGGGGCAGGTTCACTTTGGCAGTACGACTGCTTGGCTGGTGACAGCAGTTAATTCTACGGAGTGCTTGAGACTCAAGTTGAGTCAGAGTTTGGCCAAAGTGTCATGATATTATTAGGAAGTATCAATTGTCAAGGGTGGCTAAGTGATACAGGTGGTCAAATAGCTTCATGTGGATTGACTTACTTGACTTGCTAGCTCAGCCTGCTGCAATAACAAGGCCCAACATCACTCGTGCAGGTAAGCAAGGCATGCTGACAGCCATGCAAACAATAACATCGCTAGTACCTTAATTGGCCGTTCATACTGGGTGGTGGTGTGACGTAATGAGACAGACTACTAGCGATCCTAGCGTAATGTAGGTCAAGTCAGCAGTCCCCTCTAACTGTCCCTGGTATGATTATTATTCCTTTTCCCCTATTTCATGAGGTGAGTACAATAACTTTACTGTGTGAAATTACTTATGGTATGCAGCTCATTAGGTTTATCATATTTCATCCACATGATGCCGAGAAATAAAATACCCCCAAAACTTCTGAAGACAAACTTCAAGTAGTTAAATTACACAGTTCAGAAGATAGTGTGTAATTTCATCCTTGAATGTGAAAGTTTTCCTAATGAGCGCCTAATGTGAATTTTACATGATCTGGATCAAACGATCATTGAGAATTTTGCACAATGCAATGAGAATGACGGACTTGTAACTAAAAAGCAAGTTACCCAAGGGACATATCGAAACACTGTCACTAGGGATGCCAAGCTCACAAGAGGGCTCTGATCACAGTGTTCCCTCTAGTGGAGAAATTTTGACACCAAAAATTTCAGTCCATAATGGTCTCACCTTACAGGCATTTTTGCATTGAAAACAGCACAGACTCTTTTGAATTTTGGTGGAATTAATATCTAAAATAAATGACCTTCCTCTTTTTCACGATTTTATTCATGTGTTTACCTTTCATCAGTGAACAAAAATGAATTCAAAACTTTGGAGGTGGGCATGGGTATGAAATGTTTGAAAAAGATGTATAATTTGGGTGCCTGAAGGGAGCCAATATTCCCAAGAAAAAATGTGTTGCCTATGTAGAATTATAAGATGCCGTAGGGTGCCAGCAGAGCCTGCTATTTGACTGAACCTTAGGACTCATCATTGCACTGTAGGCACCAGATGGCGCTCTGAGCAAATGAAAATGTACTAAAATATTCTTTTTTAATTAAAATAAAAATTTTAACGTACAGGCTCAAGGATGGGGGAGATTTGAATCCCCCAAAACCCCCCTCTGGGTTCATTACTGGCGCTAATTGTAGTTTTACTGTCGAGAATTCTTGACACCGAGAATGTCAGTCCGTGGTACTAGTGATCTCAATTTACGGGTCATTTTTGCATTGAAAATAAGTAAGAATCTTTAAAAATTGATGGAATCTATTTCTTAGGTAAATGAGTTGGTTCTTTTTCACTATTTTGGTTACATTATCATAATTGTCGCATGAAAAGAAAAAAAACGCATTGAAGACTTTTGAGGTGAGAATGGAAATTAAATATCTTAAAAAAGATGCATAATTTTGGTATCTGAAGTTAGCCAATATTCTCAAGAAACATTCTGTATCCTTCACAGAAATTTTAGAGGCCGTAGAGTGCCAGCAAAGTCAGTTTTTGACTCGACTTCACCAATCTTTACTGCTACGATTGCCCTTCTAGTTCAGATGCCCAATCTGAGAATGAGTGAGATTCAGTAGCAAATAACTCTTTAGAGAGAGAGAGAGAGAAATTCTTTATTTACGTGAAATGGGCTCACATTCTAGCCCCCAGCCCTCTTGGGCTTACAATTCACTTCAAAAACAATAATACATCAAAATAACAGAATTTTCGTTGAATAATACAAATTTGAATTAAATTTGAAATGATTTGTTGATATACATATATACATTAGTCCAATATGTAATAGCAATCCCAAAAAATATAAACTTTGTTCGAGTTATACTAGTAGATATATAATTCAAACTCTTGAAATGTTAATTTTCATTAGGCCTATTTACATATTTACAAATATCATATTGCTAATTTGATGTCGACATATATAATTACAAGTATCGTATTGTTATTGGCAAGTATCGACAATTACGTAAATTAATTTATGTATACAAAGCACTTTGTCTTTTTTCAAAAGCGTTACATATAAAATTAGCTGTTTCTTTAATACAATCATCTTTCATCAGGAATTCAATTTTTCTGTCATCATTTAATAAGTCAAAAAAGAAATTAATTTGTCTTATCCTGTTGAAGAACTCAAATCTAATATCATTATAAAAGGGACAATGAAAGATAAAGTGCATTTCAGATTCAATGTAGTTGAAGTTACAAAAAAGACAATATCTGTATTCTATCGGAGTGTCTTGAAAACGTCCAGTTTCTATTCTTAATGGTAGAATACCGTATCTAAATTGTGATAAAAGGGCACGCTTTCTCCTGTTTTGAATATTAATTACAAAATTTTCTACATTATAGCTCTTTTTAAAAATACTATAAAAGCGTAATTTTGGTACAACAGTGATTTCATTTCGCCATCTCTCACAATAATTTCTGTGTAGAATTTCTTTGGCATTCTGTACATTGATAAAAGTGTTATTTTCAAAATTTGTCAACATACTGATTTCTTCACAAATTAATTTGATTTCTTTACTCCAATTTTTGCATATTGACTTATCCCATACAAATATTTTCTTAACTATTCTATCATTCTCAATGTTCAATAATCTGTTCCATAATCGCAACATTTCTAACTTATGACGTGTAATACAAGAAATCCATCCCATGTCCCCATTAATAGCTAAATTTGATGCAAATCTGTGAACTCCTAAAAAGAATCTTATGGCTCTGTTCTGGACAATTTCACTTCTTTTAGAAACATTAAAACCCCAAACTCCAGCTGCATAATCTAAAATTGGAACAATTCCTGAATCATATAATTTAGTATAAGTCATATATCCAAAACCATTGTTTGCTTTGAATTTTGTACATAAACTTCCTAGTGCTCTGTTAGCTGAATTTGCCAGTGAATCAGCTGTTAATTCGAAGTTTAGATGGGTATCTAGAATTGTGCCTAAATACTTGTATTTTTCCACGTAACAAACTTCATCATCACCATAAACAAATTTGTAGTCTGATTTAGTTTGAGTCTTATTTCTGAAATGCATTATTTTTGATTTATCAATGTTAACTTTCATTTTCCATTTGCAACACCAGTTTTCTAGTTTACATATCATATTCTGTAAATCAGTCTCAGTCTCACTTATTAACACAATATCATCAGCATATAACAAACATTTCAAATTTGTGTCTCCAATTTTAACACCAATGCAATCATTGAACTCGTCCACAATATCATTTATAAATAAACCAAACAGAGTTGCTGACAAAGAATCACCTTGTCTTACTCCTTGATTAACTTCAAACCAATTGCTAATATATCCATTAACACAAACACCTGCATTTGCATCAGTATAAATACATTTCAATATATCAAGAAATTTACCAGATACACCATAATTCAGTAATTTGTGAAATAGCAAATTTCTATTTACTCTGTCAAAAGCTTTTTCAAAATCAACAAAACAAACAAATGTAGGTAATTTTTTAATTTTCCTATTTCTAATAATGGATGTGATACTGAAAATATGTTCTAAACATGACCTTTTCCTTCTGAAACCATTTTGTTCGTCTTTATACACCTTTTCATTCTCTGCAACATTTATAAGTCGATTGTTCAATACACCAGTAAAAATCTTATAAATTGTTGATAAGAGTGTAATGCCGCGGTATTGAAGGGGAATTCTAGGATCAGAAAGCGAAGACTTGGGTATAGGCATAATGATTCCAAATTTCCAATATTCGGGGATGATGCATAAATAAAAGATTTTATTAAATAAAGAGGTTAAAGTTTGAATGGATATCATATTTTTTAGAATTTCATATGGTATACTATCAAGACCTACAGCCTTATTATTTTTTGTATTCATGACAATTTTGTGAACCTCGTATTCAGAAAATTCATGATTCAAACCTTCTAAACCAATTGTAACATTTCTTAAATATGACAGATTATCAGTTACTTCTTGATAAAAGTTCTCATCAAAATTACAATTAACCAAATTATCATTATATAATCCATGATAATCATTTTTCCATTTATTCATTACAGCATGATGTGAATTAACTACATTTCCATTTTCATCATAAAGTGTGAGATTTACTTAGGTAAATGAGTTGGTTCTTTTTCACTATTTTGGTTACATTATCATAATTGTCGCATGAAAAGAAAAAAAAACCATTTAGAGTGAGACATGCAAATGTTTTTCTTTGTTTACCTTGCTTATTCCAGCATCTGATACCGTTTCCTTATCTTCTTGTCAGGATGAGCTAAAGTTATATATTCGCTGTTGCTGTGTGATAACAGACATTTGTGGGCTTTAAAATTTTGATTCCTGAAAGAAAGGCTTGTATTTCCCTGTGCAAATTTGGAGAAAGTCAGTCACTGATTAAAGTCAATTATCTCTTTTTTGAGGTTATTACCAGAAAAAAACAACAATTTTGACACATTAACATCCAACCATTGCAATGCCCAAACTGCTGAACGATAATTATTTACCCCTTTAGAACTTGATAATGAGGCAAAATTACACCCATGTTGTCAAAAGTGCACTTGTATTATGAACAAAAACAACATACAAAACTAAGTTAAGGTAAATTACCTAAGAACAGTTTTTTTAAAATCCAGTAACATCCACAGTGCAAATGCGAAACTTAACTGAGACATGCTCAAAATACATATTCACCCCCATTCAATCTTGATTATGAGGGTAAATTAACCCAACATATCAAAATTTTACTTGCACTACATATCCAAGGCCACACAATAAATATGTGCAAAATTATTAGAAAAGTGTCCCTGTCAATCAAAGTTATAGCTATTTACTCTCTTTTGGGTAATAACCCCCAAAACTTTATTTTTGTTAATTAATATGATTCCAATTCATGAATGCCAAATAAACATCAAGTTCCATCAACATCCCTCCATGCAGGCCAATTTTAATTGTATAAGCAGTGGTCATCATTTTTTAGCCTGGCTCACCAGGCTAATTCAGGAGTAATGGTCTGAAAATATTGTCTGTCAACTCTCCTGTTCAATAACTATAGGTTCAATATATCTGTTTTTGTGTTTTATTGGTTTGTTAGGGTAGCTAGATGTATGGAAATTACTTTTTTTTTTCAATTTCAAAAAAAAAAATTTTTCCGAGATTTGAAAAAAAAAAAAATAATAAAAATTCAACTTTTTTTCAATTACACTACTTTTTTTTTCAAAAAGAGGAAATCGGGAAACTTCTGTTTTTCAAATTTAAACATTTTTTGTTCCAAGATTTACAATTTTTTTTCCTAAATTAAAAAAAAAGAAAAAAATTGTTTTCCTAGATTTAAAAAAAACATTTTTTTTGTTCCACATTGTTTTCAATTTCGCCAATATTTTCAAAGGAGGAAATTGGGCGACTTCAAGATTTGAAAAAATTGCACACATCCTTTTCGTGGTTATTTGGATATTATTTTGTATATGGAACAACTACAATAACAGCAATTCAGAACCACCTTTCTCTGCCATTTCCAAACCATAAAGTAGACTTAACTATTTCACCAGCATTGCTACATATTTTGCCGTCATCACTGACACTTAAGCCAGGCTTTGAATCCGTGGATTCTTGTCTTTTTAACAAATCTATACTTTTTGCGCAGATATGGCGTACTTTGTGCTATTGTAGATAATTGTACTTTGATACTGTGATTATTTTTCTTCTGGAACTTGTTAGTATATCACTTCAGCTTTCCAATTAACAAACAAAAGTAATTCTTAAATGATTTTGTGGGCATTTATGGTCATGGTGTCATTTTTTTCTGGTTAGGCGTTTTTATTTGCTTCTGAGCGCCTAAATGTCATGTTCTTAACTTTACTACATTGAGGTTAATTTCAATGTTAGGAATGTGTTTTTAGCAGATTTTTAATGACAAAATCATACTGCTTCCCTGTGTATCAAGAATGATTTTGTTCGTTCAATATTTAGAAATGGTCTGTCATCCCTACTGTCACGTGGACTTGGTAAATGAAAGAACAGATTGTCATGTTAGATTATGGTTAAAGACAAGCCACAAGGAATGCAGGATGCAGCTACATGACTTACCAATAGGACTTTAATGCCCTTGTCAGATGGGTCAGTGAATCAACCATTTAGAGGCATTGGAGTGGATGGGATCACTGGCCTACTGGCCCAGCACTTAGAACATGTTATTGAGGAACTAGTAATGTAATTGCAGCGAGTTATGGAAGACAAATGGATGCATGTGGATGTTTCAAAGCATAACAAATTCAACGAAAACCTGTATTATGTGGACATTTTTTTAAATATGGTGATCTTATATCTTGCTCAATAGCCATTATGGGAGTGATGTATCTTGCAGTGGAAAAATAAAAGCCAGAGAAACTTTTGACAGATAAATATTACTCAAAATTTGGAATACGCTCCTTTGCAAATTTCTAGTTGTACTTTTTTGCATAATAATACTTTATATGTATATTATATGTATATGATGATGGACGGGGCAATGTGCCAGCCATCTCATTTTAAATTTAACAAGAAATTCTTTAAAAAAAGAATTGTAGGGACCTGAGGTTTCTTCAAACACATATTTTATTTTCCAAATGTTCAAATAATGTTTTATGTATGTGTAGTTGCATCTATACCTCCAATGTACCACTGTGAATGTGTGATATGACAAACCTAATACATGTTACATCATGATTAGGCATGCCTAATTACAGGTGTTATTAACATAGACAGCAAACCAAGCAATGAGAAGCCCTTTTAAATTCTTTGTCATGAACATGAAATTTCTATTTCCATTACAACAAACTAATTGTGGCTTGCATAATATTTGGATTATGACACTTTTAGACTGGCCAGTTTCTGAGAAGTTGAATATCTAATGTACTCATACAGTGTTTTCATTTATCACTTGTCTTATGTTGTCTCAAATGTTTATACACTTAGGCTATATAATTTTTTTAAGGAATTAAGGAAATCTCTATGGGATAATATTATGCTCCAGGTGTGCTTTGGATATGGTCCCCAATGTATTATGCTCCAGGTGTGCTTTGGATATGGTCCCCAATCACTCAACCATGACAGCTCCCAAGGTCATGCAGTGAAGGAGCTACTGAGCATAAAGAGGGGCAAATATATACTTGATTTGTAAATTGTAGTCACAGTTACCTTTGCTGTAGCATGAGTATCCTCCTAATATTGGAGGTAAATTTGGAGGGTACTCCTGCTATAGGGAAAGTATATCTGCAAGGCCAACTTCCTAGTGGCCCCCTCCAGAAACTCAAGAAGCTCCACCAATGCAGTACACATAAATTGATGACAAGTAGCACTTGGCTGATTATTTTTGCCCCTTTAGTTAGGGACTTCCACTGTCAAATCTTTCCTCATTTGGAGCTTATAACACAGATCTGAGATGGTCCCTACAAAAATGACGTGCTCTGAAATATGTGAGAGAAGTCTCAAAGGAAGGATGCACGCAATCCATCACTCTAGACGCTTTAGCACATAACTATAATAAAAAATGGTCCTTTTGGAAAATATTATCTGGCTTTCAGTTATTTTAAATCATACTACTCTAAAACAAAATAAAGGCTTGCTTGCCGGCTTCTCCACTCTGTAGATACACATTACTTTTCACAAACGTGAGACATTCCTTCTGGTAACTGATAAATGATTTCAATTGTCGAACGGCTATTAAAAGATTAGCTTTTCATAGGTGACATTAGTTTTATAAGCCCACATACTACAAAAACCATGATATTGCAGCAAGGGTTCAAGTGTAATCATTTCTTAAATTCAGCAACTATAAGGCCATGCAACTGATATCTACATGCACTAATGAACAATGTGTGAAAGCAGGTCGCAAGATAAGATTAACTTATGCACATTATTATTGTATTTCGATAATCAGACTATTTCACTCCCCTTAGCCTTGCCCTTGTGTATTTCACAAATGCGGTTTGGTAAAAAGATGATTGTACAAGGAGTGCTCTTGGAGTTCATAGTGCAACTCTAAATGTCACAAAGGAAATGCTTGTGATCTGTGCCTTGGAAAATGAGATAGGCAAATATTTTATGCTGAAAACTAAAACATTTTTGGATTAAGTTAAATGCACTATCATACTAGAAAGCCAAAAGTAAAGAGGCCCAAATACAATGACTCTTTCCTTTGTAACATTGATGTGATATCATTGTGGTGTATTGACACTGGACAGCATGCAATATGCAGTTGTATGATAAAACTTAATGGGAGTGTGGTTCACAGCAATGAACCTCATGAATGTCAGGTCGCGGAATAATACAACACAAGTCCGAAGGACAAGTGTTTATTCTGCGGCAGACCTGACATGAGTGAGGTTCATTGCTGTGAACCACACTCCCATTAAGTTTTATTTATATCCCACAATAAAATAAAGCTCCAGTAGAAAAAATAGAGTGATTTCATATGGCACTATTTTGTTTGAATGGCGCCAAAAATATCCCTAGCAACCACACCAACCAATCAGAGCGTCAAAACATTGTGACGTCATCACTTCACTGTCCATTGTTTACATAGCAACGTCAGGACTTCTTTTATGTGGTTCACAACGATGAACCACATCGTGTGAATCACATGGTTTTTTGCCAGAACTACACTGCCTATTGTGGGATATAGGGTAAAACAACAGGCAAAACAAAAAACAAAAAACACACTAACAAAAATCTCCACATTGCGCTGAATGTCAACAAACCCTGAAATAAGCCCTTATCCAAATTTTGTATGGCATAGCATATACCAAAGAAGTTGCATATGGTGCACTTATAGAGACTGCAACATTTTCAAAATAAACAAGAATCCGCGTATTCAAAACCGACCTAGCGCAATGAAATTTAGGTGCCATTGCTTAAACCACTGAGCAACTGATATTGAAAGATAGGAGAAATAGTTGATTGGAAGATGCTAGACTATTAGTATAGAATCAATGCAGTTTGAACAGATTTCTAAAATGGCCACCATCTTGGATTTCTCGACATGTTCCTCATCCATACCCACAGGCCATACCTGTACCAAATTTCATAACAGTGACTGTAAGTAAAATATTCAGGTCAAAATGGCCAGTTCAAGAATGAAGAAATATGGCTGCCGAAATGGCTACCACAAAGTGGCTGCCATCTTGGATTACTCAACATGTTCGCGACTAATACCCACAGCCCCATACCTGTTGCAAATTTCATAACTCAAAGCGAAATATTGAGGTGACAATGGGCATTTCAAGAAATGAAGAAAGATGGCTGCCAAAATGGCTGCCATCTTGGATTTATCTACATGGTCCTCATCCATACCCACAGGCCAATACCTGTACCAAATTTTGTATCTGTAAGTGAAATATCAAGGTCACAATGGTCAGTTAAAGAATGACGAAAGATGGCTGCCAAAATGGCCACCATAAAAAGGCTGCCATCTTGTATTTCTCTACATGTTCCCAATCCATACCCAGAGTTCCATACCTGTACCAAATTTCATAACTCTAAGCAAAATATTGAGGTCACAATGGGCAGTTCAAGAAATGAAGAAAGATGGCTGCCAAAATGGCTGCCATCTTGGATTTCTCAACATGTTCCTGATCCATACCCACAGGCCCATACCTGTACCAAATTTCATAACTCTAAGTGAAATATTGAGGTCACTATGAGCAGTTCAATAAATGAAAAAAGATGGCTGCCAAAATGGTCACCACAAAATGGCCACCATCTTGGAATCTTGACATGTTCCCAATCCATACCCAGAGTTCCATAACTGAGCCAAATTTCATAACTGTAAGTGAAATATTAAGGTCACAATGGGCAGTTCAAGAATGAAGAAAGATGGCTGCCAAAATGGCCACCACAAAAAGGCTGCCATCTTGTATTTCTCTACATGTTCCCAATCCATACCCAGAGTTCCATACCTGTACCAAATTTCATAACTCTAAGCGAAATATTGAGGTCACTATGAGCAGTTAAATAAATGAAAAAAGATGGCTGCCAAAATGGCCGCCGTCTTGGAATCTTGACATGTTCCCAATCCATACCCAGAGTTCCATACCCAGAGTTCCATACCTGTGCCAAATTTCATAACTGTAAGTGAAATATTAAGGCCACAATGGGCAGTTAAAGAATGAAGAAAGATGGCCACCACAAAATGGCAGCCATCTTGGATTTCTCAACATGTTCCCAATCCATACCTAGAGTCCCATACCTTTACCAAATTTCATAACTGTAAGTGAAATATTAAGGTCATAATGGGCAGTTCAAGAATCAAGAAAGATGGCTGCCAAAATGGCCGCCAAAATGGCCACCAAAATGGCAGCCATTTTGGATTTCTCGACATGTCCTCGATCCATGCCCATAGTACAATACCTGTACCAAATTTCATTAGTCTAAGTTGAAAACTAAGGTCACAAATGGACTTTTACACACATGTTGACAAGAAATGTTTACATATGGACATATGGACATATGGACACATGGACACATGGACATGGTTTACATGAGTCCCCTTTCACTACCTACCCCCCTCTAATAACCGACGTTAGGTCGGTTAAAAAACTCATCCTTCATCAGATTGGATGATGGGTATTTTCAAATAGACAATAGGCACTGAGGTGTTGAGGGACAACTGAATTGCTTTAGAGCCTTTGGGATAATAACTGGTTGTATAAATGTGATCAATCGTGTGACAGGCAGCGTAGGAGAATTTAAAGGATACAATGAATGCACTCGATTACAGTATCTGGAGTTCTTCGCAGTTCAACGTATTGGAGTAAAATAACAAAGATATTTTAGAACACTTTTTGAAGTTCATAAAGCAAAGTAATAAGCCTGAGAGATTGTGCAACGGAAATGAACACCACGCACTTTTGCATCACGCAAGAACAAACCATCAAAGATCAGATGTAATACCAGTTGCTTTCAAGCAACCACCATGTGCCACTATGCGGTCACATCAAAGGGAATGGCATTAATTAGACAAAACCTTGACTGTCTGCTGTCACGTTAAAACTTCAGCACACTCAGAATCTATCGTGCAGTTTTTTGGTAAATGGACATGCAACAGAAAGGAAATTGCGTGTTTCTTTGAAGGCGATATCAGCACGGACAAATGACAAAGCCCGTATAACTTACAATAACTAACATTAAGGTTCACACGTAACAATGAATTCTGACTGTGCATTAATTTCGAGTGAGAAGTGGTTCCAGAAGACATGGTCTTCTGTCTTAATGTTTAAACAACCATTCAACTTGGTGATTCAAGGCTTTCAAGTTGATTAATTCTTCCCCCTGAAATTATCTTCATGTGTCAGAAGTTTGGCATTTTAGCAGATATATGTTAGGAACCAATCTAAACTTTCTTCAACGGAGGTTGCCACATATTTGTGTTTGAAATACAAGAAAACCTGCTACGTGTGATCAAGATGGACAAATATTTTGGAGATGACCGTCGGATGGGCTATAAATGATGGGCATGAGACATACCATAATTCAATTTTTGTGATGGCATAGCTTGAAAAAACCTATTCTGCAGGCTGAGTAGTCCAATGTCCATGTACTGTGGCCTTAAGAGGAAGTTGGGCAGTAGTCCGTAATTACTGATGGGGCATATTTGCCTCCTAATTCACATGAAACTTGTATAGTGTGGAAACTATTCTAAGTTTAGGCGAACTAAAAATGCACCCATTTTCACAGCTGAAAACACAGCCAGCTCATACTTATGGATAATGGCTATCAGCACAGTCAATATACATATTACAATATACAGCCAAAGAGAAATGTACGAGAGAATACCAGGGGAAAAGGGCAAGGGAGGCTATAGACATGTCTGGCAGCATAATGATTTTTTTCTGACACACAGATGAAACTTTCATGAAATTAGTCAACTACCTCCTATTTTAAATAAATTGTTTCAAACATGTAGTTAAAATATTCATTGACATTTTCAGTTATTTATCAAGCCTAGATGGCAATTCACAGTTTTAAGTATTCTGATTCTGAATGTCCCTGTTTTGGTTTCATTCGAAATTCCAAATATATCGGAATGCCTGTGATTCCCCGGAAAGCTCCTGTTTCTGTTTTCTATGAATTCAGAGGATTGCTTCTGCATTAATGTTCCAGTGTGGAATAGCAGGCTTACACAGTCGGTGAGAGCAGAATTACATTGTATATTGCAGAACTTTCTGAAGGTGACTTTTTAAATACTTGATTTGTAATATTGAGAAACAGAATCGAGAAATTCAATATCCAATATCGAAGTAACAGCTGCGTTTAACTTATTGTTATGCACACTTTCATTTAACAATGTGTTACATGTATAACTAGTGAGGTATTTCATTTGAAAGGTGATGGAAGAGGTATAGGAAAAGCCATGGAGCGCACTGCATTCACTCCATGTAATACCCCGCCCTCAGGCCATTTCTAAATACGCCCCTGATATCAGTTGTACGAGGACACACATAAATCTACGTTTCTATGCTGATCCATTGTGGAATAAAGCTTATTATATTTTTTATGTGTGTTAACTTCTGTGCATTATAAAGAAATATCAATCCGCAAATTAGCCAAGATGGCAGATACAGCACCTGCATATAGCGTTATAAGTGACAGAGACGATTTACCAATGAATTATTAATACTCCCTGTATGAGGCAAAATGAAATTTGATTTTTGTGACACCATAGTTAGTAGAACCTCTCCAGGGGACAGGGAGGAAACAAACAATGTCCATTGTAGCCTTAAATCTGTCTATGTTATTCTGATGAAGGGTTCTTTTATGTTCGTTAAAACAACCCCTATTATAAACACCACATGATTGGAGTTAAGGTTTCAGTGACTGAGAAAATGGAAAGATGTATTGCACTAGCCCTGTGCTCCTATGGCACTGACAGTCAGCTTGTGACCGGGCTGGGTTGTGTGAAGAAGAACCCTGTACTTCCTTCTTAGCTGAGCTAAGGATAGGCATGAGGTTTCAGGAAAGGCTTAAATTGCCAATAGATCAATACACAGATTGCAATTCGAGCATTCACCTTCAGTAAAAAAGTGCTGTGTTACAAACATCTTGAATCCATTGACACAGTATTGTTATTATGCTAATCTTTTTCCAACTTGCGTTCAATAAGAATCCCGGCCAATCCCATTTCTCGGTATAAGACGTACAATTACGAATAGTTTCCTGTGTGACCTTCAAGCCACAACAGATATCTCTGGCATTGCTTTATTATCCTCTCCATCCTAAAGTACAACATTTGTACAGAGTATATGTACAGTATATACAATGTACATGCATTAATGGATTGCCTTCATTTGTGTATTTTGAGCTCATTTCTCCAAGTGCTTTTCCATATTATATCCATTGTACACGTAAAAATCCAGGGCAATTCGGCTTGATGCAAAGTAATTGAAAACCATGTATAATTCTGCAGTACATGCGATTCAATGTTAGACTGAGTTCATATGGCCTTGATGCAAAACAAAACGAGAGATTTCGAACCTCAGTCACAGAAGGCGTAAATCTGAAATAAGGTCAAAAACTTTCCATTCTTAATTAAATTGTCTATGAGAAAAATCCGAGGAAATTCCCAGCCGGTAAATATTCTTGATGTTGATACTTTGTAAGTTGTATACATTCTTTATAACTGATGGATGAGGATGCCACTTCTTAAACTTGACAACATCTTGCATGAAAGTTACTACTATGTCCTTGCACCACGCTTTGAACCTGCAGTATATAATAATAAGTTTACTTACAAAAAATAGAGAAAAGTTTCTCTAATAAACATGCAATGTAAGTAATATGCTACAGAAATATGTTTCTCATAAGATGCATGCAATCTATTACTGTGAATAACTGTATAACAAAGAAACGTGTTTTCGAGTGCACCCTCCCGTTTCCAAGCGAGCTTACTCTACATATTTTGTCTATTGCACTTCATACTAAATACGAAAATGATCCACATTAATACGGAAGAAAAAATCTGTCAACAAAATGAATCTTTATTTAGATGCAGGAATAGTGACATAAGTAGGCCTATGATAATTACAAAATAGAGCTAAGGAAACAATGAGGACTGCTAATCCAAGCAACATTCAGCTGTGATACAGCTCCTGAAGCTACAATGAAAATAATTTTGGACGCGAAACCATCCATTTATAGACAGTCGTTCAGTGGACCGTAATCATCTGCCTGGCCTGCGGAGGGTGAAGAGGAAAAAATGCAGTTGAGGTTAGATAGCTGTCTGTGATGGGATCACTAAATGTTATCGCACCCTACTAACGAGTCCTGCAAGTGTCCAACAGTCATAATAATAATACTAATAATATTTATTGATTTAAAGTGCATTACATCGTATGATCTCAACACACTGTACAAACCGGTAGAAAATTAAAAACATTACAGATTAAGTAAAAACAATTTCAGTTTAAAATCAAACAAAATATAAATTTAACCAAAATATGAAGCAAATAAATGTGTTTTAAGTCTTGATTTAAATTGGCTGTATGATGTTATTGTTCTGATGTTCACAGGTAGTCCATTCCATAATGCTGGTCCTTCAATCGAGAAGGCACGATTACCATAAGTCTTTGTTCGAGCAGGAGGTGGTCTCCTCAAAGTCACTGCCGAGTCACTTCGAAGACTCATGTATCCCCTATCATTAACAATGACAAACTGCCTTAAATACACTGGTGCCGTACTAAAGTAGATGCACTTGAAGACAATGCAAAGAACCTTAAATATTACTCTTAACCTAATTGGAAGCCAATGTAAATTCTTAAGCACTGGTGTAATATGATCTCTGTCGTGCTTTTTCAAACCTTCTACAACGCGAGCAGCAGAGTTCTGGATCGCTTGTAATTTTTTAAGCTGGTAATCCTGGGCACCCAATAATAAACTATTACAGTAATACAAAGAGAGCTATTAGGAACATGACACAAGACGTAGGAGGGAGATTCTTGGTTTTGTTGCACGGAGTCGGCCATTAAGCCAGACCGAATGTCCCTATCTCTCATTGCTTCAGGTGCTGATTGATATTTTACGTGCCTTTTTCTTGCATGAGTGGATACTGTGAACATTCTCTCTTCATTCAAGTTTTCCTGCATGTGTGCTTGTTGTGTTATCTCTATGCATTATGTAAAGCTCTTCTCACATCTCACCATGCGTGCAGTTTTTTCTACCACTCTTGGAAAATGGCATGTTCAGAGGGAGTCATTGTTTCCTGTTCATGCAGTTTTGTTCCATATATATGAAAAAGAACTCTTTTGGTTTAGTCTTGATTTTCACATACATTGTATATACTAAATTTTTACATATCAGCGGATATATAATTCAATTCAGCCTTCTGCTGCATTCTTCTGTCATTTGAAAGAACCTTAGTCTCAGGATTCCAAAGTTTCCAGTTTTCTGTAGTGCGCCATCTCCGAGTTGGCTGTGTTGCGATGTGTGTTAAATTTCCAATATCACGTGAATATGTCATATATACATATACTCGTATTTCTGGAGGAATTTCATGCCTTGTTTGACCGCAGTGACAAGTTGCTTTTTTCAATTCATACTTAGATACGTTTCTTGGGAAAATGCTAGATAATGGACTTCATCATTCTGGAGGATGATACTCCATCTAGGAAAATGCTGCATTTTATTTGAACTGGTTGTTGACCTTTGGAGGGTGAAGACATGCTGCAAGGAGCTCTCTGGTTTTAGCTGTTTTTCACACATTTTAACTGGATATAGGAGCTTGAAAAGTTGCAACATGATGGATTATGTGACACTTTCTTACATTGGACTATAATTAAGAGGATATCTTCACAAAAAGTGGACTTAATTGCACTTTATTTAACAAAATTATCACATTATAGACTCAAAATGACCACTGGAGGGTACCAGCATCTGGCACATCAAAGGTCAATGGAGGTCAATTGATGTGAACAACAAAAGGCAACTACAAACAATACAAAGGATGGAGCGTTTCTGCAGGGGGGCTGAGTGCCTCTATCCAGATGATAAAACTGGCAGAGACTTTGTTAGATGTACCATATGTGTTACCCCGCATCACATAGATTGTGTAACTGTTAAGAGAACAGAAGCAAAATACCAATGGACTTGTTATGAATGCAGGGGATTAGCTAATGATGTGAAGTCTCTTCAGACAGAAGTTTCTTTAATGAAAGAAAACCAGAAAGAAATGCTAAAAATGTTATCAAAGATAACACAGCAGTTTGAAGCTGAAACCCAGCAGAGGATTAAAGCTGAAAGTGAACTGGATGGAGTTAAGTCACAGCTGACTGAACTCTCTCAACAATTGGTCACTCAGCAAACAGAGCTGACCAATCAACTGTCACGCATCCATGAGCAGAGCAGTCAAGCCACACCCACTCTGACCACACCCCCAATTCCCCCCCTCACCCCAAGTGCACCCCCTGTACCAAGTCTACTGATTGGAACCAGCTTATTACGCAATGTGGATCCAAGCAAGCTCAGCAACTGGGATATAATAGCTAAGGGTGGTGCATCAGTTGATCAATTACACCAGGAGATCAACAAAGTGGCAGAAAACAAGCACTACAACGAAATGATCATTGTTGGGGGATCAATTGATCTTGAATCCAAAGATGTTAGTGACATAGTCTCTGATTATCAAGCACTAACAGTGTCTGCAGCTACAAAATCGGACAAGATCAAAATTTCAAGTGTGTTACCAAGAACTGACAAACAATTGACTGAAAAAACAAAGGACTTAAACAATGAGTTGAAGTCTATGTGTGAAAGGGATGGATTTACTTTCATTGACAACGATCCCATGTTCCATTTATGGAGTGGAAAGATCAATGAAGCATTTCTGGTGGCTGATGGTCTTCATCTGAGCAAACATGGTGTTGACAGCCTCCTGCACACCTGTGATGTCATCAAAGAGGGATCTGCCTTTACCCCAGCAAAGTACCCCAAGCCCCAAAATTCCGACACCCTGCTGTTCAGGGGACACAAGCACCCCTTGTCCAATTTCTATGACACCCCCATCATATACAATGGGAAGCACTTCAAGACAAGTGAAGCTGCCTACCAGCATACAAAGGCTGAGGCAATGGGGGATTACAGAGCAGCATCAAAGATCATCAGATCCAAGACAGGACTACATGCTCTGAGAATTGCACAAAAAATTACCACAGATGAACAATGGACAAAACAAAAAGTGAAGGTGATGGAAGAAATTCCTTAGTTAATTTAAGTACTTATGAGGTATTTGTTATCTCTAGCTTAGTAGATATAATATGTGCCAGTAAGGTGTTACTTAGATATACTTTCGTCCTATATTTATTCCATAGTTCATCATGTTACCACTGCTTAATATTTTAAAATATTTGATGATACTACAATGAGATGTTTCCTAATAGTATTTTAAAGTTCAAGTCTTTAAGTCAATATAGATATCTTATTTTCCCCAAAATTTTCCATTTACTTATCCAACAACCTCCCATTCGCGCCTCCAGCCTTCTTTAGTTATCCTTTAAACCCACCAATGCTCTATCTTTACCATCCTAGGATTGCCATGTACACGTTTATTTCATTAATTATTATGTTTATATTTCATGGGACAGATTTTTACAGGAAAGGCACTGAAAGCCATAAAACATTTCTGAATATCAGGAATAATGTATCACAATAGTAGCATTGACATGTTAAATAACTACGGTGGCCTAAGTCGTAACTCTCTTATTGAGATCCTTCAGCCTGACATGGATTTAAACAATGATGAACCTAATATTCTGGAACATTCCATGTATTTTGAAGTAGATGCAATGTCTGATATACTCAAGGGCAAGAGTGGTTTCAAAATTCTTAGCCTTAATTGTCAAAGTCTTCGTGCTAAAATAAATCAGTTGAAACTGTATGTGAGTATATTTACGGAAAAAAATCTTACTTTCGATGCGATTTGCATGCAAGAGACATGGCTGTCTTGCTCTGAAAATATATCTGACCTTAACCTGCCAAATTACAAGTTAATCAGTCAAGGGAAGTCCTGTAGCATGCATGGCGGTTTGGCTATATACCTACATGAAAAGTATAAGTATGACATCACTTCAAGTTCAGAATATGAAGGCACTAGCTGGGAATACCAAATTATAGACGTTAAGTTGGCCAATCCACTGGAAAAAAGTCTTCGTATTGGAAATATATATCGTCTCCCTCGTGAAACTAATGAGGATTATGATAAATTCTTAAAGGAATTCTCTGATATGTTACAATATTACACAAGTAATTGCTCGGATATGGTTCTATGTGGAGATTTTAACATTAACCTGCTCAAGTTAAATGAAAAGGCCAATGTAAATGAATTCCTTGAATTGATGTTATCCAATGGGTATATACCTAAGATCACTCTGCCAACCAGATTTTCCTCTGAAAGAGCTACTCTGATTGACAATGTTTTCTGTAAATTATCCACCAATTTTTCAAAGACAACAACAGGGATATTAACATCTCAAATTTCTGATCATCAACCATATTTTATATGCCTAGATTACTTGTGCAGTAAATCCCTTCCACCTAAATATGTAAAGATGCAACATTTTTCAGTAGAAAGGTTGGAAAAGTTCAAACATGAATTGCAGTCCTTAGAGCTCAGCAAGAAATTTGGATCTTCACAAGATCCGAATGTCAATTTTGAACTGATGCATTCTGAAATATTGAGACTCAAGTCGAAATATTTCCCTATTAGATATGTTAAATATCACAAACACAAACACAAGAAAAACACATGGATGACAACTGGCTTACTAAAATCCATACGTTTTAGGGACAAGCTTTATGTTGCAATGAAGAAATGCCAAAATAATACGCCACAATATTTCACGTTGAAGAACAACCTTTCTACCTACAACAGAATTTTGAAGGTCACTATTCGTGAAGCTAAGCAATTGCATTACCATTCTCTCTTTCGAAAGTATAAGCATGATATCAAAAATACATGGAATGTTATACGGAGTGTAATAGAAAATGGTAGAAATAAGGAAAATCCCGTTACCTCCTTTATAATTGATGGTACAGAAATTAATGATTCACAGACTATAGCAGATAAATTTAATGAATATTTTTGCAATATTGGACCTGTGTTAGCATCCAATATCAATTGTCCACCTGGTGTTAATTTCTGTCATTACCTCACGGAACCGGTTGTTGATAGATTTGAATTTGCACCTATAAACGCTGATACAGTTGATAAAATTATAACGCAAATTGCCCCAAAGACTAGTTGTGGAATTGATGGCATATCAATGAAGTTCTTGAGGTCTATTAAAGATACAATTAGCTCACCTTTGGCCACACTTATCAATCAAATATTTGAAAGTGGAATTTTTCCTAATAGAATGAAGGATGCAAAAATTATTCCTATTTATAAAAAAGATGGTTCCACTAATATTGCAAACTACAGACCAATTTCCCTCTTGCCTTCTTTCTCGAAAATTGTTGAAAAAGTTATGCTAGTTCAGCTAGACCATTATTTCCTTTCAAAAGATTTATATTTTAATAATCAATATGGCTTCCGTAAAGGTCACTCCACAGAGCATGCAGTGCTTGAAAATAAAGACAGAATTGTTGGCAATTTAGAACAAGGTAAAATTCCACTGAATATATTTCTGGACCTGTCGAAGGCATTTGACACTTTAGACCACTCTATCCTACTTAACAAACTACAAAATTATGGAATCAGAGATGGTGCTCTAGAACTATGTCGCAGCTATCTGGATAATAGGGTACAACAAGTTGAATTTCGGAGTTGCTTGTCAAATCCACTAATAATCAAGACAGGTGTCCCGCAAGGATCGATCTTGGGCCCTTTCCTTTTTTTGGTCTATGTCAATGACTTTGGCAGGTCCACTGATATGTTCAGTTTCATAATGTATGCAGACGATACAACCCTGTCTACAACATTATGCAATAACCATCTGAATGATGGTCACGAAAACCCAATTGACAAAATAAATAGTGAAATTACTAAAGTGTCTGACTGGTTAAAAGTTAATAGGTTATCATTGAATCTTGAGAAAACTACATACATGGTATTCCATACTCCAAACAAAATCATCCCACCCACAAACCTAGTAATGGAAGGCGTAAATATTAAAAGAGTTGATAGTTTTGATTTTCTTGGAATTACCATTGATAAGAATTTATCCTGGAAACCCCATCTGAGTAAAATAGGAAAGAAAATATCCAAAGTTATTGGAATAATGACAAAGATTAAAAGGTATTTTCCAAATGAGATATTAAGAACCATATATTACTCCCTCATTCACTGCCACTTGCTCTGTGGTGTGACCTTATGGGGTTGGAAACCCAATTCAATTGAGAAATTACAAAAGAAGGCTATAAGGGTGATATCTAAATCCAAGTACAATGCCCATACTGAACCACTTTTTAAGCAGCTTTGTATCTTAAAACTGACAGATATCCTCAAAATAGAAGAGTGGAAGTTCTACTATAACCTATTTCACAAAAGTATCCCAAAGTATTTCCAGAATATATCATTGCTGCGTAATAGTGACGTTCATAACCACCAAACTAGGAATTGCTCCTTACTAGCCGTTCCTCGTCTCAAGTACAATACCTCTAAATGCGCAATTCGAATCAGACTTCCCTCAATTATAAACTCTGCCCCTTCATGTATCATTGACAAAATTCAAACTCACACCATCTATGGTCTGAAATTTTATCTGAAAAGAACATATTTGAATATCTATAGCAACAATTGTTCTGCTGTGAATTGCTACATCTGTAGGAACCTCAACAGTACTTAGGCCTAAACCGTAGTATATTATTAACCATGTCAAAATCTATAATCATGGTGATTGTCAATATTTTATTTATTTATTATCCTTTTGTGAACTCTTGTGTATACATATAAATCCTTTCCTGTCTCTGTTAACCGAATTATACATTGTAAGTTACTTTGATCATATGATAATCAACAGCCTTTGCAGATGTCTAATTTATTGTTATACGCTTGCTTCTTGGTGGCCCACATGATAGCGGCAGTAGCCTTAATGTGGGTCTCCAAAGACCGTATATATAATTATTTTGGAACTATTTCATGTTGTATCTCTCTATGGTCAAATAAATGAATATTGTCTGTCTGTCTGTCTGTCTGTCATCATCAAAGAGAAATTAAGGTCATGTGACATTGTCAGAAGTACCCTCACTCAGTCTGGATCCAAAGAGATTGTGGAGGACACTGATCACGAGTTCTGGGGTAGGGGAAAAACTGGACAAGGGCAAAACAAACTCGGAAAATTATGGATGGATCTCAGGAAAAAATGCCAAGAAAACCCTAAGTTCCTGACTGGCAGACTCCCAGCCAGGCCCCAACAAAAAAGACCCTTGCGACAGAGACCCCAAATCAAGAGAACCCCAAATCAAAGTCGAAACTGGGCAACAAAGGAGCAGCAACCCAGGTGCTATCAGTGTGGGGAAGCTGGACACGGAATGAGGCAGTGCCGGAGAGAGGACTTTGTATCTTGCTGGGCATGCGGTGAAGCTGGACACAAAAGGAAGCACTGCAGCCACTCACGATGGGAACCAAGATCCTACAATGACTACTACTGCCAGGACCGCACCTACAATGACTACCACAACAATGACTACTAGGATGTTGGCCATGTCCTGAAGGCCGCAACATCCATGGACAATGAAAAGATAAGTAACATTTTTGATCAATGTAATGATACAAAATCCCTCACATGTGATGACTTGAATTTAAGTGAATCTACTGATGATGTAACTGTGGAATCTGATAATGGCAACATAACTTGTGGTGAATATGACATATGCATAAATGAGACCAGTAATGACGCTGACAAACTTTTTAATGAAGTAAGAATGATAAGAAGCAAAAATGTCAACAATATCATTATTAGCCACCTTAATGTCAATAGTCTGGGTTCAAAGATCAGTGAGATCAAAGAACTTCAAACAATGTGTAAACTTGATGTGCTGGTGCTGAGTGAGACAAAACTTGATGGTTCTTACAAACAAGAAGTACTAGATATTGAGGGTTACTGTTGCGTAAGAAAAGATAAAAGATCAAATAGTGGGGGTCTGCTGGCATATGTGTCAAAGGACATACCCTTTTCTGAAGGTAGCATAAGCATATGTAATGATGAAATTGAGGCTATGTCCATTGAGCTGAACATAGCAGATGAAAAGATAATACTCTTAGGCATGTATAAAAATCCGAAAACTGATCCTGTTCTGTTTAAAAGAGCTTTTAATGAAGTATGTGAGAAAGTCTGTGATACATATGAAAATATAGTTATCATCGGAGACTTAAACTTCAACATGATGAAGGAAAACATGTTATCTCATATAATACCTGCATTTAGTCTCACTAACATAATAAAAGAAGCTACTTGCTTTAAATCAAGTCAAGCTACTCTCTTAGATGTCATGCTGGTTACAAAACGGAGAAAATTCTTGCAAACTTTTTCTATAGATACAGGAATTAGTGATTTTCATAACCTGATAGGTGGTATCCTTCGGTTACACAAACCAGCCCCAAGATCAAAGGTAGTATCTGTTAGGCAGTTATCAAAGATAGATTATGAAGAAGTTATGAAAGAAATGTCACAAATGAATCTATCAAATGAAATTGACAGCTGCAATGATGTGAATAGTGCATACGATCTAATGCATAGAAAGTTGTGTGGACTGCTCGATAAACATGCCCCTAAAAGAATGAAAGTAATCAAGAAAAGTGACTTCCATTGCATGTCTAAAGAGCTAAGAAGGGAGATATTGTACAGGAATAGACTTAGGAATAAATATTACAAGATAAGGTCAAATCACTACCTAATGCTATATAGGGCCCAGAGGAATAAGGTCAATACAATGAAAAGAAAGGAGGTTAGCAAATATTTTAGAGAAAAATGTAAACTAGGCACACGCAATAAAGACTTCTGGAAAGCAGTCAAACCACTTTTCTCAAAATCAAGAACTAAGTCAGATAGTATACCCCTTCGAGAAAATGGAGAGATAATTACAGATGACCAAACGGTTTGTGGCATTTTCAACCAATTCTTTCAATCAATAGGGTCAAACATTGGTCTCCCAGAGGACAATGAAAAGCCACTTCTTGATATAATTGCCCAATACCAGGAGCACTCAAGTGTAAAATGTATCAGAGAAAGAATAATTGGGTCTAATCCCAGAAAATTCTTGTTCAGATTTATCACTGAAAGGGAAACGCAGAGGTACATAAAACAACTATCGACAAAAAAAGCTGCAGGGTATGATGAGATGCCAGCACTTTTTGTGAAAAGGATAGGCACCAAATTGGCAAAACCTCTCACACAACTAATGAATAGGTGTATTCTTGAGGGAGTCTTTCCAAGCAAAATGAAAATGGCTAACATAACCCCTCTCTACAAAAAGAAGGACAAACTTAATAAAGATAACTTCAGATCAGTTAACCTGCTTCCTATACTGTCTAAAATTATGGAAAGAGCTTTATATAACCAGGTGTATGATAACATAAACCCCATGTTTCATTCATACTTATCAGGTTTTAGGAAAGGGTATAGCTGTCAAGATGTGCTTCTTAGGATGACAGAGGACATAAGACAACTACTTGATAGGGGCTTCACCTTAGGAGTAATTGCAATTGACTTATCAAAGGCTTTTGATTGCATGCCACATGGCCTCTTACTGGCAAAATTGTCAGCTTATGGATTTGACAAAGACTCGTGTCAACTTATGCAATCTTACTTAATGAATAGAGAACAAAGAGTGAAGATAGGGGAAACCTTTTCAAATTGGGTAAATAACATTAAAGGAGTCCCCCAAGGATTAATACTAGGTCCCTTACTGTTTAATATTTTCATAAATGATTTCTTATATGTGAAATTTAACAGTAAAATTTACAATTATGCAGATGACAATACACTTATTAGTAAAGATTGTGATTTTGAAAATCTCAAACATAAGTTAAGTAATGACTGCATCACAGCAATGGAATGGTTCAAGAATAATAACATGAAAGCTAATGCTGACAAGTTCCAGCTAATGTATATGAGTAGAAACGAATTTGTCTCCAATGGAGCCATTGAGATACAAAGCTCAACCATTCAGGCTTCTAAAAGTATCAATATTCTTGGCGTAGAGCTTGATCATGATCTGAAATTCAAAGCTCACATAAATGAAATATGCTGTCAAACCGGAAAACAGATAAATGCCCTCAAAAGAATAAGGCATCACTTGGAAAATGATTCTAGAATGACTATCTACAACAGCTACATTAACTGCAATTTTAACTATTGCTCAGTTGTGTGGATGTTTGCTAATAAATTGACCTTAGATAAATTAGAGAGAACAAATAAAAGGGCACTAAGGTTTGTGACAAATAAGGGTCATTTGAGCTACGAGGAGATATGTAAACAGGAGAGGCAACTAAGTGTATATAGGAGATGTATTAAGAATATGGCAGTTCAACTTTATAAAACAAAGCAAGGTACTGCACCAACTTATATCAATGAACTGTTCTGTGCTCAGATTTCTGGTTATGTAATGAGAGACAATCAAAGAATGATGCAACCTGACTTCAAAACAGTGACTTATGGTAAGAATAGTTTTAGATACATGGGTGCTAAACTATGGAATAACATACCTTTAACAATAAAGAATAGTGTCTCACTCAGCACCTTCAAGTCTGCCCTGACAAGTTGGCTACAGACATGTGAGGCAAATGCTATAAGCCAGTAAACAATTACTTTAACTATGGCTAATTATGAACATCAATCTTTTCAGAGTGACCTGAACAGAAGAAAGCATGATATGGATTATCAGTATTGGTCGATGATACTTACAAGAAACTACTCCATGGATTTGAATACGCTCGAAGCCTGACCGAAACATCATGGATTTTACTGTTTTACTTTTAAGACTGAAAGGTCATGATTTTGGACTTTGAGACTGAAAAAATATGAATTTGGACTTTCATATATTTTGACTTTTGAATTTGGACACTTTTTTTTCTGTCTCTTTTTTTTTTTTCGCTCTTTCTTCATCTTCTTTCATTACCACTGTAATCGTACAGAAGTTTAACACTTACATTTACAATTGTATTTGATGGTATACGACTTTAAATAAAATAATACATACATACATACATATTTCAAAAGTTGTCCATTAATCTTCCAACTTCTTCGAACCATGTGTAATTACACAGTGAGCCTGGGAAAAGCCAATACATTATCCATGTTTGCGCATAATGTCACCATGTAATTAGGCTCTGAAATGGTTTTTGCAGTGTTTAGGATTTGTAAATCTCTTTTAATGTTTTTCCAAAATTGAAATGGACTTCAAGAGGTATTTAAAACACATAAAACATTGTTATCCCTCTTGTAAATCTGGTAATTGCCACTAATTGACATTTGGCAGACCATGAACTGTGAGTGAGCATGGTTCTTTTTCGGTTCCAGAGAGTATGATATGATACTCGTGCAGGTTTATCTTCATTCCCAGCCGGGGCTTGGAAGAAATAAGCACATCCTCCACAAATCAATGCTTTGCTCCACCCAGGTCTAAATGGGGAGGTTAGCTATAAGCGGACTAAGCACTAGATGATCAGAGATGGTACCAGCTTTATGTCCACCATGGGAACGAGACGAATCAGCAAAGTTGGCTGCAAGTGCCATTACAATAGAGTGTACACTTATAGCAATAATGTCATATGATACTTCAATGTTGGATATTCAATTTCAAGATCTATCTAACTTATTTCCAAACTAACCTTCCGGACAGCAATATAATTCTGCTTTCACTGACTCTGTAAGCCTTCTATTCCACACTGCAACATTAATGCAGAAGCAATCCTCTGAATTCATGGAAAACAGAAATATGAGCTTACCAGGGAATCACAGGCATTCCAATGTATTGGGGGTTGTGTGATTGAACTACCAAATAGTCTAATTCAGAAACAGAAATTATTGAAACCTGTGAATTTGGACTGGATTTGATAAATAAACATGCCAACCACTGTTTTTTACCTTTGAATTAATTCCATGGATGTGTGAAAATATCCAATTCAAATAGGAAACAGTTCACACCTCTTTTGAGTCTTGTCCTTGGTTAGAATCAAGTCATTATTCAGCTGAAAAAGACCATATAGATTCTATTACACTCTTTTTTTGAGAGTGTGTTTTGTGTCTTGTGAGTCATTTCATTAGAAAGCTTGCTTTGGCTGTCAAAATTTACAAGACATGTCAATTGTCTTATGGCAACATATCTCCTATATTTCTGTCTTATCCACCGTGATTATTTTGATGTCTTTTAACCTTTATGGACAAATAAATGTCAAGTAACCAAGATGGCAGCTACAGCAGCTTTTTTGTAGTAAGAAAAAGAATGTTTCATAGAGCGACATCAAAGATATCTTAAAAGGGTCATCTACAATGGAGTAACTGTTTGAAATAATTATTGTATATGTATGTACTAATTCTTACTTAGCATGTAAGAGAAAAACTGAAGAACTAATTTTAAATAAGATGGGATCCAGAGATCCATAAGTGCAAACCAGAGTTTTTAAAAATTTCATAGTTTAACATTAGGCATACATAGCACATCTTTTCCAATTTGAACATTTTTGCTGCACCATACCTTTTCCCCATATTTCTACAGTCATATTTATGCAGACCAAGTCAACGGCAATTGCATAAATTCATGGGAAACAGAATGAGAGCTCACTGAGAGAATCACCAGGTTTTCCAATTTGTGTGGCATTAAGGGAGGAGCAAAACGTATGCAATATTCAGGACTAGCAATTGAAACCCACACCTCTGTGTCTTTCACACGTCTGACCCTAAAGCCGAGTAAATTGCTTTGCTTGGGTTGCCAATAAATATTTGAGAGACCCCTTGACCCTTGATACTATGATACTATATCTACCTCCTTAAGCCAAAATCAAATACCTGCTTTTTGGGCACATACAATGAGGTGCAGCATCTATTTGAAATTGTAAAATTTGACCTGCCACAAGAGTACAATTATTTGGGATCATTGTTGGTTTACCTCCGTGATTCAGCAGAAAATCCAGTAAATTCAAAAGCCACCCAGATGTATTAAAAAGCCATCCGTCGGTTTCTTAAAACCCACAACAGATTTCCAAGGAGACCAATGGCCCCTGGATGGGTTCTACTAGGTATGACGTCACCAAAATCGAATTCCATTCTGCCTCACACAGGGAGTATTCATAGCTCGTCAGACGACCTTCTCTGCCATATTTGTCCATCAGATTACTTGAGGCAGACTTCCTTATATACCTCAGTGTATTGACCAATCTCAGATTATGAAGTTTCAGCACGAATCTCACTTATTACTGCTAAATTACATAGTCATAAGAGATGCTGGGTGGTGATGAGGTTGCTTTAGTCAATTCAAAGGTAACCTTGCTTTTTGTACAGTACTTAGAAAGATCTAATGGACCATGCATAGGCTATCATGCTAATACCTCAAAATAAATTCAGTAATATTGGTCTTATCAAATGGACAAATTTAATGTATCAAACAACATGCATGTACACTACAATTCTTCCTTGACGAGGAATGAAGTACCTTCTAGTTTTATGGCTACACTTAAAAACAGTCTTCTTTTCCTTGAGCAAGAAATCAATGGACAAAATTTATCTTTGACAACAAAACTTAGAAATTGTGGAAACATAATATGTTAAAAATGTGCATGTCTCTCAGTAGCTTCAATGAATAAATTGTACATCAAAGACTAAAAATAATTGTGTACTTGTAAAAGAATCTTTGTGGGTAATTTTTAGTCATAGGTTTACCTGCAATGAGTTCTTCTCCGGCCCCATTTATATCATTCTCCATTTTCAAATCCACAATAAACCAATAAAAGTATGTTCTGTTACCCTAGCATTCTTTAGAATGTCAGAACCTACACATATGAGGCCATAAAACTGGGTAGCATGCAAAGACCCAGATCAGCATGAAAAAACACAAAAGTTAAGGAATTTTCCAAGCATCCAGCAAAGCACAAAAGACATGTAAAATATCAATCAGCACCTGAAGCAATGGAAGATAGGGACATTGAGTCTGGCTTAATGGCTGACTCTGGTGCAACAAAACCAAGAATCCCCCACTAACGTCTTGTGTCATGTTTCTAATAGCTCTCTCTGTGACTATTGGAGCTCTTCCAGGACTGCCTCCTATCAAATTGACGTGATGACATTTGGTCACCATAATTCTTGTTTTAATGCTTCATCTTTCTGACATCATTGCGGCTTTTCCTTTCATTTCTGCCAGCAAGTTATATACATTGTACTCTCAAATGATTTATTGTTCAATGCAGATCAGGACATTGACATTCCGAACATTTTGGCAGTGAAACCTTTAGGAGGGAGTGACTAATTTGGGTTTTAATTCTCATCTGGACTTTGAGGGATTGTTAGCATTTGAATGAAATAAAAAGTGTTAGAAACACAGTATGCCAAGAAAAGCACCCCTCCATAGTTATAGTAATTCATTTCAATAAGCTTCCAGACTTCTGGAGTGATAGGTTGCATGCATCTATTTTTCTGACATTCATTTTATCACCAGCTCTATCGTGATCTTGGAACTTGACTGCAGGGAAGTCCATTAGTTTTATATATTAGTTGAGTAAAGGAAGGATGTGGCAGATTCTGTTCACAAAAAAAAAAGCTTAAGAGAGTCTACTTTCAAAAGGATTACTTGGAAGAAGATGCCAAGCATTCACTAGGAGGGAATTCAGAGATTCAGCTTTCTTTTTAACAATAAAAAAAACCTTCCATGAAACAATGCCAGATTGACAGATGACTTAATTTGTTTCACATTCTTTAGAGAGTAACCATTACATTTTCAAGGGCCCCTTTACAGAACGACATTCCTACATTCAGCGATTTTCCATATTTAACACAATATTTTTGTATTTATTGTTGCATCATTACATGCTCCCATGTCTCATTCCGGAACAGAGAATTTGTCCCCAATGGCTCTGAGTGGTTGATTCACTCACCCATTTAGTAAGAAGTCTCGAAGGACTGTGCTTACTTATAGACTATCTAGAATTGTAGATACATACAACTTTCTTTTCACAAAGCTTTGCATTAGCTCTGAAGACAACTTGATCATTCAGAGCCAAAACTGCACACTTACTGACTGCATGGTGACTTTTGTGCCAGTCGGAATACCAACACTTAATATCATGTTGCCTCTCCTGATAATTGCCGTATTATCTTATTTTGCAGTCAATTACACCCCAAAGGTCTCAATGCAATTTAATGTCACTCACCAGTCATCACTTCAGTGTCTCATTGGAAAGAACCCAAGAGGGAAATCTGATGATGAATGCAGGGCTTGTGTGTTTCTGAGAAGCAGTGATGATGTAAGATTAAGTCGGGGTGACATAAAGAAATTGATATTCGGATGCAAATAGAGTATTTTTCCCACAGCAAACATTCATTCTTTTGTTCTTTCATTCCAGAATCAATTAGAATATCTATTTCAAAAAAGTAGAAGATAAGTTGTGTCAAATAAAATCACCTTAAAATTTCAAACTTACATTGAGCAATGTGACATAAATTGTCGCAAGCTCAAAGGCTTCAAATCAAAATAATTACACAGCAATGATGTGCTGCTCAATGGAGCATTTGGTACGACGGCTGACACAACAAGACTGGCCATATGTATGAGATCTACGGCTTCTTTGAAACGAGACACAGCTAGAAAGAGCAAACCAGGCAACCTTAGACAAAAACTTTCTTGGGTACAGCCCCTTTACCCTGAATGTCAATAAACCCTGAGATGATAGTTTACCATAATTTGTTTGCCTTAGTCAACCCTGATTCCCCATCCAAGCCCCCATCAATTCCCCACTGGTGCTGCCACAGAATTTTGATTCAAGATCAACCAACTTGGGACCGTTTTCAAAAAGATTGTCGGGAATGCCTGCTGGGGAACGCCCATGGGTAGTCCGAAAGAGGGCTAACTTGTACTCCCCTTGAATGCCTTGATGGCAGCAGTTATAATTTTTTTGCCATGACTGTAAATATTGCACTTTTTGGCCTTCAGCTGCAAAAACTATCCCCACAGTGCAAAACAGCAGGATTCGCAATGCACTGTACATCACTGGATTTGTTGGTTCATTACAGATTAAATTGTATATAATCTTCATTTGTACATGTGAATATATGTACAAAGAATATAACATGGAAAAGCACTTGTGGAAATTAGCAACAAAATAAACAATTCAGGAATGAGAGAAATCCACTACCGCATACATACTACAATATATGAATGTCGAGGTTTAGCAAATAGGGAGGATAATGTAAGCAATGCTAGAGAAATTTCTGTAACAACTTGAAGGTCGCATATGAAACTCCTTGTACGTCTAATAATGAGAAATGGGATTGGCCTGGATTTAAAAAGGCCATCGAGAAAGGATCAGCGTAATAACGATAACGTGTCAATGGATTCAAGACATTTCCGCTGCAGTAGTATCGCTTTCGCACATCAATGTCAGTTTCAAGAAACTACTAGATTTGTGAAGCTAATTCTTAGCTATTTGCAATAATTTTTTCCGTAACATCTGATGAAACTTAAATCCTTGGAATTAGCCTCATTAGCACAATCTTCAGAAATAGAAAGATCAGAAGCAGGCCCCTAATAAGTATACTCCCATGGCTGCACCTTGTCTAAAATTATATGGCATTCATGATTATTGGCTCGCTTCCTATGAATTTCTGCATCAGCCTTAAATACATGTACACTGCCACTCTTCAACTATCATACTTTTTATGAGCTACAATGGACTTTCAAGTCCTCCCCACCCCCTAGAGCACTCTACAACTATGACATCACAAAAATCGAATTCCAATCTGCCTCACACTGGGAGTATTCATAGCTCCTCAGACGACCTTCTCTGCCATATATGTCCATCAGATTACTTGAGGCAGACTTCCTTATATACCTCAGTGTATTGACCAACCTCAGATTATGAAGTTATAGCACGAACCCTACATATAACTGCTAAATTGCAAAGTCTTCAGATATTCCCACTTGTGAAGAGGTTGCTTTAGTCAAGTCAAAGATAACCTTGAGTTTTGTAAAGTACTCTGAAACATCTAATTGACTTCAGCACTATGTCTTATAGCAAGGATTAATGGCTTGATACGTACAATGCAATTCTACCTCCCAGATTGGTGACTGAAATTTCAACAGCCTCATGTTATCAAGCAAGAAATCAATGTACAAAATTTATTTTTGACAACAAAACTTCCAATTTGACAATGTGGTAAAAATTATCAAAAAAATGTACATGTCTCTCAGTAGGCTTAATAATATAAATTTTACATTAAGACTAAAATAGAATAGTGCATCAGTATTATACGGCATATTCCTGCAATGAAAGTTCTTGACTAGCACTTTTTATATCATTCTCCATTTTCAAATCCACAATCTACCAATGGAAAATAAGGGTCACATAATGCCAGGCAATCCAATATAAGTGATATAACGGAGCCAAATCGAATATTTGTGCAGCAATTCACAACCTCGAATAGAAACTTCAGAACCATGCTTCACTGGGATGGTTTCAAATGTATTAATGCCTACTTGAAAACTCAATCCAGGTGTTAAATTCCTCGAAACTGAGAGCTATTCCTGACTGCATGGACACAATGGATTCAGCATTTGTTGGATCATAAAGTTGTGCCTTATCAGTTTCCCTCATTGTAATTCTGTAATTCATTTAGATGGAATCTTGGCAGCCTGTCAATTGAATAGAAATGTACAATTATCTAGTGCCCATCTGCACATAAGCAGTCAGAAGGTCATCTTATCCATTGCTCAATTACTTGGATGGAATGATTCTACCTCCACATTCAGAAACTACAACATATAAAGCTGTATTAATGGCTGGTGCTCTACCATTCTTTAAAATGACAGAAACCTCAAATACGAGGGGTGTCCCAAAAGTTCTGACCAATTTTTTTGGCGGACCTTTCTATTTCAAATAGCTAAATGAAATTTTCACAGAATAAATTTCAGGTATTTGACCATCTATTCTGAAAAAATCAAGACTGTAAGAAGTGTTTAAGTTACTGTTCTGTTACCATGGTTACGAGAGGTCAGTGCACCCAGTGCAGCTCAATTTCTCAAACGAAATTCAGGAAATTAGCTGCGTTAAAAGTCAGAGAACTTACAGTAAAAAAGCAAATGATTGCAAGAAAATGTATTTCCTGATAGGCTTGCAGTCTTTCAAGATACCTTCCATTAGATTATAAACATTTATTTATATTTCAACCTGATCAGCTGAGGCAATTACCAAAGGCGTTTTCCAGGAGTTGCCTAACAGCGCTTGAGACGGTTTGGCTGAAACAATCTGCTGTCGAGAGGCAGTGCTCAAGAACCTTTGGTTCAAAACCCCATCTTATCAGCTTTAATTACCAGATTTGGCCTTCTGTAACTTTGTGTGATACTAAAATTTATATACCAGTTCAAAAATTAAAGAAATAATTGTCATAACGAGAAATGAAGCAGTCTCCACATACACTGAAATTCCACAATTCAGGAACAGCCCAGTTTGGAGGACCCAGGTGATTGTCTCAGCACATGGGTTAAACTGATTCACAGTGACTTTAAATGTAAATGAAAAACTTTGAGATACTGTTAGGTTTCCTAATAATATTTTTCATGATCATCCATTGCATATTTACAGTAAATTCCTTGGTTATTTACAAGCCTAGAGACTTGGATTTGGCCTACAAAATTGAGCTGCGCTGGGTGCACTGACCTTCTGTTTCCATGGCAACAGAAAAGTTATTTAAAATGATCGAACAAGTACCATATTTTCAAAATGGATAGTGATATACCTGAAATTGATTCTGTGAAAATTTCATATAGCTACTTCAAATAGATAGGTCTGCCAAAAAATTGGTCAGAACTTTTGGGACACCCCTCGTATAAGAGACAATAAAAATGGCTAGCACGCAAAGACCCAGATCAGCAGAAAAAAAGTAGAAAGTTCATAGCATTCTCACAGCATCCAACCATGCAAAAAAGAAAGGTAAATAATCAATCAGCACCTGAAGCAATGTGAAGTAGGAAAATTCAGCCTGGCTTTAATGGCTGACTCAGGTGCACCAAACCAAGAATCTCTGACTAATTTTGAATTTATGTCCATCTGAACTTTGAAGAATAGAATGTATTTGAATAAAATAAAAAATATCAGAAACACAGTATGTTCAAAAAGCACCCTTCCTTAGTTATTATAATTCAATTCAATAAGCTTCCAGACTTCCAGAGCGACAGGTTGCATGCATGCATCTCTTTTCTGACTTTTTTTTTTCACATCTATTGTGTGCTCAGAGCATGACTGCAGGGAAGTCCATTAGTTTTATACATTAGTTGGGTTATGGAGGTAGTGAAAAATTCAGTTCACAAAAAGCTTGAAAGAGTCTTTTTTCAAAAGGATAAATTGAAAGAAAGTGTCAAGCATTCACCAGAAGGGAATTCAGATTTAGTTCTTTTTTAAATAATAAACCTTCTATGAAATATGCTGGATTGAAGGACAGATGATTTTGTTTCTCAGTCCTTGGGAGCGACCGTTATTTTTCATGTGGAAGGAGCTTGTGAGTTTTTCTCAATGTAGGGGAGGGGCTTGTGAGTTTTTCTCAATGTAGGGGAGGGGCTTGGGAGTTTTTCTCAATGTAGGGGAGGGGCTTGGGAGTTTTTCTCAATGTAGGGGAGGGGCTTGGGAGTTTTTCTCAATGTAGGGGAGGGGCTTGGGAGTTTTTCTCAATGTAGGGGAGGGGCTTGGGAGTTTTTCTCAATGTAGGGGAGGGGCTTGGGAGTTTTTCTCGAGGGACCTCATTCATCAAAACACGGCTAGAAAATGCTTATTAAAAAAAATAAGAACTGCGAGTACCATCCCCCTGACCCTGGTTGTCCCTTACAGAACTACATTCCTAAATTCAGTGATTTTCATTTTTGTTGTACAACTGTAAATTCTCATTTCTCATACTGGACCAGTGAATTTGCCTCCCCCTCCATGGCTGTAAATGGTCGATTCATTCCTTCTTATGGACCACCTTTAGGCATTCCGCACAATCTTTGTGAATAGAGTTGCGAGTTGATCTTGAATCAAAACTCAGTGGCAGCACCAGTGGGGAATTGATGGGGGCTTGGATGTTGAATCAGGGTTGACCTGGGACAACAAATTATGCAGACATGGTAAACTGTCATCTCAGGGTTCATTGACATTAAGGGTAAAAAGAGTCTACCCAAGAAAGTTTTTGTTTTTGGTTGCCTGGTTTGCTCTTTCTAGCTGTGTCCTATGTCAAAGAAGCCATAAATCTCATACATAGAAGAATAGCCAGTCTTGCTGTTTCAAGCACAAAGCTATACCCATTATGCAAAACAATTCTTATAAACGTGTTTGGCAATGCAACTATACACAGTTGTTTGATGCTATCAAGGATGGATATAATATGAGGATTTCCTATTAAATCTTTAAAGCTTTGAGTTACTGCTGAGTATAGTCATTACTTATAAAATGTTTTCAGTTACTTTACATAATGCTGCACTGTTTCGAATCTCACAGTCCTCATTTATACATGTACAATGGATAGAATAGAGAAAAGCAATTTTGGAAATGAGTCACAAAATACACAATTAGGAAATTAGAGCAATCCATTACTGTGTGTACGAATGTTAAAGTTTACGATGGAGAGAGAGGACAGTGAAAGCATTGCATGAGTAATCCTGCAACTCCTTGAAGGTTCAGCTAATATTTTTTTTTAAATTGTTTGTCTGATATTGAGAACTACGATAGGTCTGGATTAGATATAAAAGTAAGGACTAGCAATTGTGAAAATAAGAAAGTCTTTAAACCTACATAGTTGGAAGAAAGTCCTGCTCAAATAAACTTAAAATTTTACTGAAATATGTCAGTATTATCCATGTCATATTTGTGTGCAACTGAGCAACTTTCATTTCATTTACTCTGAATATTGTATAGATCTTTTCTTAGTTCCAAACTATTACTTTTGAAATATATTTGTGTTTTTACTAAGATGTTCATATCATTTACATTTCTTGGAAAAATGGACTAATTACATTGCTGAGATTTCAGGAAGATGTTTTGCACAAACTTGAAATAGTTACTGTAACAAATGTATCCACCAAACTGAGAAAATTGAAGGTAAACAAAGCATGTGGATATGATATGATCCCGGCTAAATTTCTAAAGTTTGGATCAGATGTATTGTGTACCTCACTTACAGGTGTCATAAACCAATTCATTGAAAAAGGTATGTTTCCAAGTAACTGTAAATATGCTGAGGTATCACCGGTGTATAAAAAGAAGGAACAGCTGATTAAAAGTAATTATCGTCCTGTCAGCATATTAACTGCAATGTCTAAGATCTTTGAAAGTGGTTTGTGTGAACAAATTATGAGTTATTTTGATAACAAATTGTCAAAATGAACTTTCTGCATATAGATCAAAATACAGCTGTTGTAATGTCATTTTGAAATGTGTTGAAGATTGGAGGTTGTCTTTAGACAAAAATGAGAAGGTGGGCTGTGTTGCAATGGACCTGTCTCGTGCATTCGACTCGATTCCTCATGGTCTTCTCATAGCAAAGCTTAATGCATATGGTGTAAATGAAAATGCTTGTAAACTTATACTTAATTATCTTTCTGACAGAAAACAGAGAGTAAAACTTGGCAACACAAGAAGTGAATGGCTCTGTGTAAAAAGGGGAATCCCCCAAGGCAGTTTAATGGGGCCTGTTCTGTTTAACATTTTTGTGAATGATTTAGTTATGAAGTTAGAAAATGTCACATCTGTCTACAATTATGCAGATGACAATACGTTGTCATACAGTCACTCTGATGTAAATATTGTCAAACAGAAGTTAGAAATAGCCTGTGAAATTTCAGTGCAGTGGTTCACAAACAATTATATGAAAGCAAACCCTGATAAATTTCAGTATATGGTTGTAAGTAGTAAACCCTGTGAAACTATAAGTTTATCAATACGTGATACAGAAATTAAGCCTTCCGAAAATATATGTATTCTAGGTGTCACTTTAGACAGCAGATTAAGCTTTACTGCTCATATTGGTGAAATTGTGAAACACTGTTCTAAACAAACCAATGCAATAAGCCGATTGATGCATATTCTTGATACAAACTGTAAGATTAAGATTCTTGATGCATTTATTATGGCCAATTTCAACTATTGTAGTGTTGTTTATCATGGCTGTAAGAAAACTGAAGCTAGGAATTTAGAAAAGATGCTAAAACGTGTTCTACAGTTTGTATATTGTGACTTTGATTCCACTTACTTGGATCATGGTCCCACAACCACACATATGGAATTCACAGAGACATTGTTGCACTCCACTGAACTGAGGTTCGAAACAGGTGATTACAACAAACAGTCAATGCCAAACAATGCTAAACAGGATAATCCAGCTTGCTATTTTGTAACAGGGCCCCTTTAAACATTGTCAGAGTATAAGAAAATGTGTGAGAAGCTCACAGAGCCAGGGAATATTTGCCAAAGAACTTCTGATTTGAGCATTTATGCATCCATTTGTCCACATGGAATTGTTCATGGACTATATTTATATTGCATGGGATACATATATTTGGAATTGCTAATAGGACAAATCATAGGATACAGATTCATAGAAAAGGTAAGATATAAATTCTCCTATGGCCATGTCCACACAGAATTTTTTGCCAACTCACATTGAAACTTTGAAGGCTGTTAATCAAATATCAAAGATGTTTCAAGGTTGCACTTTGCATTGGCTTTGTCCACAGTGACTAAGTACACCAGTTGTATGTGTTTTCTACAGCTGACAGCAATTTGATTTTATATGAATGACTTTTTGTGAAACATGTGCTTTCTCCAAGCCAATGTTTTGATCAAACAGGAAGTCATGTACAACATGTACAGTGCTGCCACGTTGTTGCACCATGTTGGATCTGTTGACAAAAGCAAGAAAATGTTCATTATATGTACATAGGCAACGTGAGATATTACTGTCAGTTCATAAAATAATTAATGATTTGATGCCTCCCATGTTACCAAGTTTCTTCTACAAAAAGCTGAGTAACTATGCTCATCGTGATGTTGTAAGATTGGACCAAAGAACTTTCAACACAATGACTTATGGATTTTTCTCAGTAAAGTATCAAGGTGCTAAGCTATGGAATGAATTACCTAGGGATTTTAAAGACAAAGGTTATAATGATTTTAGATATTTAATCAAGCTTTATGATTTTAAATGTTCCTGTGGAAACTGCTTTTTATGTATGAATGGTTTTTAATCTTTGTTATTACTTGTTTTTATCATTTCTCATTTTACTGTTCAATTGTAAATATCATCTCATTTATTACTATGTTCGTGTCGGTTACAAGCACTTGTGCTTTTGTTTATTGTTGTATTTCTCCAATCCGACTTATAAATAAATTTTTACTTACTTACTTACTTACTTACTTAATATAAACAGTGTCTGGAATCTGATGAAATTTAAATCTTTGGAATAAGCCTCGTTACCACAGCCTTTTGAGACCATTTCATGTTCAGCCAGCGAAAACATTCTTAAATCTTTTAAGGATACAAACTCCAGGCATGACATCACAGTGATGCAAATTCTTTTCGAAGGTGAAATGCTGAAAGTCCATGGTCAGAGATGCGGTGGATGTTTAGGTTTATGTGACATGATTGAGAAAAGCTGCCACACTCACACCAACCTTACGGAGGTTTTCTGAAAACGGTTGGGCCAAGCTTCCAGTGACTAGGCAAAAAAGAGGTTAGAAACACTGCAGTGCCAGCAGCTGATACAGAAGACCAAATGGTTTTGGTCACTAGGCCAAAAGCCAAGACAAAGGAAAGATGGATAAAGGTACATGACCCTTCAATTAGGTCATAAAGCCAGTTAATTAATCAACCAGAAATAGAAGCAGATCCCTAATATGTCATACAAGAACCCAGGGGTTCAAAATGGAGGTGGTGTAGTGACTAATTTCGCACACCATGAATCCAGTAGATGATTCATCCTGCACTGCTATGACTACTCCAATAGATTTATAGATATATAGATTTATTTGCATATAGATTAGACATCCAGAATGATGTATATATAGATATACAGATAGATAGCTAATAGATAGATAGATATAAATGAGTGCGGCCCTTTAAGAGCAGTAGTTGCTCACAGTGATTGATCGATGAGATGGCAGAAAGAACACGAGTTCTCTACATGTTGCACATTTATCCCATTTCAAAATTATCAAAAAGGGCACCAATTTAACATCTCATTTGAATGAAACACATTTGGGATTTTGATCTTGAAATTCCACTGAAAATATTCTAAATTGACTTACTCACTAATATGCTGCTCTATACATATGTCAATCTTCCTACCACTGCCAGCTAACTTGTGGACTGCCAAATTGACCAAATGGTTAAGAGCGCTTGTCTGGCTACCACTGGCGCTGAGGGAGTGGGTTCAAATCTCACCCCGGGAACTCACTTCAGTCCGAGCCCATGGGACATTAAACGGAGGCGGGTTGTATCCAGTATTCTATGCTGGGGCAACTCAAAGACCCTGGGCATCCCTGAATTAATAGGGTATGCGCCAGACCCACAGTCTTCTCATCACTCATCATCACACGGCGGTCACCAAAACTTGAGAATGCCGATGGCATGGGAACCTTTGGTAATGTTCCCTTAATCTCAGCCCATGGGCACTGCTCTGCAGCTGCCCTGAGCTGTATCTCGTGGAAGGCTCACCAGAAATTTCTTGAACCCCATGCGGAACATGACCAGTAATGGTTACGATAAAAGTTAAAATTACAACTGCATCAATAAATCTATAAATCCAGAATTCAAAAATAGCTCTGACAGCTGAAATGAAGTGAAATCTCATATCGGATCGGCATGAATATTATAGAAAGATGGATAGATGATTGGGGCTATATGTCCAGTATTTATGCATTTTGTAAGCTAATTAGGAGGACATAGCAATGGGGCGAAGGATGATTGAAACTGCTGTCCTAGTTGACCCAGTGAGAGCGTCAATTAGACCCTGGAGTCCAAGGACCAGCGAACCAGGCTGCGATTGACAACCACAGTGTGCTACAACTGAGCTAACCGGCCTACCCTACCCCCATCTCCCAGACATTTTTGATCATGTCACAAATGGTTTGAAGTACCAAATTGCAACCTATTACTCTGCTTACCAAACCCTTTTGATAAAACTGCGTAATATTACTAATCTGAGTAATCTATCTATTTGATCTATATAATCTATCCTTCAAATTAATGCAATCAGATCCATCTCATACACCCTTTTAAAGGGTCCCTTATCTATCTATCTATCTATCTATCTATCTATCTATCAGATTCTATCTATCTATCTATCTATTTACCCATCCATATATATATCTGACAAAAATAGATGGAGATTTATAAAACTATTGAAATCTCATCTCTTGTGACCTAGTATTATGTTTACATCAATTTCCAGGTCAGAAAACTGACCAATACACATCCTAATGTCACCATGACATAGTTCCAGGTCAGCTCATTTGCATACACAAAACACAAAATTTTCAAAATGGTGGACAGCTCATTTGCATACACTAAACACAATACACATTATTTTCAAAATGGTGGACTGTAAGACCAAAAAAAACACTCCAAACAAAAAACTGATGAAAGGAGTACTTAGAATTATTTTAGGTTAATACAAGTAAGCTGCAATATTAGCCCTGTACCTGTAGTTTCGGGCAATTTAACAATTAGTAGATAATTTGAAACATGCAAAGAGTAATTTCAGATTTTCTTCTCCAATTTCAAATTTCCCGCCTAAATCTTACAGTCTTACACTCTCTTACCCACTCTCTTACCCCCCCCCCTTCTCACCAACTACATAAATGGCGGTGTGTAAACACCTCCATTAAAAATGACCAGCCTGTTTATTTGTAACCTGAATTTTAAATGGGCTGACTCCCCAATGGCTAAAGTGGCAGCAACACTGAAGTGTTGTCCATATTCTTTCTTCCCTTCAAAATTGAAGATATTGTATGGCTTTACTATACAAAGCCTCGCTAAAGACATTTAAAAAATCTCCTCATGGTGTGAAGGGCAGTGACAGCAATTAAGCTGACAGTGTCACTCATCTCTTCCGCCGGCCCCGTCTCAATATCTGACATATAAACCTCCCTCAGCCCACTCCAACCCATTAATGAAAGTTACAGCTGGTCAAACTGTGGGTGTCCCCTCCCCCACCTAATCACATGGCATTCTTCGCTGTTGGCTTGACCCTTGTGAACCGAAGAAACTTTCATCAAGAAAACATAGACAGCACTACTCCTCAAAGCAATAACGGACTTCCAAGTCTCCTCTCTGTCCCTGGAGAGCTTGCTGAGCCCATGATGTCACAAAAAATCGAATTCCATTCTGCCTCACACTGAGAGTATTCATAGCTCATCAGCAACCACTGCTCTCATTTTTTCTTGACCATCAGTTTGTCAAGGGAATGCCAGCTCTGGAGAGAATGGAATAAAAACATTATTGCATATATATAAACTTTTATATATATATGTTTATTTTGACATCAAATAACAAATTTAGGATACAATTACATGAATATCATAGCAAAAAAGAAGTAAGGTATACATATATTTCAGTTATTGATGTCAGGAGGAGAGATTGAAACTCCAAGGAGTTGTGATTACTCACCCCCTCTACCCAAATAATATAATAGATAGGCATTGTCATATCTTGTGATATGTCACACTATATATAATAGATAGGCATTGTCATATCTTCCTAATTGTAATGAAGCAATACCTGACAATAGAAGGCGAGACTACCTGACGAAAACACTGAGACTGATTTGTTAAGTTTGTGACATGATATTTCAAAACCTTTCAGTAGAAATCAGAATGAATATTGTCAAGCGGAAACATGACACATACAATGTTTGGACTGTTTTTCTGCAAACAATGCTTTGTCCCACACTCTAACAATAAAGTCCATTTCCAGAGAGAAAATACGAAAACAAAGAGAGTCAATATTATATAACCATTTGTATCTCTTACATGAATTGATGCTTCTCATATAATTTACAGTCGCTGTTACGAAGACCTAATACTACGCTTTTCAATATCACAGATCCAAAAGTGTTTTACATTTCTAATTTCTACATCAAGCTGAAAGAATCCTTTTAATCCATGGGAATAGAAATAATAGCTAATTGTGGATCACTGGCATTCAAATGTATTGAGATTGAGCGATAAAAGCAAAACAAACAACTGTGAAGTTTCATAATCAAAAATTGAAACCTGTCAATTGCTGTCAGGGACTGATAATGAAACAATTTTTCAGTCTTTCCATTCAAATGTTTGAAACTATTTCAATTTTAATGGGAAATTACTCACATCTATCATATTTGTCATCCTGACCATCAAGAATGTCATATCAACTGAGAGACCCCGATCTGGGTGGAGGTTAGGTGGAAGTTTCCAGCACGCTTAATACATGTAGTTTGGCTAGAAAGATGTTATTCTGAGAAGTGTGTTATGCATTCGCACGACCTATTGTTCGTCTGAGACAAAATACACCGCATTGTCAGCCTCTGTTCTGAGAGACTGTATTGTAGCAAGTACCTGAAAGTTCTCTTTTAAAATAAATCTCCAAGCATCCTGATCCACACTGCATATTACATGTAAGAGTATAGTCAAATAGCTGCACCTTGTACCTAAAGACATATGGTTTTCATAATTATTGGCTCACTTTCTGTGCATTTAATCATCAGTAATACTTACATAGTACATACAATCACTCATAACCATCTAACTCCTCTTTTTGAGCCACAAAAGATTCCCTGTCATCCTGCATGCACCCCAGAGCATTCCACCAGCTATGACATCGGAAAATCGAATTCCATTATAGTCTCGCAATGGGAGTATTCATAGCTCGTCAGACGACATATTCTCCCAAACTTGTCCAATGTCTATCAGATTACATGCAGCAAGTTTCCTTGTATGCCATAATGTACTGCCTATACAGTAAGGCTATACCTGCTTCAGATTGGGAGTTATAGCACGACTCAAAATTTGTTTGATGAATTACAAGTCTGAGATATCAGTTAATCCACAGGATGAAAATTACCATCTGGACAGGGATGTCAAGGAGATTTGGTTTCTCTTAAATATTGAAGTTTTGTTTAATATTCAAGTAAGGAAACGTCCCCTTAGAATCCCAGCTGAGAAATAAATCTCAATCCTAACATTAGGGTAAAGTGTATTTGTAGTTGCTTATACTTGCAAAAGAAAAGCATCTGAGATATCATCTTGCATCTCATATGATGTTGAATAGCCGGTTATGCTGACTTATGCAGCTAATCTGTTTTGGATTTTGCAGTCCTCATTTTGACATGACTTATTGCACAATGGATATGATTTGGAAAAGCACTTGGATAAATGAGCCACAAAATACACAGTAGGGAAGTGAAAGCAATCCATTACTGTACATGCATGTTGTACTCGCTGCGAATCACAGGGTTTCGGCTGTATGTAGCGAAAGCAATGTCAGAGACATTTTTACATGCTGCTTGAAGGTTACATCGGAAATAACTGTAATATCAAATGTTGAGATTGGGATTGGCCTGGATTCTCACTGAATGTTTTTCTGGAAAAGATTACCATAATAACGATTTTGTGTGTCAATGGATTCAAGATGTTTCCGCTGCAGTACATATTGACATAAAATGTACCTACTTGAATTTCAGCTAGAGGTAGAGTTTCTGAGTTAGACCACTGATGCAACCAAGACAACTGGCATCTATACCATATTCTTAGGAATGGAAATTTTCTGTAATAAACTGTACAAAAAGCTTGAAAAGTTCATCACAGCTTGGTATGAAGGTATATGTTCACATAAAAGACATTCTTTCAGTCAATAAACATTAATATCCGTTTAACTGTCAAAAGCTCTTCCTATCCATTGAAATTTGACCATTAAACTGAGACTCAAATAACATATTTCTTGAAAAAGTAGACTAATTATTGGCTGGGATTACAGGCAGCTGTTTGTTCACACTTGAAACACAAGCAGAATCTGGAATCTGATGAAATGTAAATCCTTGGAATTAGCTTCATTACCACAATCTTGATAGACAATTTCCAGCTGGGACAGAAAAAAAAAAAGTAAATCTGAATCGGATGAATCAGACAATCGTTTTCGGGACATAAGACCTGGGTGTGCCATCAACTTTGGCAGGACACCACTTCAGGAAGACACCATGTTCATTTGAAAGTTACAGGCATTCTGTTAGTTTAACCTTTACCAGATATATGAGGACTGAGCAGGGTTGGTCAGATGATGTTTACTCCATTGTTGTTGTTTTTTTTAAAATTAAGTTGATTAATATAAAATAACAAATAAACTGTACTTACAGATATTGGTAAGGTTATATCATATATAAAACAAGTGACATGAACTGACTTTAGTCCATCTGATTCAAATGACAGTTGCTGGATTTATGTTTATAATGAATTGCAGGAAGCATGTCAGCTTCAAACTGTGAAACTGTTAGAAACAAACACATCATATGCATGTTAATATGAAAGCTGAGAATCTCCATATTGCACAGTGATTACGAAGAAACAACTATAAATAGCTGTAACGATCAGACTTGGCTGCTACTCTATCAGTGAAAACAACTGTCTTGGCACTTGTAATTAAAGATATTTGCTATCAATGCATCTTCTCTTTGAGATTTAAATCATAGCCTAACTGTCCTACCATGTGATTCCCTGGTAAATTGCGAAATTTGAAGAAGTCCTGCATAAAAGTTAATCGAATGTATATAAAATATTCTTTTACAATATACTTATATAGCCATTCCCTTAGTGGCAAAAGTGGCAGTTACAAAAGCCTTATCAAAAAGACATCGCCCTTCAACTTGAACATCCACTGTGGCTTAATTTTCACATATATAAAATACATTGACTAATGTTTGCCATAAAGTTCTTTCATACAGCCCAGGCTGGCCACCAGCTGACAGTCCCACTAATCTCTTCTTTTGACCCCTGTCTCAATAGCTGATATCCTAGCTGACCTATCCCTGACCTATCCCCAACCTTCAGTATAAGTTAGAGCAGGTCAAATGATGCCAGGTCACCCCTCTAATCATATGCATTCATTGCTGTCTGCTTGGCGCCTGCAGACTGGAGAAACCTTCATCAGGAAAACATCGACAGCACCAATCCTCAAAGCCATAATGGACTTCCAAGCCCCCCCTCTGCCCCAAGGAAGGTTCTCCAAGCCTATGATGTCACAAAAATCAAATTCTATTCTGCCTCACACTGGGACAACCACTGCTGCCTTTTTTTCTGGACCATCAGTTTATCAAGGGAATGCCTGCTTGGCAGAGAATGGAATATAATGTAGAATAGAACAGTTGCAATATGGCTGCATCTCACCGGCCCTTACTGAAACATGGCACATACAATGTTCATACTTTTAAGGCAAAAATGCCTTGCTTGTGACTTTCAAAAGCACTGTGAGTTCACCCATACAAGCTGCTCTTCTAGAGTAAAACACTTTTATTTCCAAAGAAAAAACTGAGACACAATAACCATATGTAACCATCCCAAACTTCAATTGATGCTTGTCACAGCTTTATTCTGAAAGAACTTTCCAAAACATTGTTCAAAGAAGCAAAACAGTCAACTGTTAGATTCCCGATCAGAGAATTGAAGCAACCTGTCAATTGCTGTCAGGGATTGATGAAAAGAAGTGTTCTGAACGTGTCTGGGTCTTTAAATTCAATTGTTTGAAACAATTTCAAATGGAATGGGAAATTAGTCGTAATTTTCATAGCTATCGACATTCGACAGTTCTTCCCTTAAGTAACATGACATCTATCAGAAGTCTATCAGAAGCAGTTTATTGTTCAGCTATATTATTGTGGAAGGTTCACCACAACTTCCATGCATGCATTGCGGTGCATGACTGATAGTTTATACACATACATATACATATTGGAATATTTTTCTGGTGTCATGTCTCGACGCCATGTCACCTGCACTTAAATTGCTATTACAATATAAGCTATTCATATGTTACACTTACACAAAATGGTAAATATTGGCTCGTCTTAAGTCGTTATTTTTGAAGCCACAGTCTGAGGAATATCTGAGGAATAGACAAGAAAATTGGTATTGCTATAACGTATAATAAATGAGTATGCACATAAGGCATCAAAAGTGGCAAGAATCGGAACATTTCACTGATATTGGATCTGTAAAATAATTGACCCAAAAAATGGCCGAGATATACATATTATGACATTTCAAGTGAAACATGATCTTGTTTATGTCGCAACTGTGAGAACCTCTCCCGAGGCAGAGAGGTGAACTCTGTTGTGGCTGAAGGAAATGACTTTGTCTTCTGACAGCTTCTGTGAGTGAAATTGAGTCCATCATCAAGAAATGTCATGTTACTTGAGGGAAGAACTGTTGACCTCATCCATATGGAGGTTACAAGGATGGGTACTCAGATGGCAAGATGTTAGGTCAACAAATGTACGTATAAGATTAAAAACTATTCAGCACTTTACTGCACCGTTGCTAATCTGAAAACAGACATAAGGCACTGCATTGTAATCTCCTATTCTCAAGGGATATCCCTGCCGGGTATAAGATGCAAAAATCATGGGTGACATGCTCACTCCTGCCACACCTAAAAACGCATTTCCCAGCCCTCCCACCCGCCTGAACTATGCACCTATCTTTATTATTCTATCCTCTCATCCTGATAACAGCAGAAAGCAGTTCCACTGCTGTCTTATTTACGTTTTTCTACGGCAACTGTCATCTGCCACCAGGGGCGCATGAATCTGCTCAGTAGTTCCGCTTATGACATCGCCAGGGACTGGCACCACTGCTCCATTTTCCCGCCAAAAACATCCACACAGACCATAGCCAGCCCAAGCTCAATAGTGCACTGTGGCTCACCCACTTCTACTCATCGAATCTGTGTCATATTACCCTCATTTTAAAGCTCATCTCAAGCCCTTGCCTTCAATTGTATCGTTTCCTATCCTGGTCTACCACCTGCTTCACCATTTCACTCCTAAACCCACTGTCTACAGTGCATCATTCAGTCCCATCTCAACATTGCATGCACCTCTCAGAGCAAACACAAAATTTTCAGAACTCACTAAAGTCTTGTGCAAATATTCATATTATGCCACTTACATTCTCTCACCTCAACCTTCTTACTTCAACGCCAGATAACGCAATGAATACAACAAAATGCCACTTCACCATTGTGTTTAACAGCATCTACTTTTGTTTTATAATGTGCAGGCAGTGGCTTGCAGTGTACATAACACTGCACTATCGTCCTGCCTTTTATCATGGGTAAATCTAGTACTTGTATACTGTAGCAGAAACAGGGCAAAAACTGATTCAAGTATAGCCTCTGATCTCTCTTCAAACCACCTTATCCATGCCCCATATTGTAAGTTAGGGCTGTTTGGTGGTGTAAGGGTGAAATCACCTCAGCTTGTCCCTCAAATCATATTCATGGTTGTTCTACGAATTTCTTTATCGGCCGTACATACATAGTCACTCATCGACTATCATACTTATCCTTATGAGCAACAATGGACTTCCTGAGTGTTCCTTGCTCCCCGGAGCATTCTGCCACTATGACGTCACAAAAATCAAATTCCAGTCTGCCTCACACTGGGAGTATTCATAGCTCGTCAGAAGAGCTTCTACGCCATATTTGTCAATCAGATTACTTGGGGTAGAATCCTTATATACCACAATGTATGTACCTAGCTACCTTAGATTGAGAAGATTAGCACGACCCTGACATATCTGATGAATTACAAGTCTGAGAAATCAGGTTAGTTCCCCGGAGCATTCTGCCACTATGACGTCACAAAAATCAAATTCCAGTCTGCCTCACACTGGGAGTATTCATAGCTCGTCAGAAGAGCTTCTACGCCATATTTGTCAATCAGATTACTTGGGGTAGAATCCTTATATACCACTATGTATGTACCTAGCTACCTTAGATTGAGAAGATTAGCACGACCCTGACATATCTGATGAATTACAAGTCTGAGAAATCAGGTTAGTTCACAGGCTGTGAATTACCAGCTTGGGACATCAAGGAGATCTGGTCTCTCTTAAATATTAAGGTTTTGTTTAATATTCAAGTGAGGACATATCCCCTTGGAATCACAGCGAACAGCTGAGAAATAAATCTCAATCCTAGTGTAGAGGACCATGGCGTTATGTATAGTTGCTTATAATTCTTGCAAGAAGCATCTGCTGTGCATCTAAAATACCCTGTTTCTGATGATATGATGTTAGAAAGTAAAAGAAACATCATCAATAATTATTTCAAGGTAGAAGGGGTCTATCCTCACCACAAGTCATAGACTAGTTTTCCTTCAGTTTTACTGCTTCTGAGTTGGCATTTTTGAAGGAGACTCGTCAAATTGAATCTTCGAAGGTTTTACGAGTTTAAGTAATCAAAATGAAATACAGACATGCTTCCACAGTGCTATTTCACTGACTCAGTCCTGTAAAATGCAAATTCTTACCAGTTATTATGATTTACCACAATAATTTGCCTTTTGTTTCTACCAAAATACCTCAACTGTGTTCCAATAAAAATGTCACAGAAACACTAATTGGACCTACAAATCGCATCAATACTCCAGACAGAGCCATTTCAGAACCCACAAAAGATGCAGAAATGTCTCATTACCATGGAAAATATATTGTCATTTCGTGGCTCAGTCACACGAATATGTGAAGCTTGAAAGGAAAGAAATGCTAAAATTAATTTTCTGGTATTGTTGAAGTGATGTAAAAACCTAGCATTTGTACCTAATGTCAATTCAAAAAGCTGCGAATCATCAGTCGGTAAAAAATATCTAAGAAGAAAATCTCTTCCTGCAGTTAGGCTAAGTAAAGGACTCAAGGTAAATTCAACTTCTGAATATGATGTGCCACATGTAGCGGGGCAGGTATGTAAAAAAATAGTGCATTTATACATAGAAGCATGAAACTTGGCGCACACTTAAAAAACATCTATACAAACATATTTGGATAGGGAGCCACTTCAGTATTAGCTTAGGTGGCTACTGGCAGCCATTTTCCAAAATGACGGTCAATTCTCCTATTTTAATGCTTTCTGTGCAGTTCCTCCAAATAGAATACACGTAAATATTGTTTTTTATTGCTTCTCTAAGTATTCAGTACATTACCATAACATTTTTTGGTAGCCTTGGTCTATTTTCAGTCTTGTTGGAGTCCTTTTTGTCAGAAATATTGATTCAAACACTGGATTTCGCGGTTACGGATGGTTACTCCAATTCTCAATAAATCTCAAAATAAATTAAATATTTGAATTCCTTGTAAAAAGAGCTTTCAAATGAATGGTCGCATTAATGGGTTTCGTAAACTTGTTGCGAAAATGGAAAAAATGAAAATAAAATGATTTTTGAAGATTTTGTGTTTCTTTAATTTTGACAAAACATTCACGGAAACTATTGATGCGACCATTCATTTGAAAGCTCTTTTTACAAGGAATTCGAATAAGTAGTCTGTTATAAAATTAATTGAGATTCCATGAAACTATGGGAAACCGCGAAAATGATACATTTTCTTCAACAGTTCTAACAAAATGAACTCTGACTACCCTAAAATTCGTCAGTTCAATCCAGAAATCAATTGATAATGTTCTTTAGATCTGTAGAAGGAATAATGAGCACTGTTTCGATATTTTAATACTATAGGCACTTCACAGAAAGCAGGAAAATGAGAAAATTAGCCGCCATTTTGGAAAATGGCTGCCATGTGTCAACCAGGCCAAATCTGAAGTGGCTCCCTATCTAAATATTTTCTTCAAGACGTTTTTGAAATGTGTGCCAAGTTTCATGCTTCTATGTATAAATGCACTATTACTCCCCTATTCATGACAAATCTGCCCCGCTAATGTCAGAGCATCCAAAATGGCCATTTCAATTGAAACAGAACTTCTTCTCAGGCTCTACTTGCATTATCCTTCATTTTCAAAATGGCATCATTCACTTCGGAGCAACATCAAAAATACCTACCCTGGCTAAATCTTTACATTAGGTAACTAAAATGGCTTTTGTTGTCTTTCCATTGATTCCTCTTCTGGAATTTATGCAGCCCATATGTGATTATGGCACAGCAAGTCTGACTTTCCTACATAGACTGTCATAAAACCACCCATATATGAAGACAACAGAACAGGCAAACACGCAGGGAAACAGAACAGCATCAATGTGTGAAAGACTTCTGAAAACATCCAGTCATGCAAGCAAAAGACACGTAAAATAACAGTCAGCACCTGAAGCAATGAGAGGAAGGAACAGGCAGCCTGGCTTAATGGCTGACTCTGGTGCAACAAAACCAAGAATCTCCCTCCTTCGTCTTCTGTCATGTTCCTGATAGGTCTCTTTGTCTGACTATTTGCAGGTCTCTTTGTGGTAATCTCTCTCAATGCATAAGACTTCACAAATAAAAGAGAGCTAACGGTTATTGTCCAAACGTATCTAATGTGCCCTTCTGTATCATGGTTTCCTCAACTGTTGCTCCCAAGAGGTACTTTTTACTTTCATCTTATCTCCTAACCTGCTCCTATATTGTATCCTTTATACCAACCCCCCATATCGTACTGCAATGCACTCATTCATAACCAGCCACTACTCTCTCTTTCACTCCTATTTCTGTATCATCTCATTTTTTTCTTTTTCTACTATTCTCCTTCTCCTTTCTATTTTCCTTATCTTTCTATTATCCTCATTTTTGCTGCCCTCTTTATCCTGATATCTCGGTGTCAAACGCTGCAACAATACACCATCAGAGAGGATGTCGGGGGGCTAGGGCGGACTCTCCCAGGAGGCACGACTCCTTTGACCACCAAAGCAAATAAGAGGCGCCCTCCTAAAAGGAGTAGGAAAGGCTATCGTAAACATGTGATCCTAAACAATCACCAGAGACGTCTGGCTTGCTGGCTCCAATGCAGCGAGGGCCAAAGACTAATCCGAGAGGAAATTCCATCAGGGAGGCTAATACTAGCAGAGCTCTCAGGCACACACCTCGCGGACAGCACTGAGAAATATCCAACAAAAATGGTGCTTCACAGCCGGGGACGTGTGTGCTTACTCAATAGTAGGGTCAGAAAGAGAAACACAAATACGCCAGACATCTCTCTTTTGCCTCTTGACAACATAGTCAAGCTGTCGAACTGTGCGAAACGACGTTAATATAGTAAAATGTGGTTAAGTCAAGAGCACATGCAACTTTTAGATACAATTATAAGTTTAGTACTAGTTTAATTACAAAGCTGGGCCCCCAGTGAAGTCTGTAATTGACAAGTGGACTGCCTGTGGCGGGTAATGAAATTAGCATTTATTGTCTAAAATTATGACAAGACCGAGCCTGCTAGCGATGCTGAGTTTTTCAGATGATTATAAATTTAACGATCATGACCAAAGATTTGCATCATAGCACAAGATTTCATCATCATACTACTACTACCAGACTCCGTGGTTAAAGGTGAAATTCGAAGAATATTCTTTGCTAATCAATTATTTCAATTTACTTATACTAAGCCATGACTTATTCTATAGGTCAAATCCCTAATGGCAAAAACGGCAGTTACAAAACCATCATCAAGAAGGTGTCACCTTCAACTTAAACATACAGTGTGGCTTTATTTCACAAAAATATGGATATGACCTCAAATAAATCTTCTCAATGATTAACATATGCCTGCCATAAAGTTCTTTCATACAGCCCAGGCTGACCACCAGCTGACAGTCCCACTAATCTCTTCATTTGACCCCTGTCTCAATAGCTGATATCCCAGCTGACCCATCCCCAACCTTCGGTATAAGTTAGAGCAGGTCAAATGCTGCCAGGTCACCCCTCTAATCACATGCATTCATTGCTGTCTGCTTGGTGTCTGTAGACTTGAGATACTATCATCAGGAAAACATAGACAGCACTACTCCTCAAAGCCATAATTGACTTCCAGGCCCCCCTCTGCCCCAAGAAGTTTCTCCCAGCCAGTGATGTCACAAAATCGAATTCAATTCTGCCTCACACTGGGAGTACTCATAGCTCATCAGCCAACCACTGCTGCCATTTTTCTGGACCACCTATTTATCAAGGGAGTGCCTGCTTGGAATACAATGTAGATTATAACATAAATGTAATCTCTTCTCAGTCACAGTAAAACCACAGCTTGCAGGAATAGGCACTTACTGAAACACGGGACATACAATGTTCAGACTTTTAAGGCGAAAAATGCCTCGCTTGTGACTTTCTAAATCACTGTGAATACACCCAAAAAAGCTGCTCTTCCAGAGTAAAAACATTTTTATTTCCAAAGAAAAAACTCTGACACAATAACCATATGTAACCATCCCAAACTTCAATTGATGCTTGTCACATTTACGAGGAAAGAACCTTCCAAAAATTGTTCAAAGAAGCAAAACAGTAAACTGTCAGATTCACAATCAGTGAATTCAAACCGGTGAATTGCCGTCTGGGATTGAAGAATAGAAGTGTTCTGAAAGTGTCTGGGTCTTTCAATTCAATTGTTTGAAACAATTTCAGCTGGAATGGGAAATTAGTCTTAACTTTCATATAATTTCAATCAGAAGTCTATCAGAAGCAGTTTATTGTTCAGCTATTCATTGTGGAAGGCTTACCGTGAATTTAATGCCTGCAATGCGGTGCATGACTGTTAGTATATACAAATACATACATATGGGAATATTTTTCTGGTGTCATGTCTCGAACCTATGTCATTGGCACTTAAATTGCTATTACAATATAAGCTATTGCTTTAACACCTACTTAAATGGTGAATTTTGGTTCATCTTAAGACATTCTTTTCAAAGCCATACACAGACAAGAAAATTGGTCTTGTTATAATGCAAAGCATAATAAATGTGCATGCACAAAACAGCATCAAAACTGGCAAAAATTGCAGCATTTCACTGATATACGATTTGTAACATAATTGACCCTAAATGGCAGAGTGAGTGAGTGAGTGAGTGAGTGAGTTTGTGTTATATGTCTCATCAGCACCCGATTGGGCTATTTAGAGAAATATTTGGTATGTGGTCATGTTGAGCAAGTCATCTCATCTTGGTTGGCGGCATCAAGATCTTTGAAGAGTCACTTTGACAGGTACATCCGCAACAATTTTCAATTCAAGAAGTTTCCTTGCCTGAGTGGCATTTATGGCTTGCAACAATAAATTACCGTCAGGTTGTCGATTGACTGAGAGTGGTTTCCCAAATTCTTCAGCATTGTTGTGTAGCTAACAGATGGTGATACATCTGTCAGTCTTCAATCTTTGGACTTGATGTGAAATGTGAGACCTGTGGGGAGCTCTCTTTTGCTGTTGGTGTGTGTCATTTTACTCTTGTCTATGTGATGTAGCAAGCCGATTGTTGACCTTCTTTGCTTTGTTTTTAACGGTGTCTCATAAATGGCAGAGATAAACATGTGGCAAATCATGTAAGACATGATTTTGTTATGTCACAACTGTGAGAACTTCTCCTGAGGCAGAGAGGTGAACTCCATTGTGCCTGAAGGAACTGACTTTGTTTTCTGACAGCTTCTGCGAAAGAAATTGAGTGCATCATCAAGATGTCATGTTACTTAAGGGAAGAACTGTTGACCTTATCCATATGGAGGTTACGAGGATGGGTACTCAGATAGTAAGATGTTACGTCAACAAATGTACCTATACGATTTAGACCTATTCACCACTTTACTGCACCTTTGACAAAAGGCACTGAATTGTAAATTCCCATCCTACAAGAGTACCATATGATACACTGAGTTCTACTGTTTTAAACAAGCTGAAATGGATGACTTTTACCGAAAGATCCAAGTACCACAGATCCATTCAAATGTTTAAATGCCTTGAGTCCTGATTACTTGTCTTGTGTATTTGAAAGTGTTGAACATGGCCATAGGACAAGACAGAGGGACAATCTCAAAGTTATGCGATGTTCCACCAATACGGGCCAACGCTCATTTGTATGTTCTGGTGCTAGTCTTTGGAACTCTCTGCCAAACTCGGTGAAATCATCTACTAGTCTCTCTGTTTTTAAAAGTAATATGTTAAAACATATTTTAAATTTCTGTAAATAATTTTACCTTTTTATTGGTTTTACTGTTTTTATTAGCTTTTACATTGTAAATATTGTGGTTTTATCTTTACACTTATTTAATGTTAGGGCCTTATTGTAAACCAGTATTTATACTGAATAAGCTACCCTGCTTAAACAAAAGTGATTTGACTTTGACTTTGACAGGAATATACATGTATATTGTTGCAAAAATAGAGCAAAAACTTATTCAAGTACACCCTCTGTTTCCTCTTCAAGCCACCTTATCCATACCCCATATTGTAAGTTAGGGCTGATTGGTATAAGGGTGAAATCACCACAGCTTGTCCCTCAAATCACATTCATGGTGGTGGACACTTCCTATGAATTTCTTTATCGGCCAAACATACATAGTCATTCATCGACTATCATACTTATCCTTATGAGCTACAATGGACTTCCTGAGTGTTCCTTGCTCCCCGGAGCATTCTGCCACTATGACGTCACAAAAATCAAATCCAGTCTGCCTCACACTGGGAGTATTCATAGCTCATCAGAAGAGCATCTATGCCATATTTGTCCATCAGATTACGTGGGGTAGACTTCCTTATATACCAAAATGATAAACCTAGCTACCTTAGATTGAGAAGTTTTAGCATAACCCCAATATCTGATGAATTAGAACTCTGCGATATGAAGTAGGTTCAAGGGATGTGAATTACCAGCTTGGGATTCAAGGAGATTTAGTCTCTCTTAAATATTAAGGTTTCGTTTAATATTCAAGTGAGGACATATCCCCTTGGAATCACAGCGAACAGCTGAGAAATAAATCTCAATCCCAGTGTAGAGGACCATGGCGTTGTGTAGTTTCTTATAATACTTGCGGGAAGCATCTGTTGTGCATGTAAAATACCCTGTGTCTGATGATATGATGTTGGAAAGTAAAAGAAACATCATCAATAATTATTTCAAAGTAGAAGGGGCCTATCCTTACTGCAAGTCTCAGACACATTTTTCTTCAGTTTTATCACTTTTGAGTTGGCGTTTTTGAAGGAGATAATTTTACAATTTCAAGTAGTCAAAATGAAATACAGAGATGATTTTCTTTTGTTATTTCACTGTCTCAACCCTATAAAATGCAAATTGGTGCCAGTTATTATGATTTACCACAATAATTTGCCTTTTTTTACATTCAAAATACTTTTACAGTGCTCCAATAAAATGTCACAGAAACACTAATTGGACCTACAAATCGCATCAATACTCCAGACAGAGCCATTTCAGAACCACAAAAGATGCAGAAATGTCTCATTACCATGGAAAATATATTGTGATTTCATGGCTCAGTCACGCGAATAGAAGTGGTCATGTGAAGTTTGAAGAGGAAACCAATGCTTTGCAATAAATCTAAAAATAAATTGTCCAGTATTGTTGAGGTGGTAAAATGATGTAAGAACCCAGCATTTGGAACTTTTGTCAATTCAAAAAGTGGCAATTCATAAATCTGAAAAAATATCTTAAATGAAAATCTCTTCTTACAGTTAGGCTAAGGTCTCATGGTAAATTCAACTTCTGAATATGATGGGCTACAAGCCAGAGTATCCAAAATGGCCTTTTCAATCGCAACAAAAATTCTTCGGATGCTCAACTTAGAATCTACATTATCCTCTATTTTCAAACCACATCATTCATTCAGAACTCAGATGCACCTGCACCACCATAAAAATACCTACCCTGGCTAAAACTTTCCATCAGGTAACTTTAATGGCTTTGGCTGTCTTTCCACTGATTCCTCTTCTGGAATTTATGCAGCCCATATATGTGATTATAGCACAGCAAGTCTGACTTTCCTACATACTGTCATAAAACCACCCATATATGAAGACAACCAAACTGGCAAACACGCAGGGAAACAGAACAGCATCAATGTGTGAAAGACTTCCGAAAACATACAGTCATGCAAGAAAATGGCGCATAAAATAACAATCAGTACCTGAAGCAAATAAAGAGAGGGACATTCATTCTGGCTTAATGGCCGACTCTGTGCAACAAAACCAAGAATCTCCCTCTTACGTCTTATGTCATGTTTCTAAAGCTCTCTTTGTTTGACTTTCAACATGCTTGCAGGTCTCTTGGTGATAATTACTCTCAATACAAAGACTTAACCGACAAAGGGAGGGCCAACAGTTATTGTCCAAATGTATCCATGCAATGTGCTTTTCCCCAACTGTTGCTCCCAAGAGATACTTCTTACTTCTATATGCCTCTGTCATACTTGATCTTTTATACTGACCCCTATATCTTATTACAATGCACTCATTCATATCCAGCCACTACTCTCTCTCTATCTTTTATTCCTATTGCTTTATCATACCATTTTTCTTTCCCGTTTTCTTCTCCGTCTTTCTCTTTTATATTCTCCTTATCTTTCTATTATCCCTAGTTTTGCTGCCCTCTTTATCCTGATATCTCGGTGTCAAACGCTGCAACAATACACCGTCAGAGAGGTTGCCGGGGGGCTAGGGCGGACTCTCCCAGGAGGCACGACTCCTTTGACCACCAAAGCAAATAAGAGGCGCCCTCCTAAAAGGAGTAGGAAAGGCTATCGTAAACATGTGATCCTAAACAATCACCAGAGACGTCTGGCTTGCTAGCTCCGACGCAGCGAGGGCCAAAGACTAATCCGAGAGGAAATTCCATCAGGGAGGCTAATACTAGCAGAGCTCTCAGGCACACACCTCGCGGACAGCACTGAGAAATATCCAAAAAAAATGGGGCTTCACAGCCGGGGACGTGTGTGCTTACTCAATAGCAGGGTCAGAAAGAGAAACACAAATACGCCAGACATCTCTCTTGCCTCTCGACAACATAGTCAAGCTGTCGAGCTGTGCGTAATGATGTTAATATCGTAAACTGTGGTTAAGTCAAGAGCACATGCAACTTTTAGATACAATTATAAGTTTAGCACTAGTTTATTTACAAAGCTGGGCCCCCAGTGAAGTCTGTAATTGACAAGTGGACTACCTGGGGCGGGTAATTAAATTAGCATTTATTGTCTAAAATTATGACAAGACCGAGCCTGCTATCGATGCTGAGTTGTTCAGATGATTAAAAATTTAACGATCATGACCGAAGATTTGCATCATAGCACAAGATTTCATCATCATACTACTACTACCAGACTCCGTGGTTAAAGGTGAAATTCGAAGAATATTCTTTGCTAATCAATTATTTCAATTTACTTATACTAAGCCATGACTTATTCTATAGGTCAAATCCCCAATGGCAAAAACGGCAGTTACAAAAGCATTATCAAAAAGGTGTCACCTTCAACTTAAACATACAGTGTGGCTTTATTTTACAAAAATATGGATATGACCTCAAATAAATCTTCTCAATGATTAACATATGCCTGCCATAAAGTTCTTTCATACAGCCCAGGCTGACCACCAGCTGACAGTCCCACTAATCTCTTCATTTGACCCCTGTCTCAATAGCTGATATCCCAGCTGACCCATCCCCAACCTTCGGTATAAGTTAGAGCAGGTCAAATGCTGCCAGGTCACCCCTCTAATCACATGCATTCATTGCTGTCTGCTTCGTGTCTGTAGACTTGAGATACCATCATCAGGAAAACATAGACAGCACTACTCCTCAAAGCCATAATTGACTTCCAGGCCCCCCTCTGCCCCAAAGAAGGTTCTCCCAGCCTGTGATGTCACAGTGAGTGAGTGAGTGAGTTTGTGTTTTACGCCCCATCAGCACCAGTGTGGGCTATTTAGAGGCAACATTGGTAAGATAGATTTTCTTGGAACTAATTTCTCATAATTTGTAGAAGTAGTCGTTATCTCTGAGGAACTGTGTTATACTGGACGCTGAATTTTCTAAGAATAAGTGTTTGAGATTATCTGATTGAAAGGGTCGGTGATGTAGATTGTTATTACATTCTATCAAGATATGTTTGATCGAAAGTGGTACTTGGCACCCTTCGCATATTGGTGCTGCGTCATTGTTTAATAAGTGTGAGTGGGTTAATCTGCTGTGACCTATAAGACATCTATGTATTACGATTTGCTCTCTGCGTGAGTGCACATCAATTTTTATATCTTTCATAACGTGCGGTAGTATTGTGCGTAGCTTGTTTCGTTGGCAAGCACTCCATCGTACTTGCCAACTATACTTGGTAAAGTCATTGATATGCTTTCTAAAATCCGTATAAGGGACAACATAGTCCGTTAAGTTTTTACTTAAGGCTCTCTTCGCATGAAGATCAGCCATCTCATTTCCCATGATATCAACATGACTTGGGATCCAACAAAATATAATCTCCTTGTTTTCTTTCATTGCTGCTAAGGTAAAAAGAATGTCTAATACAAGAGGGGTTTCCACCTGCTTGTTGGCTATTGCCTGCAATGCAGACTTTGAGTCAGAGCAAATTACAAAATTGTTAGTTTCCGAGTTGACTGCCATTTCTACCGCCTTGTAGATAGCTGTCAGTTCCGCTGTGAATATCGAGCACACATCAGGTATACGTTCATTACAGTAACTTGTCTTTGCGGAGGTGACTGCGTAACCAGTCAGAAGTCCATCTTTGGACCCATCCGTGTAAAGAAACTTGTGTAATGGATACCGGGATTTTATTATGAGGAATTTACTCTGGTATTCCAGGGGACTTGTAGAAGATTTTCTAAGACTTGTCAGGTCTAGAATACAAATTGGTGAAGGAAGGGTCCACGGAGATATGGATGGAACCTGCACTTCAGCATCTATGCAGTTGTCTTTGTTTATTATGTCATAGTAGGGTTTCATTCTAAGCCCCTGGGGTTTTATAACACTTTGTTTAGTCATATAAATTTGTTGGTACTTTGGCTGAAATACCGGGTAAAAAGCCGGATTTGTTGGACATGCTGCCAGTTTTACAAAATATTGCAGCGAAAGTTTTATATGACGTAGTGACAATGGTGGTTCTTTCGCAAGGACATATAGACTCTCTATTGGCGATGTTCTAAATGCCCCAAGACACAGGCGAATGCCCAGATGGTGTACTGTATTTAGACATCGGAGGTAAGACGGTCTTGCTGATCCATATACAATACTCCCGTAATCGAGACGTGATCGGGTTATAGCCCTATATAGTCGTAGCAATACAGTGGTGTCTCCACCCCAACTGAGCTTGCTGACTACTTTGAGCAGATTAAGAGATTTTAAACCTTTAGCTTTAAGTTCTTTGATATGTGGAATAAAAGAGAATTTAGAATCCAGTAAAACTCCTAAGAATTTGTACTGGTTTACAACTTTGATTTTAGAATTTTCCAACATTAGGATTGGATCCGGCTGAAAGCTTCTGGGAGGATTGAAGTGCATACATACCGTTTTATTTTTGGAAAATTTAAAACCATTCTCATATGACCATTTTTGCAACCTGTTTAGGTTAAGTTGCAGTTGTCGTTCGACAATTGTCATTTTGGTTGACTTAAAAGCAACGAGGAAATCATCAACGTATAAAGAGCACTTGATATTCTCCTTGATAGGTCGGACTATGTTGTTGATCTTAATATTAAAACATGTCGAAGAGAGAATACTTCCTTGAGGAACTCCCATTTCTTGGGTAAAATTGTTGGATAGTGTGCTTCCTATTCTGACTTGAAAGTTACGATCTTGAAGGAATGAATTTATAAATTGAGGAAGCCTTCCCCGGAGACCCATTTCATGAATGTCCTTCATAATTCCAAATTTCCAAGTGGTGTCATAAGCTTTTTCTAGGTCGAAAAATACTGCAACTACATGTTCTTTCTTAATGAAGGCATCTCTTATGTAAGTTTCTAATGATACTAAATGGTCCAATGTACTTCTTTTGGACCTGAAACCACACTGATATTCTGTTATGGCTTCAGTTGATTCCAAATACCATACTAGTCTATTGTTGACCATCCTTTCCATGGTCTTACAAAGACAACTGGTGAGTGCAATCGGACGATAGTTAAGTGGATCACTGTGGTCTTTGTTAGGTTTTGGGATTGGTATTACCATCGCTTTCTTCCACAGCGTTGGGAATGTACCAAAGTCCCATATTCTATTATAAATCTGCAGCATAATTTTAAGGCTTGTTTCCGGTAGATGCTTTAGTAGTTGATAATGAACTTCATCTGCTCCAGTAGCAGAGTCTTTAGCCTTATTCAATGCCGCTATGAGCTCTTCCATGGAGAAGGGCATGTTATATGCTTCAGAGTTACCAGACTGGAAATTTAAATTTTGTCGCTCGGCCCTCTCTTTAAATTGTTGGAATTCTTGAGTGTAATTGTTCGATGAGGAATTAAATGCGAATTGGTCACCTATTCTATTTGCAATTTCCTCAGTTGTGGTTATCTCTTCTTCGTCGATGACAAGATGTTGAATATGAGTAGATGTATCTCTTCCCTGTGTCTTCTTTATCATTTTCCATACTTTGGAACTGGGTGTACGGGTATTAAGTTTAGAGACATAGTTTTGCCAGGTAGCCCTTTTCTTTTGTCTTATTATCCTTCTCGCTCTTGCTCTGAAGATTTTAAATTGATTTAGATTTTCCTGTGTTGGGCGAGATTTAAAGGCACGTAATGCTTTTTTGCGGGCTTTGATAGCCTCTTTGACCTCCGTGTCAAACCAAGGTTTAGGGCTATGGTGAGGATTGGCTTGAGATTTCGGTATCACTTTATTTGCTATGTCTATAATATCTTTTGTGAAATGGTCTACAGGGGAATCGGAATCTGCATATTTCTGTTGGGTAATATTTTTGTTACAGAGTTCTGAGAAGAGATTCCAGTCTGCTTTATTGAATTTCCACCTTGATAAACCGGAGTTAGGACCAACATCTAACGATTTCAATAGGATTGGGAAATGATCACTTCCATGTGTATCCTCTAGTACTTTCCATTCAAAATCTAAAAACAAATTTGGATCACTTATACTTAGGTCAATAGCAGAGTAAGTGCCATGTCCTGAATGTAGAAATGTATCTGACCCATCATTGAAGACACAAAGATTATTTCCATTTATAAAGTCCTCTATCAGTTCACCTCTACTATTCAGGTCTGCACTACCCCATAAAGGGTTGTGACCATTAAAATCCCCAAGAATAATGGAGGGGGCAGGTAATTGGTTAAATAGGTTATTCAGATCTTGTAGTGTGACCCGCATACTCGGGGACAAGTAGAGGGAGCACACGGTAATCGTTTTACGTAAAGTAAGGCGGACGGCAGTTGCCTGTAAGGTGGTGTTAAGATTTAGGCATGTATGAATTACACCATGCCTTACCAGAATGGTAGAGCCGCCTATTGCCCTATCAAGGACAATTTCTCCATATGTATTATACATATGATAATTTCTCACAGTAATATTGTCCGAGGCTTTTAAAAATGTCTCCTGGAGACATAAGATGTTCACTTTATTCTCAGATGTAAGCATTTTCAATTCATCAAAATTTGCTCTTAAGCCTCGACAATTCCATTGAATGATGTTGTCCATGGAATGATGTTGGTCTGTCATGTATTTGTTTATCTGTCTGATGGAGTTTTAAAGGTAAATTTCAGGGGTTCACGTCTCAGCGTGATGTTGGTCCTTCCCCCTGTCTTGGTGTTAGTTGTGGTAGGTTTTGACCCTCCTGGTGCATGTAGTTGTGCTGTGCTCTTTGAATTGGGATTTTGATTCTGTTGTTTCTGATTTGTCCCGGTTTTTTGGAGTTGGTTTTTTTGTAGAGAACCTCCTGGTCTGTCCGGCTTACCCTCCTTCCCCTGCTCTCCACCAGCATGGCCAGTGGTTGGAGTCTGGATGAGAGGGCAGGAATTGACCTGTGGCTTGTCCTTAGCTACCTCAGTTTTTACAGAAGATATTTGTAGATCCATTGGATCTTCTAAATCTGTTTGCTCGGAATCAACAGTTTCAAAAGAGGTATTTTGGTCTGACTCAGTCTCTGTAGTTTGAATCTTAGCTGGTGTTCTCTCTTCAATATTCCTGTCATCTGATTTCCTTTTTGTCGATTTGTTGTGTGGGTAATTTTTTTGGGCTCTGTCTGTCCTGTTTTGTTTTTGAGTCATGTGTTTTCCATGCGCATCTAGAAGTTCATTCATTTGCGCATGGGCAAAAAATGAACAGAATTTGTCTTCTTGAGGATTAGATTTGTCATCATTGTTTTGGGTCTGTGCATGTTTTGAGTAATTATAATCTGGATCCAGATCAAGTCTTCGCCTTGGCGTTGAACGAGGTGTCGAACTGGGTCCAGCTGGGCGATGAATGGTAGATCCATGCGACAACTGTGACCCTGTTTGTAGTTCTCCACTGGCCTTTCGGGCATAGCTTTCAGCCCCATATCGTGATTGAGCTATTCGTCTTGCTTCTGTAAATGAGATGTTGGAGCTTGCCTTGATCTCAAGGACTTTTTTCTCAAAGCTAAATTTGGGACATGATTTGTCATACGAGGCGTGGCTACCCTTGCAATTAACACATTTTGGAGGAAGGTTACAAGGATTGTCCTTTGAATGTGAATGGTCCAGTCCCCCACACTTGGCACATATTTCCTCTCGATTTTTACAAGTCTTGGTTATATGGCCATATCGTTGGCATCGATAGCATCTCCTTGGGTTAGGGATGTAGGGACGGACCCTACAGGACTCAAAGCCAAGCTCGACTGAGTCCGGGATCCTACTTCCCTTGAAAGTGAGACTTAGAGTCTCAACCGTGGAACCCTCCCTTGTCTTTCTCTGGAACATCCTGTATATTGAGACAACCGGGATGTTTCGGTATTGAAACCAGTCCAGCAGTTGCTCGTCTGAGCTTTCATGACTGTCATAAGAATAAATGACTCCCCTGACGGTGTTCAACCGTTCATGGGGAGTCACCTCCACTTCGGCAGTTCCCAGTCTCTTCATCCCTAACAATTTCTCAGATTGTTCCTTGTTATGACATTTAATAAGTAGAGAGTCAGGAAACCTCCTGACATCCTCTGGGCGTCCTATAGCCTTGAAAAGGGCTGTCGCTCGTGAGACGGAAGACATTTTCTTGTATTCCTCATCTTTTCCTTTAATAACAATGAACCTCGGCAAAGGGTCAGTTTCACAACCAAAAAATTCCGTTTGAGACAAGTCTCGGTTAAAAAAATCCATGTAGTGTTCTATTTTTCACCCCCCATGTTCCCCACCCGCCACGGAGTCCAACAAGGGGAGACCAATATGAGCAGGGCGGTGCCCAGTACTCGAGTCACAGGGATACAGGAAGGGTATACTCTCCAAAGACTAGGCCTGCAATATTGCCTCAAATCATGATAACAGTAACCATGGCAGGCCAATATTCGGATTCTAACCTTTCTCGATTGACCCATCAGCCATGGCCAAATAGGACTGAAGTCCTAAATAGCTACATGACAAGCCGATTGACTGGACCGGGCCAATCCAGCCTCCCGTCTGGGAGAAATCCAGGCCAAAGTAGTGTATTGTATGAGAGGACCAAATTAGTCCCGCCCAACTCAACCACCAGGACCCCTTCATCCTCCAACACGGGTCGCAACCCACGGCAAACAGGTTGCCCCATTTCCGTCGGGGAGACGTGTGCTTGCACACTGTCTCGTGTTGGCCACAAGAGATACAGGACTTCACCCTTGTGTTACCACCCACCGCCACGAGGAGGCCCGAGACCTGCGGGGGCCTGTGATGTCACAAAATCGAATTCCATTCTGCCTCACACTGGGAGTATTCATAGCTCATCAACCAACCACTGCTGCCATTTTTTCTGGACCACCTATTTATCAAGGGAGTGCCTGCTTGGAATACAATGTAGATTATAATATAAATGTTATCTCTTCTCAGTTGCAGTAAAACCACAGCTCGCAGGAATAGGCACTTACTGGAACACGGCACATACAATGTTCAGACTTTTAAGGCAAAAAATGCCTTGCTTGTGACTTTCAAAATCACTGTGAATACACCCAAAAAAGCTGCTCTTGCAGAGTAAAAACATTTTCATTTCCAAAGAAAAAACTCTGACACACTAACCATATGTAACCATCCCAAACTTCAATTGATGCTTGTCACATTTATGAGGAAAGAACCTTCCAAAAATTGTTCAAAGAAGCAAAACAGTAAACTGTCAGATTCACAATCAGTGAATTAAAACCGGTGAATTGCCGTCTGGGATTGAAGAATAGAAGTGTTCTGAAAGTGTCTGGGTCTTTCAATTCAATTGTTTGAAACAATTTCAGCTGGAATGGGAAATTAGTCTTAACTTTCATATAATTTCAATCAGAAGTCTATCAGAAGCAGTTTATTGTTCAGCTATTCATTGTGGAAGGCTTACCGTGAATTTAATGCCTGCAATGCGGTGCATGACTGTTAGTATATACAAATACATACATATGGGAATATTTTTCTGGTGTCATGTCTCGAACCTATGTCATTGGCACTTAAATTGCTATTACAATATAAGCTATTGCTTTAACACCTACTTAAATGGTGAATTTTGGTTCATCTTAAGACATTCTTTTCAAAGCCATACACAGACAAGAAAATTGGTCTTGTTATAATGCAATGCATAATAAATGTGCATGCACAAAACAGTGCTCAAAACTGGCAAAAATTGCAGCATTTCACTGATATACGATTTGTAACATAATTGACCCTAAATGGCAGAGTGAGTGAGTGAGTGAGTGAGTGAGTTTGTGTTATATGTCTCATCAGCACCTGATTGGACTATTTAGAGAAATATTTGGTATGTGGTCATGTTGAGCTAGTCATCTCATCTTGGTTGACGGCATCAAGATCTTTGAAGAGTCACTTTGACAGGTACATCCGCAACAATTTTCAATTCAAGAAGTTTCCTTGCCTGAGTGGCATTTATGGCTTGCAACAATAAATTACCGTCAGGCTGCCGATTGACTGAGAGTGGTTTCCCAAATTCTTCAGCATTGTTGTGTAGCTAACAGATGGTGATACATCTGTCAGTCTTCAATCTTTGGACTTGATGTGAAATGTGAGACCTGTGGGGAGCTCTCTTTTGCTGTTGATGTGTGTCATTTTACTCTTGTCTATGTGATGTAGCAAGCCGATTGTTGAGCTTCTTTGCTTTGTTTTTGGCGGTGTCTCCTAAATGGCAGAGATAAACATGTGACATTTCATGTAAGACATGATTTTGTTATGTCACAACTGTGAGAACTTCCCCTGAGGCAGAAAGGTGAACTCCATTGTGCCTGAAGGAACTGACTTTGTTTTCTGACAGCTTCTGCGAAAGAAATTGAGTGCATCATCAAGATATCATGTTACTTAAGGAAAGAACTGTTGACCTTATCCATATGGAGGTTACAAGGATGGGTACTCAGATAGTAAGATGTTACGTCAACAAATGTACGTATACGATTTAGACCTATTCATCACTTTACTGCACCTTTGACAAAAGGCACTGAATTGTAAACTCCTATCCTACAAGAGTACCATATGATACACTGAGTTCTACTGTTTTAAACAAGCTGAAATGGATGACATTTACCGAAAGATCTAAGTACCACAGATCCATTCAAATGTTTAAATGCCATGAGTCCTGATTACTTGTCTTGTGTATATGAAAGTGTTGAACATGGCTATAGGACAAGACAGAGTGACACTCTCAAAGTTATGCGATGTTCCACCAATACGGGCCAACGCTCATTCGTATGTTCTGCTGCTAGTCTTTGGAACTCTCTGCCAAACTCGGTGAAATCATCTACTAGTCTCTCTGTTTTTAAAAGTAATATGTTAAAACATATTTTAAATTTACGTAAATAATTTTACCTTTTTATTGGTTTTACTATTTTTATTAGCTTTTACATTGTAAATATCGTGGTTTTACTAAGTTCTATTTTTCTATGTTCTTATCTTTACACTTATTTAATGTTAGGGCCTTATTGTAAAGCAGTATTTATACTGAATAAGCTACCCTGCTTAAATAAAAGTTATTCGACTTTGACTTTGACAGGAATATACATGTATATTGTTTCAGAAATAGAGCAAAAACTTATTCAAGTACACCCTCTGTTTCCTCTTCAAGCCACCTAATCCATACCCCATATTGTAAGTTAGGGCTGATTGGTGGTATAAGGGTGAAATCACCACAGCTTGTCCCTCAAATCACATTCATGGTGGTGGACACTTTCTATGAATTTCTTTATCGGCCACACATACATAGTCATTCATCGACTATCATACTTATCCTTATGAGTCACAATGGACTTCCCGAGTCCTCCTTGCTCCCAAGGGCATTCTACCACTATGACGTCACAAAAATCAAATTCCAGTCTGCCTCACACTGGCAGTATTCATAGCTCATCAGAAGACCTTCTCTGCCATATTTGTCCATCAGATTACTTGGGGTAGACTTCCTTATATACCATAATGTATGTACTTAGCTACCTTAGATTGTGAAGTTTTAGCAAGACCCTAACATACCTGATGAATTACAAGTCTGAGATATCAGGTTAGTGCAGGATGTGAATTACCAGCTTGGGATTTCAAGGAGATCTAGTTGCTCTTAAATATTAAGGTTTTGTTTAATATTCAAGTGAGGACATATCCCCTTGGAATCACAGCGAAAAGCTTAGAAATAAATCTCAATCCTAGTGTAGAGGACCATGGGGTAATGTATTTGCTTATAATACTTGCAAGAGAAGCATCGGTTGTGCATCTAAAATACCCTGTGTCTGATGACATGATGTTGAAAGTAAAAGAAACATCATCAATAATTATTTCAAAGTAGAAGGGTTCTGGTCATGCGTCATGAACTGGTCTGCTAAAATGGTGGATTTGTCGCACGAAATTTCAAAACAAAATATTCAATAGAACTTTTCTACCACTTCTTTTTCAACATATTTGACATCAGAAGAAAGGAAATATTCTCTAGTTTACAGAACTGCTATCCTTTTGAAAATCACTTAAACCAATAAAGCGCTATTGCCCAGAATGTTAGGCATGTCAGTCAGAATCAGGGGTGGATCGGAGTCGGTGTAGCGGAGTCGGTGTAGCAATATTGTGAAAAGAAGAAATCAGCCCCTCTGCACTGTCCCAATCATGGTTTATTTTTTCAGATAGTTATTTTAGTTCATGTGCTATGCTTTAGATGTCTTACTCTGGGTTTTTGAGTGCTTCTCAGGAAAAGCCAAGCAGATGTCATTCTCAACCTTATCAGTAATCTTCAGAAGCATATTGCAAAATGATGTAGTTAGTGATCGCAAATATTTTCAATGTACCTTTAAAAAGCAAAAACCAAGCTTGATGTCATTCAGATTAGTTGTTAAATTGGGTTATCCTTGTATTAGAGCCTGTGCTGGGCAAGGAAAAGATCCCTTACATGGGGTAAACATGCAGCATGTTGAGGACTCCTGCCCTCTCTCTCATCTCATCAATGTAACCTAGTGAGTAGCTACCACAGGCCATACAGGGTTGTGCTTACCTTATCTATCGATATATCCATCTATCTATTCATCATTCTTATGCTAATTCCCAATCACTTTGATCGATGGACCAGAAATCTTCCTGTGTTGTAATTTTGTTACATTTAAGATGGGCTGGCTCATAAAAGGACAACGAATGTCCAGAACATGCCTAGTTAAAGGGATATAATTTTTCTTAATTCTTTGGTGAATTTCACTTGGAAACACAAGTAGAAGCTGGGATTTTAAAGGAATTTTAAAAGAAAAAATGTCAGTTTTTGCTGTCAAGATTTCATATCGTTCAATGGGATTTATTTAAAAAGCGTCAACATATATCATTAGAGGAACTAGTCAGAATAATTTTGCAACAAACCCCATTACAATTGGTTAAGTAATAGAAAAGTTACAGACGTTTTACTAAAAAACGTCAATTTTGAGAAAAGCCTTAAAAACCTTCCCTCAAGTCCACACATTTCAATGAGTGGGGGAGGCACAAAAGTGCCCATATCTCGATAAGTATACAAGATAATTAAGTTCTGTTTGAAACACTGTATAGTGCTATGCTTCTGTGATGATATATCAGAAAATAGAAAAAATAGACATTTTTGACCTGCGACACAAAATGGACCAGTTCATGACGCATGACCTTCTATCTCTACCGCAAGTCTCAGACTAATTTTCCTTCAGTTTATTTCTGTTGGGTTTGTGTTTTTGATGGAGATTCTTCATATTGAATTTATTGAGGTTTCACAATTTCAAGTAGTGAAAATGAAATACAGAGATGATTTTGCAGTGATATTTCACTTTCTCAACCCTATAAAATGCCAATTGGTGCCAGTTATTGTGATTTACCACAATAATTTGTCTTTTTTTACATTCAAAATACTTTTACAGTGCTCCAATAAAATGTCACAGAAACACTAATTGGACCTACAAATCGCATCAATACTCCAGACAGAGCCATTTCAGAACAACAAAAGATGCAGAAATGTCTCATTACCACGGAAAATATATTGAGATTTCATGGCTCAGTCACGCGAATAGAAGTGGTCATGTGAAGTTTGAAGAGAAAAGAAACGCTTTGCAATAAATCTAAAAATAAAATGTCCAGTATTGTTGCAGTGGTAAATGATGTAAAAACCCAGCATTTGTATCTTATGTCAATTCAAAAAGCTGCAAATCATCAGTCTGTAGAAAAATCTTAGAAGAAAATCTCTTCTTACAGTTAGGCTAAGGACTCGTGGTAAATCCTTAATTTTTAAAACAACATTATTTAGGAGCAATATCACAAAAAAACCCAACCCAACAAAAAAGTTGACAACAGGTAACTATAATGGCTTTTGTTGTCTTTCCATTGATTCCTCTTCTAGAATTTATGCAGCCCATATGTGATTATGGCACAGCCAGTCTGTCTTTCCTACATAAACTGTCATAAAACCACCCATATATGAAGACAACAGAACAGGCAAACACGCAGGGAAACAGAACAGCATCAATGTGTGAAACATCCAGCCATGCAAGAAAATGCACATAAAATAACAGTCAGCACCTGAAGCAATGAGAGGAAGGAACAGGCAGCCTGGATTAATGGCTGACTCTGGAGCAACAAAACCAAGAATCTCCCTCCTTCTTCTTGTGTCATGTTCCTGATAGCTCTCTTTGTCTGACTGTTAACATGCTTGCAGGTCTCTTGGTGGTAATCTCTCTCAATGCATACGACTTCACAAATAAAAGGAGGGCTAACAGTTATCGTCCAAACGCATCCAATGTGTCCTTCTGTATAATGTATTTCCCAACTGTTGTTCCCAAGAGATACTTTTTACTGTCATCTTATCTCCTAACCTTCTTTCATACACTTTATCCTTTATATTAACCCCTGGTATCTTATTGCAATGCACTCATTCATAACCAGCCACTACTCTCTTTCACTCCTATTTCTGTATTATCTCATTTTTTTCTTTTTCTACTTTTCTCCTACTCTTTTCTATTCTCCTTATCTTTCTATTATCCCTAGTTTTGCTGCCCTCTTTATCCTGATATCTCGGTGTCAAACGCTGCAACAATACACCATCGGAGAGGTTGCCGGGGGGCTAGGGCGGACTCTCCCAGGAGGCACGACTCCTTTGACCACCAAAGCAAATAAGAGGAGCCCTCCTAAAAGGAGTAGGAAAGGCTATCGTAAACATGTGATCCTAAACAATCACCAGAAACGTCTGGCTTGCTAGCTCCGACGCAGCGAGGGCCAAAGACTAATCCGAGAGGAAATTCCATCAGGGAGGCTATTACTAGCAGAGCTCTCAGGCACACACCTCGCGGACAGCACTGAGCAATATCCAACAAAAATGGTGCTTCACAGCCGGGGACGTGTGTGCTTACTCAATAGCAGGGTCAGAAAGAGAAACACAAATACACCAGATATCTCTCTTGCCTCTCGACAACATAGTCAAGCTGTCGAGCTGTGCGTAATGATGTTAATATCATAAACTGTGGTTAAGTCAAGCGCATATGCAACTTTTAGATACAATTATAAGTTTAGTACTAGTTTAATTACAAAGCTGGGCCCCCAGTGAAGTCTGTAATTGACAAGTGGACTGCCTGTAGCGGGTAATGAAATTAGCATTAATTTTTTCAAATCATGACAAGAGCGATCCAGCCGTCGATGTTAAGTTTTCCAGATGATTAAAAATTTAATGATCATAACTGAAAAACTCAGCAAGACACAGAAAACAATTTATTAATCAAAGAGAGAAGTTTCTGAATGGGAATAAATGAGACATGCCAAGTGAAAGTTAATAGAAATTCCAAATAGTATGGGTGTCAATATCGATACTGAGATCATGGAGAGTGCTAATCTGCTGCCAGAAAAATATATACTCGACAAAATTGAAGCAAAATTTAAGTAACGTTCACAGTGATGCTTGGAATTACATACGTGGCCTTATAGCAGTCCAGTTCCTGCACCTGACCTTATATGCTATCTCCTCTAAAATGACAGCTAACAATCAAAAATTCTATGCCAGGAGTGTAAATTTTTTCGGTTCGAATTTCCTTTTTGTCAAGAGTGTTAAAGTTGGGCTTAGCATTAATATTGTACAAGTTGTTCTAAGAAGCTTTCTTCGACAATGCATAAATGCAAACCTTCTAGGAATTTTAAATATGCAGTTTTAATATTCATAAAATCGAATGCAATTTATTGGGGTTTGAGTATGAGGAAAATCTTAAAGAAAGTGAATGTCAATATACTATGTAAACATGTTGGTTTTATCTTGGCCTAATGTGTTTCAAATTGCGATATTTTCCTGTTTCAGGCATTGGAGCACACATATACCATCTTCCTCTTACTGATGCTCCTGGTCGGTCCATTGCTGTTGATGCTTCTCGCCTACGGTCGGATATCCCTGTGTCTCTACCAAGGCATGCGTCTGGAGCTGCGCAGTTCCCAAGGTAAGCAAGGCCAAGTGCCACTTCACAACTTCACATAGTTTCCTGCGGGAATCCTGTGGCTGTCACTCTAACTCTAAATCCGATCTCATCTGTGATGTTATTTGTGATGGTAAAATGAAGTTTAATGGGAAGCACATATGGCAGCATAGGAGACGGCCTACATCCACTAATGAAAAGCCGTTTCTGTATTATGTTTCTGCGCTTACAGAAGCCATTTCATACTTTCTTTGTAACTCCTACATATCATGTATATGCCACAGGAAAGACTATATATGTCACACTTGGGCTGAAACAGGAAGAACTTCAAAACACTTCCTCCAAGAATAACAGACAGAATATCTTTTTTTTAATTAATAAGTATTAAAAATAGTGCAAAGGAACACTGTATGTGGAAGCAAAATGTCAAAGGACCACAAAGAGACTGTGAAACTGTAACACAAAAATCAGTATCTTGTTTTCTTAACTTTCTAACTGTGAAAGTTACTTTGACATCTATTATCATAACCCGAGGTTCTTCATGCATAAGCAGATTCAGTTACAAAGTGAAACAAAATAGATTGGGGATTACAGTAGCAGTGAGACGCCATATCCTGAGAATATTTATCCATTTATTCACAGTTGGGAGATATCACAAGAGGGGCGAAACAGGAAAGAACAAAGAAAGGATCACATCTAATTATTCATTCCACGTCAATAAACTTCAGTCTGTTTGTCATAACTTGTTCATCTCGAAGCAGCGAAAGCAAACAGAGATAGGAAATATCAAAGGTCCAACTCGCCTCCTTGTCACACTCCAGACTTCACTGGCTTTGTTCTATTCCTTCTCAGAGGAATTAAATCTGCCAGTTTCTTTCAATTCTTTCTCCGAGACAGAAATAGTATTTAGATAGCTACTCATAATGTAGGAATTAACTTTATTGTACATCATGCAACTTCCAATTTCCCTTCGCCATTTCATCAAGAGACGAGACGGCATTTTTTCTTGATTGAATTTATTGTCCTATCTGGAGGCAGTGTTGTCAGGCGGCAGATGACAATCGTTCAAGTAATTTGGTCAAATTGGACATAAATGTAAAGAGAATAGTCAGCAAGAAAAACAGATGTCTTCATCAAAGATATGCTACTCGGTTTTTTTGTTCTGAAAATTCCATGAAAACAATAGAAGAAAAGATAAAATAAGAGAATGAATAATATGTTGTGAAACAGACACGGCACATTATACTTGGCACAATTGTGTTGAGTGCACCTTTAAATATGTACGCTGCAGCATTGCTGCAATAGCTGCTTTAAGCAATGAAAGAAGTAAGTAAAACAGGCAGCCAAATTAGGACATATCCACATAAATGCATATATTTATATGTGCACCATGCATTGTGGAATATTTTAGTAAAACAATATGAGGTATCCAAAATAACACCAATGTCTGACATGTGGTCGTCTCAATACTCAAAAGCATAGCACATACAGAAGTGGGTTTCTCTGTCTTATTTCAAACTTGAGAAAACCTTCAGCAAGCTTGCGTCCTTTTAAAAGAGAGTGAAATAGATTGGAAGAAATAGCCTGCAATACCATAGTATGATAATCTCTGTTTAAGTAATATGAAGCATTTTGGTGAATTTCAGTGAGTAGTGGTCATTCCAAGGCTGTAATATCCCTCACAAGACACATATCATGCAACACTCTATATAATCACTGCATTTCTTTTATGGACACGACAAAAATAATATGATAATGCCAAAGCATGGAGAGACCGCAGATTTGTGTCACCTGATAGTGAATTTTTTTTTTTTTTTCAACATTTTATGAAACTGTGATTAAATGATTCTCATAGCTAATTTAGTTGCCTCTAAATAGCCCACACCGGTGCTGATGGGGCGTAAAACACAAACTCACTCACTCACTCATAGCTAATTTAGTAATTCGGTACTGGTTACAATAGAGTTGACTTGACATGAGTAAATATACATGGAAAGGGCTTTTTTTAAACACTTTTTAAAAAATGAACAAATTACCAGTCTGAAACAATTTGCAAAAACTATTATGAAGTAAATAGGCCCTTATAACTACCAGTTTTGTCCAGACATGTTTAACCTGTACTCAAAAATTTAATAGGCAAATATTCTCGACTCTTATGAATTAGTGGGGACTGTTATAGCCTGCAGTATGCTTTGCTTAAAATTTTGATCCATTCGTTGTTGTGCCTTTATGTAATACTGTCAACACACTGCTCTGCTTGTGTGGTGACGTTATTAGATTGCTAAAGTGACGTCATCTATGACAAGCTCATTGTGACGTCATCACCATTATGTCTCAATCAGTAATGACGTCACATAAACGCCCACACTTTTTTTTGTTTGGCGCATGCAAAAAAGTTTCTTAGTATATCCCTGTGTGGGTAGCTCTGTCTCCTACCATTTGAAGACCTCTGTACCCCATTGTATCAACGCTTAACATGGGTTATCTTTCCTGGGTTAAGAGATTTAACCCATGTTAGTCACTCACCGTGATGTATCAACGAATTCCTGGGTTAGTTGTCAAGGGAGTTATCCAGAAAAGTTAACACAGCTTTTTCCTGGGTTAAAATGTCGTGTTAAGACTCCTCCTTGTCAGAAAATGGGCTGTAAATCCATAATATTGCCCAGCAAGCGAACAAAAAGCACTGAAAACACTTGTAAACAAAACAATCATCCAGAACTTAGTGACGTCAGGCCATGACGTCACACGATGACGTCACACAATGACGTCACTGGCTTGTCAGTTCATGACAGCAAGAAAAAACACTGCTCCGAAATATTTCATCTTCAGAAAATGATTTTTAATAAATCGAATTTTGATGCGATCGACGTGAAATTTTAACACAGTGCAGGCAACTATATTTTGCAGCTTCGTGGTGAAGCGCATAAAGATATCTCTGTCAGATTTTATTCCCCAGCTCTCTGAAGTTGGACATAAAAAAAACTGTTTAGTCTCCGTATAGAGAGCTGCGTAATAATAACGGCTGTGCCGAATTTCATGCCGAGTTCAGCGAAGATGCTGTAGGTATCCAAAAAGATGCTGTAAAAATTTGAACTGTGTATCTTTAAAACTGAGTGAGTTATTCCATTTTTACTGCAATGGAAACTGTTTTTACAAGCGTTTTTTTTTTCCTGTGTCAAATGACGCTGTCATTTTCGGGAAACCCCCGGGAATCCCCGTAAATATTGGGTTAAATGTCCCCACAACAATAAAAATATAATCTTAACCACTTTTTTGTTGATACAACACAAGCTAACACAATTTGGTAAAACCGGTTAACTAACACAGAAAATCACTAACACAGGTTAGAGTTAACCCACTTGTTGATACAATGCTGTACTGGTCACTGCGCTTCGCGCAGTGACCTGGCGGTCTCCATAATTATATTGCCCAGGTCTGGTAATCAGAGTATTGCGGTATACAGCTTCATCTATCTAGCACATACATTTTCATTGTTGTTGACAGCCATCCAACAGTGGGCTTTTATATGGTCCAGTTGACAGCCATCCAACCATGGGCTTTTATATGGTCCAGTTGTGTATGCTCAAATGCAATTGATAACTAAGGTAACCATGATCTTGCAACCAGACCCATTCCATTTACTCCCTCCTAACAAAATTATACCACAATCAATTTTTTGTCTGACCGTCCTTCCATCATTTTCTGTCAGCCATCACCACTCATTTCCTGTTTGTGTATAAGCCATTATGACAAAATGATATATCTGCAATTTCTCTGGAGTGGCACACAAATCAGCGTCATTTCCTTGTTGAACTAATGTGTGTGCCGTTTGTTGTCTATTTTAGTCTCAGTGGAACTACCATACTTGACATTTCGCAACCAATAGGAAACAAATACACAATGCCAAAAGGAAGTGATGGCCTCAGTATAAAAATCGCAAGATAAAAAGAAAGTATTCCTGTGTCTTACGTTCTTTTCTCTGATGTTGCTGCAAGGTGATTATTGTCATCCCTACAAGCTTTATACAATCTCCATTTTGGAACTGAATCTAGAATCCACAAATTTCTATCAAGCATAATTTGTGCCTCCCGAGTCGCTCTTTGGGCAAGAAAAGCACTAGTAGTCCAAAGTCATCCTATTGTTTTGCTCTTCAAATTCCCAGAAACCTTTCTTTAAATTCGGTAGTGAGAAATGTGATAGTCTGTTATTCAGGGGTCCAGTGGATGCCCTAAGTACCTTGAACTGTATACTTTAAAAGGTTTGGCATCTCTTACATCAAGATGCAATCTGGTGAACTGGTATTATTTGCACTTGTATGCAGTTTGTTTCAGTTCTTCTGCAATATCAGCAAAAAAAAAGGATGTCACACAGCAACAACATCTAAATGTGTCAGACCAACACTCACTTCTTTTTACAATAGGTTATAACCGTAAGTTTTATTTGCCAATTGGCAGAGGGTCAAGCGAGGTTATGCCAGCATTTGTGAATAGCCAAACATATATGGTACTACGGACTCAAATACATAATATATATGTATATACATATAACCCTAATTGTTGACAACTATTATCACAGATTACTGTGACGCAGTAAAAGATGTCTTTTCATTGCATCTCTATTTGTGAAATGTTCGATGCTTTCATAAATGAGAGCTCAGGTATTTATGTCTTAAAATTATATATATAGTACTACTTACTATAGGAGGCACATAAGAGTAATACAATTAAGCAAGACTACAAGTAGAAGTGTTTAATTTAAGGAATGAAAAGTACTGTCAGTGTTTCAGACTTGGCTTCAAGGTTTCCAAACCAGTAAAATCTGGAAGTCATTCTATTCATACCGTATCTTACAAATTCAGAATGTCTGATTAAACTTAGACTTGGCAAAAGCGACCGCTGAAAGGAAATATCCTGGAGCCACTTTGCCTCCTTGTTTCACTCCAGAAACCACTGCCTTCATTCTGTTTGTTCTTTCGAAACCATCAACGTCGTTCTTGTAGCAATCCCGCAGAACCACATCTTCCCCAAGGTGCAAATAGTATTCAGATACACATGTAAAGGAATCAAGGCTATTGTACATCATGCTACTTTTCACTTCCTAACACCATTTTGTCAAGAGACAAGAAAATGGCAGATGACAATTCAGCGAAGTTGCATATTTAGTGCAGTAATAAAAGTCAGGGAGATATGTCTTCATTAACAATGTATGGTTAAATTTCATATTTCTTTTCTTTTGTTGAGACTAAAATGAGAAAATGTGTCATTGTAATGGTGGAAGTGAATATGGGCCAATTTATGACGTATGCTGCATTATATTGATAAACTTCCAGACACCGAAAGTATGGTTTGAGTTTTAGTAGGCCTACACCTTGTTCCACCGTTTTGCAGTTAACTTTTTCAAAGACACAGTTAGTCAGAATAGCTCAAGATGATTAAATCAAACCTCAGCTCTTACTATTAGCATAGGAACGGGAAGGATTAAGCACTTCTAAACTCTGCCCATGGCTCCTAAAATGCAGTAAAGTGAGTCCTATTGCATTAGTTTGGATCCAATCAAACATCTCTACTGTCTGGAGTTGACGTTTGGTCAATACAGAAAACAAAAAGAAAAGTTGGCCAAAAACTTCCTGAAGAATGAGGGATCGCCAGCAAAATAAAATAAATTAATTGTAGTGTTGTGCGCCAACATGATATGGCATGCAGAAATATATCAGTAATATACAATAAATTAATTGTAGTGTATTGCACCAACATATGCCATGAAGAAAAATGTTCAGATGATGAACTATTGAGTATGAAGCAAAAGGTTTCCAAAGATTGATGTAATCTGCATTACGATGGTAATTTTCAATTTGTAATCCATCATGTTTGTACAGAAGCTGTCTAAGTACTTTGTTCTATTGGCAAAAGATAGCATCACAAGAGAGCTATGTATTATGTATTGTCTTTGTCAGAAGTCCTTTATCTCTACTTTAATCTGTTGTTCTTTTGTTTCTTTTACTTCAACGTCTTTGCTTGCAAAGAAAGCTAATTTCGGGCCATCAAGTATGCATAGTATGCATGCATATATTTTTGATGATAGCAGTCTACCATCTTCAACGCTGACAGATTTCTGAACTGAGCAGTTTGATTGGTTAATCAAATATATATTTACACAGGGACAGGGTGAAAATTTGTGTAGATAATTGTGAGAGTCAACTCAATCGGGAAGCACAAGTTTCATATAAAATAATGCAATCTCTGCACTAAAAAAGTGAAAGTCCATCTACGGCAGGATATCTCTGTGTCTCCATGAAGGCACACTCTGAAAAATTTCGGGACAAAATGGTTTTTTGAAAAACCGAACTTCCATGCAAAAACCAATATGGATTTTTCAAAAAACCATTTTGGATTTTTAAAGACCAGTTTTGTCCCGAAATTTTTTAGAGTGCATGCGTCTCGAGCTGCACAGTTGCCAAGGTAAGCAAGGCCAAGTGCCACTTCACACAGTTTTCTGTGGGAATCCTGGAGCAGTGACTCTTGCCTCTGATCTCATCTGTGATCTTACTTGTCATGACAAATTTAACAGCTTAATGGAAAGCACAAATGGTAGCTTAGAAAACAGCCCACATCTATTTATGAAAAGGAAGTTTCTATATATTTCTGCGCTTACGGAAGCCATTTCATTCTTGATTTGTAAGTCAACATATGCCACAGGAAAGACTACATATGTCACACTTGGAGCTAAAACAGGAAGAACTTCAAGATACTTCCTTTGTGAATATCAGGCAGGGGATCTTTTTTAAAAAAAGATATTGAAATGAAAGAACACTGTAGGTGGAAGCAATATGTCAAAGAAGCACAAAGATAATTCTGTTTCTTTAAAACTTTAACACAGTAAAATCAGTATCTTGTTTTTCTCAACTTTGTAAGTGTGAAAGTTACTTTGACATCTATTATCATAACCCGAGGTTCTTCATGCATAAGCAGATTCAGTTAAGAAGTAAAACAATAGATTGGGGATTACAGTAGCAATGAGACGTCATATCCTGAGAATATTTATCCATTTATTGACACTTGGAGAAATCGCAAGAGGGGTGTAACAGGAAAGAACTAAGAAAGGATCACATCTAATTATTCATTCAACGTCAATGAAATTCAGTCTGTTTGTCATAACTTGTTCATCTAAGAACTAGCGAAAGCAAACAGAGATAGGAAATATCACAGGGCCAATTCGCCTCCTTATCGCACTCCAGAAATCACTGGCTTTGTTCTGTTTGTTCTCACAGCAACCTGCCAGGTTCTTTCAACTCTTACTGAGAGACGCAAATAGTATTTAGATACTCATATGCAGGAATTAACTTTATTGTACATCATGCAACTTCCAATTTCCCGACGCCAATTTCATCAAGAGGCGAGATGGCATTTTTTCTTGATGGAATTTATCGTCCTATCTGGAGGCTATGTAGGCTGGCGGCAAATGACAATCGTTCAAGTTATTTGGTCAGATTGGACATAAATGTAAAGAGAATAGTCGGCAAGAAAAACCAATGTCTTCATCAAAGATATACTATTCACTTTTATGTTCTGAAAATTCCATGTTGGCACAAACAAAGGCTGAGAAAACAATAGTTGAGAAAACAATAAAAGCGAAGATAAGAGAACAGCATGAATATTTTGTGAAAGAGACACAGCACATTATACTTGGCGCAATTGTGATGAGTGCACCTTTTAAGGTGGCTCGCTACTCGTGTAATTACGTCATGTGAGCATATTTTCGCGCAGCCAGGCAGGCCCTATCTATCGTAACGTCACCACAGCAGCAAGGCTCTGCTGACACTGCTTCAACTTTTTTTTTAATTCTGATAATTCCATGCGTCGGCCGCTTCGTTTGCCATTTGCGCCACTTCTGTTGGGGTTAGAGACTTCTCGTTTGAAGCATAAGATGCGCTATGAAGATAACTATAACCTGCCAGACTTTCAGCTTTGTAGGCGATTTTCGCCAAGCATGTCTAGTTTATCAAAAATGACTCTGTAACACAAATAAATGTTTATCTCAATTTCCAGGCCCATAGGACCGTATGTCTGTATCATTATATTGTTTCTTACTTCATTTGGAAGCAAATGACAAAGAAATAGAAAATCCTATCTCGTAATTTTTTTTTAGCGCTATGTTTCATAAAAAAAATAAAAATTTTAAAATCACAACTTTTGATCCGAACCCCAAGAAAAGTTCTTTAAACTAAATATATCTTTCTGGGATTTTAATCAGCTTTTCCATAAAACTGTCCTCTTTAATTCCGTGCTTCATTTAATAACATACGATGAATGGCCACTGAATGGCAGGGAAAACTTCGAAGTAAAAAAATTAAGAAAAAAATTGAGTTTTTCAGCTTTGCCTGGACTGACTTTCTTTTACATAACCTCAAATATTTTGAAAGAAAGGCTGGTAGCGACCACTTTCGTTTATATATCCTTGCTATAAACTATATTTTGGATCATTTTAAACTATTTTTAAGAAATCCTATCTTGGAAAGTTCATGAGTATCGAGCCACCTTAAATATGTATTCCTTTGCATTACTGCAATAGCTGCTTTAAGCAATGTGTGTGTGTGTGTGTGTATTTGTGTTTTACGCCTCTGCAGCACCTTATTGGGCTATATCGAGGCTTGCTAGGTTGTTATTTGTCTATGTTTATTTTACTCATATTTTGTAGTATGTCTGTGTTTGGTACAAAAATGAGATTATGTTTTCTGGTTTATCTACGAGAAGTCGAAGTGGGTTTGTTGGGAGAAGTGTATTTCTTTGTGCTTGAAAATCTCTACAATCCTTTAGGATATGTTTAATCGTGAGGGGACATTGGCATTTCTCACAAATCGGGGCTGGGTCACCCAGTAGAAGATGCGAATGTGTGAGTCTTGAATGTCCAATAAGACACCTGTGAATCACAACCTGGTCTCTCCGTGTTCTGGAGGTAATTTGTTGTACATCCCTGACTCTGGGAAAGATTACTCTGAGTTTATTATTCTCACATGCGTTCCACATAACTTGCCATCCGGACTTTATATAATCGTTGAAAGTTGGACGGAGGTCCGTGTACGTTATAGTATCTAAAGTAAGATCTTTGGTAAGAGCATTTTTTGCCATAAGGTCCGCTTTTTCGTTTCCAGCAATTCCCACATGACCTGGAATCCAGCAGAAAACAATTTCTTTGCTGTCTAATCCAGACAGGAGAATGAGTATGTCTTGTAATATGGGATGATCTAATCTCTTGCTGGCAAGAACTTGGATTGCCGATTTGGAGTCGGAACAAATTACAAGTTTGTCTTTTTCAGACATTCCAACAAGCCATACGGCTTTGTAGATTGCTGAAAGCTCAGCAGTGTATACTGAGCTTTCATTTGGAATGCGCTCACTGTGTAGGTTTGTTTTGCAGGAAGTAACAGCATAAGCCGTTCGGTTTCCATCCTTTGAGCCATCTGTGTATAAGAATTTGTAATCTTGATATATTAACTTGATATCATGAAATCTTCGTTGGTACTCAACTGGGTCTGTTTGTGCCTTTTTCAAGTTTTCTAGCTCCATATTGACGGTTAGAGTCTTTATTTTCCACTGCGGTATTTGTGATATTCGATGTTCCGCAATCAGGAAGGTATCTATTCCCGCAGCTTCTAGATGTGGTTTCATCCTCAATCCTAATGGCCGAATAGCAGTTGGACGTCTGTCATATCGCTCTGTAAAGTTAGGATGAAAGACAGTTGGATATGCTGGATTAGAGGGGTTTGCAGCCAGTTTGACAGTGTACTGGAGAGAAAGTTTTAGTCTTCGGAGTGATAAAGGAGACTCCTTTGCCAGGACATACAGGCTCTCCACCGGAGATGTCCTGAATGCTCCAAGACTCAAACGGAGTCCCTGGTTGTGTACAGTATTCAGGGATCGAAGATATGATGGTCTTGCTGAGCCATATACGATGCAGCTGTAGTCGAGACTTGCCCGAGTCACTGCACGATAAAGCCTGAGAAGAACAGTGGTGTCACCACCCCAGTTTATTTTTCCCACTACTTTCAATATGTTCAAGGACTGCAGGCATTTTGCCTTAAGTATCGTGATGTGGGGAATGAAGGAAAGTTTTGAGTCAAATGTAAGACCAAGAAATTTAGTAGAATTGACCACTTTGATGGCACAATTGTCAATTCTAAGTGATGGATCAGAATGGGGAGTTCTCAGATGACAGAAGTGCATACATACTGTTTTCGACTTAGAGAATTTGAAACCATTTTCTTGAGACCATTTGTGAAGCTTATTTAGATTTTGTTGGATCTGTCTTTCAATAGTTGACATCTGCTTGGATTTTAGTGCAATAAGAAAGTCATCGACATAGAGTGAACACATGACATTTTCACGAATAGCTTTGGCAATACTGTTAATTTTTATGTTAAAACAAGTGGGAGATAAAATGCTCCCCTGAGGGACACCCATTTCTTGGGGATATTCACTTGAAAGTGATGACCCCACTCTGACTCTAAACCATCGATCTTTTAAAAAGGATCCAATAAAGTGAGGGAGTCTTCCTCTCAGTCCAAATTCAAATAAGTCTTTCATAATGCCAAATTTCCAGGTTGTGTCATACGCTTTTTCTAAGTCAAAGAACACAGCTACAACATGTTCCCTTGTTATAAGAGCATCTCTTATGTACGTCTCTAATCTGACTAGATGGTCTACTGTGCTCCTGTGTTTCCGAAAACCACACTGAAATTCCGAAATGGAGTCATTTGACTCAAGATACCAAACAAGTCTTTCGTTGACAATCCTTTCCATTGTCTTGCAAAGACAGCTGGTCAATGCAATGGGCCTATAATTAGTAGGATCAGTATGATCCTTATTTGGTTTAGGGATTGGGATGATTGTAGCCACTCTCCAGGACGTGGGGAAGGTTCCATAGTTCCAAATTTTATTAAAGACATCGAGAAGGACTTCAAGGCATGGAGGAGGAAGATGTTTCAAAAGTTGGTAATGAATTTCATCCGGGCTAACTGCTGAATCCGTAGCTTTTTGTAGAGCTTTCTGAAGCTCTTCAAGAGTGAGAGGACTATTATATTCTTCATGATCGTTTGAACGAATATTCAAGACTAGGCGTTCTGCCTGAGTCTTAAAGTGTTGGAACTCAGGAGTGTAGTTTTCCGAAGAAGAATTGAAAGAAAACTTTTCAGCAAGCTTATCGGATATTTCGTCTGACGATGTATGTTCTTCTCCATCAACTATGAGATGGCTTATTGGGATGTGGACATTTTGCCTTGGATCTTTTTTATCATTTCCCAAACTTTAGAAGGTGGTGTTCTTTCATTAAGTTGGGAGATATAGTTATGCCATGAAGCCCTCTTTTTTTGTCTGATCAATCTTCTAGTTTTGGCTCTTTGGATTCGAAAATTTTCTAGGTTGGCTAGAGTTGGATTGGTGTTATATGTTCGAAGAGCTTTCTTCCTGTTTTTGATGGCTTCCTTTACCTCCAAGTCATACCAAGGTCTTACTTTTTTTAATACACCCGCTTTTGTTTTAGGGATAGATAAATTGGCAATGGCAATTATATCATCAGTGAGTTGTTCCATGGGGAACTCATTATTCCTATATGAAGATAATTTTATACAATCAGCTGCTAGTTGCTCATTGAGTCCCCAGTCAGCCTTGTCTAGTCTCCATCTAGGATGATTTGTTGCTTGGGAGCCTGTAGTGCTCTCAAGGATAAGAGGGAAATGGTCACTTCCATGACTGTCATCCAAGACATACCAGGTAAAGTCTAAGAAGAGTGAAGGGTCAGATATACTGAGGTCAATGGAACTGTAAGTTCCATGACCGGGGTGGAGATATGTATAAGTGTCATCGTTGAAGATGCAGAGATCATTGGAGGAGATAAATTCCTCGATAACCAGTCCCTTATTGTTAGTCTGAGAGCTTCCCCATAATGGGTGATGACTGTTAAAGTCCCAAAGTATAAGACATGGAAGTGGGAGTTGTTCGTAGAGTTCATTCAATTCGTGATTTGTTAGATGATGACTTGGTGGTACATATATAGAACAGATGGTGAATGTTTTATGTGCAGTTATGCGTACCGCAACTGCCTGGAGGTTGGTATCAATATTTAAGGAAGAATGAATGATATCTTGTCTTACCATGATAGAGGATCCACCATGGGCTCTATCATTAATTAGATTTCCGTAGCAATTGTGAAATTGATAATTTCTAAATCTGGAACTGTCAGTGGACTTCAGATATGTCTCCTGCAGACAGAAGACTGAAGGATGAAGTTCTGACACCAAGATGTCAAGTTCATCAAAATTGGCTCTGAAGCCACGACAGCTCCATTGGACAATTTTTCCCAGAGTCATTTTCTTGTTGTGTGGTTACTTTTGGGCTTTTCTGTCAAGTACCTTATGTACGGGAGGTCTCCAACTTGTTTGAGTTGGAGCTGGGATTGAGGAAGGTTTTTTCTCAGCAGGAGAGGCTGCTTTTGATGAAGAAGACAATTGTTGCGAACTTTTATTAGTTGCTGCCCGTTTTCTTCTCGGCGGCCTCTCTGGAGGAGTGGTTGAGATGGTTTGAGAAGATATCTCCTGCTGTTGTTCTCTTTTTTTTGCCAGTTTTAGAGCAACTGATAAAAGGTTGTGTATGACAAGTAGAGTCAGAACTCCATAATTCTCTGGTGAGTACGTATTTTTGGATGTCACTCTAAAAATGTCCTCATTTGTGGTGTACTTCTCTTTTTGCCAGTCGTTCATCTTCTTTCCTGTTCTTTCAACTAGTACTTGAGCCATTTTGGCAAGCTGAAAATGTTCCAGCCATTTGACTGAAGCTTCCTTAAAGTTTTCAATAAACCATTTTCGATTTTCTTGTAGGTCTGTTTTTCCTTGCAAGATTTTACGAAGGTGTTCTTTAAGATCTGGATAGCTCTCTTCTCGTTGTTTTGTAGCTGTTGTGTCTCTTGCTTCTTCTTCATTCCTGTGTGCGTCCCTACTTCCTTGATCTTCCTGTCGTCTGTCTGCACTTGGTTCTTTGTCATTCTGATCTTCCATAGCCAGCTGATAAGTTGAAGAGGAATCCTCATTGTCCTCTTCAGTTTCACTGGCATGATTTCGGTTTAAGTAATTTCCCGTCAGTTTGATCCTTTTTCTTGGGGTAAGATGGAGCATTGGTTCTGGGTAACCTTCTTCATTAGCATCTGGAAGGTCTGCTGGAGGAATAGTGGGTTTTTCTACATTTGTTGTCACGGTCAAATCAGTTTGTGTGCCGATCTCTTAGCTGACTTGGCAGCAGATGCATAGCTTTTAGCACTCTCGTTATCCTGAAGAATTTTCCTCGCTTCTGGGAAAGAAACATTCAGGGTGGATTTGATTTTTAGAACTTCTTGTTCTCTTCTCCAGGTAGGGCAGTTTCGATCATATGTTGGGTGAGTACCCTGACAGTTCGCACATTTAGATGGTGCTGAGCAAGGGTTTACATGGCTGCTAGTATGCTCTTTTGACGAGCACTTTGCACACACTGATGATTTTGAGCAAGTTCGTCCGTGATGGCCAAACTGCTGGCAGTTGTAGCAGCGCATTGGATTGGGAACATATGGTGTGACTGGGCATATCTCCCAACCCATTTCGAGATGAGAAGGGAGTTTGTTGCCTGCAAATGTAATGATGAGGGTGGCTGTTGGTTCACCCCTTTTAAAGATTCTCTGAACTGCTGTTACTCCTCGAGGAGCCAGGTATTCTTTAATTTCCTCTTCCTCACAAGTGATGTTGTCCTGGGAGTAGATCACACCTTTGCAGGAGTTCAGAGATCGATGAGGGGAGACCTCTATGGGGAAACCGCAAAGTGCTTTAGATTGTAGGAGACTGCGTGATTGCGTTGACCTTTCAACTTCAATCAGCAAATCACCAGATCTAAGTTTCTTAATACCCTTGGGTTGACCACATATGCCATGGATACCCTTAGTAATGCCAATGGCATGGAGACGTCTGAAGGAAGGGTGATCACCACTTATGACCAAGAACCTTGGCCAGTGTGTAGGAGGAGGTCGGTATGATTCATCTTCAGACTCAGATTCATGTCTGGTTCGCTTTTCTCGTTCACTTGCAGAGGAGTCTGATGATCTGTTCATTGTTCGTTTCTTTGAACTCATTCTTTGATTGTCAAGATAATCTCCCAGGGAGGGAAATTCCTACGATGAATAGTTACCAGTGGGAAAATTTCCAATGCCACCAGGCTGATAACGCGTGCCTTGATGATCCGGAGAGGCACGATCCGGAGCTGAATGCGAGATAGATGAAGCCATAGGAAGTTCATTTATTCATCCTCCATGCTCCCAACCCACCATGGAGCCCAACAGGGGGAGACCACTGTGGATAGGGCTGTGCCCAGTACCCTCGTCCCAAGGATACATGGAGGATATACTCTAAGAAAGTTAATTCAGTAATACAACCGCAATCAACATCAGAAATGTGGCCGGCATGTACACTTTGTCACAACTTTCCTTGATTGACCCATCAGCCATGGCCAAAAAGGACCATAGCCCTAATTGGAACATGACAAGCCGATTGACTGGACCGGGCCAATCCAGCCAATCCAGCCTCCCGTGTCTTGTATGGAAGGAAGTAACTTAATTAGTCCCATCCAACTCAACTACCAGGACCCCTTCATCCTCCGACACGGGTCGCAACCCACGGCAAACAGGTTGCCCCTTTTCCGTCGAGGAGACGTGTGCAAGCGCACTGTCCCGTGTTGGCCACTAAGGATACAGGATTTCACCAATAGTGTTACCACCCACCGCCAAGAGGAGGCCCGAGACCTGCGGGGGCGCTTTAAGCAATGAAAGAAGTAAGTAAAACAGGCAGCCAAATTAGGACATATCCACATAAATGCATATATTTATATGTGCACCATGCATTGTGGAATATTTTAGTAAAACAATATGAGGTATCAAAAATAACACCAATGTCTGCCATGTGGTCGTCTCAATACTCAAAAGCATAGCACATACAGTATTACAGAAGTGGGATTCTCTGTCTTATTTCAAACTTGAGAAAACCTTCAGCAAGCTTGCGTCCTTTTGAAAGAGAGTGAAATAGATTGGAAGAAATAGCCTGCAATACCATAGTATGATAATCTTTGTTTAAGTAACATGAAGCATTTTGGTGAATTTCAGTGAGTAGTGGTCATTCCTAGGCTATTGTACATCATGCTACTTTTCACTTCCTAGCACCACTTTGTCAAGAGACGAGGTGACTTTTTTTAAAAATTGAATTTACTATTTTATCCGGAGGCAAAGTAAGAAAATGGCAGATGACAATTCAGCGAAATCGCATATATTTAGTGCAGAAATAAAAGTCAGGGAGATACATCCTCACTACTCAGTGTAAGGCTAGTGAACCCTACCCTGACCACATGTACCATGTTTCAGTTTAGTAATCATTAAAAGATTAACATATCTCCGGTGTGACCAATATAATTTACAGTTTGGCATTGTTAAAAGCAACTGAATGAATGTTTGAATGTTGTCACTGTTGTCTTGTTTTTTGTTTTAAGTATTTTCTTTGTAGAAAAACACTAGCAACGCCGGATAAAAAGCTGTAAAAAGATCAGCATATTCATAAAACTCCGTCATTTTATAGTGCTGGTTGGCAGGGTTAGTGTAAACGAACCCTGCCATGGGAGGATGGAGAGATATGTCTTCATCAACAATGTATGGTTAAATTTCATATTTCTTTTCCTTTGTTGAGACTAAAAAGAAAAACTGTGTCATTGTAATAGAAGACTAGTAAGTTGCCCGTAGATTGGAGGGAACCAAATGGAACATAATGAAATAGATAGACGGCCTATTAGACGCATAGATAGATGGTTAGATAGATAGGCGATAGATAGTAGCCCTGGACCCCTGTGGGACAGGGGTCATGAATCGTCCTATTGAAAAATCATGAGATTTAAAAGACACGGTTTGGGAGAATTTGATTTTCTCTGTCAGTTTTACAGTTATGACAAAATCAAAAACACATCTTGAAAATAGACAAAATTTGCTACTGACGGCACCTATTTCCATGAACTCAGCCTTTCTTATATCTCCTCAGTTATCCTGTGAAATACCCAGATGAAAAGTCGTCCTTATGCATTGAGCAAATGGCCCTCTCTGATTGGTCACAGTTGTTTCTTCAGTGATGACATCATAAACAGTGTTGGTGATGTCACAACAAAACTGCAGCGACGTCACAGTGGTGACATCATAGATCAAAATTTGGCTGATGGCCGAAACTTCCCGTTTTTTTAGGATTTGTCTCCCTTTTTTAGTGATTTTCTCTCACTCAACAGTGAAAGAATGCATTCAAAAGTAGTGCCGTCAGTAGATTCATATGTTAGGTGCATGAAAATGAAAGTTTTGCGAAATCCTCTTCACTAGTTTTTCTGCCGTCTAACCTCTCCAGATGCAGTGTCAAAATCTCAAGATTTTGCATGGGAGTACCCATGACCCATGCTACGCATGGGTCTCAGGGCTAGATAGATAGATGGATACTGGATAGATAGACAGCTAGACAGCTAGACAGATAGACAGATAGATAGATAGATAGATAGGCAGATGGATAGATAGATAGGCATTTGTATCATAGTATTGCTCAGTAATGATTCACATTGATTAATAAACTTGGCAATACCGATATATTATGAGAAGGGAAGACAATGAAAGTGGTAAAAGTTGTTATGATACATTGTTGTGAAGTTAGTCAATATCAATTAATGTATGAAAAGGACCTCAGAGAAGTGCTGGTAACCGTGGCCGGGAATCGTGCTAGGTCTGTGGAAAATGATAGGCTATTATGAAATAAACAAATTGTTGTTAAATGAAAGGTCTTAAATGGTTAATTGACATCGATTAGGTTACTTCCCGTAAAAGATGTAGTCAGTAATTGCCTTGAGCAGTGGCTTGTCATGTTTGTCCAATGCCGAAGTTGTAGTTTTTCGCGAAAAAAGCATTGTTACAATGTCAGATTGTCAGAGCCTCTCGTGCTCCCTGCTGTGCAGCTCGCAGTGACAGACTGTGACTTGTGAGAATGCAAAAAGGGGCGAGGCATGTTTCTCCAATGGCAGAGGCCTTGGATAGTCTGCTGCGCAAAAAAATGTAATTGATATGAATTAGGATATGTAGAAGACTTGGACGGACCTGACAGACAGACAGACAGACAGACAGACAGAATGTATTTATTTTTGATCCAATGGTTACAAAATGAACATATATGAAAGTATAAATAATTAATATAAAATAAAATGAACCTTGAAGCAACGGGGATTTGCATAAGGCAGAAGCCGCTGTCTGCAAACCACCATAAATATGTATGAAAATTTGATTATCCAGTGAATATAAATTTGACTATGTGTGCAAGCATGGGAGTGTTCAAAAAGATTCTTGGCCGAAGACCAATTGGGACTAAGATCCTTAAAGTTTTGCGAAATCCTCTTCACTAGTTTTTCTGCCTGAAAAGGGGAGAGTTCTGCCTTAGTATGCTGAGGAAGGCACAGGGTAAAGGAGAAGATTAGGCATTCAGTATAACTTGAGATAAATCCCGTACGCTATCATTTTAATATAAGAGAAGTGAATATGGGCCAATTTATGAGGTGTGCTGCATTATATTGATAAACTTCCAGACACCGAAAGTATGGTTTGAGTTTGAGTAGGCCTACACCTTGTTCCACCATACACATTGTTTTGCAGTTAACTTCCTCAAAGACACAGTTAGTCAGAATAGCTCATGATGATTAAATCAAACCTCTTACAATTAGCATAGGAACGGGAAGGATTAAGCACTTCTAAACTCTGCCCATGGCTCCTAAAATGCAGTAAAGTGAGTCCTATTGAATTAGTATGGATCCAATCAGACATCTCTACTGTCTGCAGTCAACGTTTGGTCAACACAGAAAACAAAAAAGAAAGTTGGCCAAAAACTTCCGGAAGAATGAGGGATCATCGCCAAAATAAAATTAATTAATTGTTGTATAAAGCGCCAACATGATATGGTATGCAGAAAAATATCAGCAATACGCAATAAATTAATTGTAGTGTATTGCACCAACATATGCCATGCAGAAAAATGTTCAGATGATGAACAATTGAGCATGAAGCAAAAGATATTCAAAGATTGATGTAATCTGCATTACGATGGTAATTTTCAATTTGTAATCCATCATGTTTGTACAAAAGCTGTCTAAGTACTTTGTTCTATTGGCAAAACACAGCATCACAAGAGAGCTATGTATTATGTATTGTCTTTGTCAGAAGTCCTTTATCTCTACTTTAATCTCTTGTTCTTTTGTTTCTTTTGCTCCAACGTCATTGTTTGCGAAGAAAGCTAATTTTGGGTCATCAAGTATGCATAGTATGCATGCATATATTTTTGATGATAGCAGTCTGCCATGTTCAACGCTGACAGATTTCTGAACTGAGCAGTTTGATTGGTTAATCAAATATATGTTAATCAAATATATGTTTACACAGGGACAGGGTGAATACTTGTGTAGATAATTGTGAGAGTCAACTCAATCGGGAAGCACAAGTTTCATATAAAATAATGCAATCTCTGTACCAAAAAAGTGAAAATCCATTTACGGTAGGATATCCCTGTGTCTCGTCCAAGGCATGCATCTCGAGCTGCAGTTCCCAAGGTAAGCAAGGCCAAGTGCCACTTCACACAGTTTTCTGTGGGAATCCTTTCGCAGTCACTCTAACCTCTGATCCCATCTGTGATCTTACTTGCCATGACAAATTTAACAGCTTAATGGAAAGCATAAACGGTAGCTTAGAAGACAGCCCACATCTATTTATGAAAAGGAAGTTTCTATATATTTCTGCGCTTACGGAAGCCATTTCATACTTTCTTTGTAAGTCTAACATATCAAAATATATGCCACAGGAAACACTATATATGTCACACTTGGAGCTAAAACAGGAAGAACTTCAAGATACTTCCTTTGTTAATATCAGGCAGGGGATCTTTTTGAAAAAAAAAGATATTAAAATGGAGGAAGGAACACTGTTTATGGAAGCAATATGTCAAAGAAGCACAAGGACAATTCTGTTTCTTTAAAACTGTAACACAAAAATCAGTATCTTGTTTTCTTAACTTTGTAACTCTGAAAGTTACTTGACATCTATTATCACAACCCGAGGTTCTTCATGCATAAGCAGATTCAGTTATAAAGTAAAACAATAGATTGGGGATTACAGTAGTAATGAGACGTCATATCCTGAGAATATTTATCCATTTATTGACACTTGGAGAAATCGCAAGAGGGGTCTAGCAGGAAAGAACAAAGAAAGGATCACATCTAATTATTCATTCAACGTCAATGAAATTCAGTCTGTTTGTCATAACTTGTTCATCTAAGAACTAGCGAAAGCAAACAGAGATAGGAAATATCAAAGGGCCAATTCGCCTCCTTATCGCACTCCAGAAATCACTGGCTTTGCTCTGTTTGTTCTCACAGCAATCTGCCAGGTTCTTTCAACTCTTTCTGAGAGACGCAAATAGTATTTAGATACTCATATGTGGGTATTAACTTTAATGTACATCATGCAACTTCCAATTTCCTTACGCCATTTCATCAAGGGGCGAGATGGCATTTTTTCTTGATTGAATTTATCGTCCTATCTGGAGGCAATGCCGGCAGGCGGCATATGACAATCGTTCAAGTAATTTGGTCAGATTGGACATAAATGTAAAGAGAATAGTCAGCAAGAAAAACAAATGTCTTCATCAAAGATATGCTACTCGGTTTTTTGTTCTGAAAATTCCATATTGGCAAAAACAATGGCTGAGAAAACAATAAAAGCGAAGATAAAAGAACAGCATGAATATTTTGTGAAAGAGACACAGCACATTATACTTTGCGCAATTGTGATGAGTGCACCTTTTAAATATGTATTCCTTTGCATTGCTGCAATTGCTTCTGTAAGTGATGAAAGGAGTAAATAAAACAGGCAGCCAACTTAGGACATATTCACATAAATGCATACATACAAATGCCAATTAATGCCCTGCATTGAGGATGTTTTTAGTAAAACAATATGAGGTTTCAAAAATAACACTGATGTTTGAAAGGTGGCCTTTTCTCAATACTCAAGGGATTACCACACACAAGGGTGGGATTATTTCAAATTGTAGTGTAGTACATATAATAATAACTTCCTTTCTTTTCTTGGCACAACAAAGAAATACATTGCCCAGGTGTGGTAATCGGAGTATCGCTGTACATAGCTTAATCCATTTACTCATAAATCTTTTATTGAACTTTTTTTTTTTCCTAACTCAAAAATATTGCAGCTAAAGACCAATTTGTTGTTGACAGCTGTGCCACAGTGGAACTTACCCGTCAATTGAATGTTCAAATGCTATAGATCACTAAGGTTATCATAATTTTGTTAACAGATCCCTTCCATTTACTACCTCCTCACAAAATAATATCACAACCCATCTTCTATTTTGTCTGACAGCCCTTCCATAATTTTCTCTCACTATGAGCCTCTACGGCATGAAAGGATATATCTGCAATTTCTCTGGAGTGGCTGACAAATTATCATCATTTCCTTGTGGAGCTAATGTTTGAGACCTTTGTTGTATTTTTTTGTCTCTCCAGAAATATTATACTTGACATTTTATAGACAATAGCAAACAAATACACAATGCCAATTACAGCCAAACACTTTGATATACAGTGCACCAAAAAAGTTATGGGAAAAAAGCAGTGATCCCCCTTTTTGCCTCTAATTTTGTAGAATGGCATTCCAGTGATAATTGTTGATGTTCTATCCTTTCAATACACTTCTCTTGAACGGGTCTGGATAATAGTTTCATGGTTTTATGCTATGATATGGATATGCCACTGAATCTTGGTGGGTGCACCATTTTTTGCCTTCAAAAAAGTTATGGGAATTTTTCATGAAACAGTCAAATACTGAAATATAAGTATGAATTATTGCTTTATGGTTGTCACGTTAGTTTCTATAAGTAGAGAATTGACTGTGGGCCCATTCTAATGGAGATCCTGTGGTTACATTTTCAAGAAATATGAATTTTTAATGATATGAAGTATGTTATTGCAAATAATTCTCAAATTGATATGTTGCCCATCGAAATGCGAATTTAATAGCAGAAATCTGTTGACACAGCATTTATTTAAAAACTTATTGGTAGGGGCTTCTGTTTTTATTTAGAAAAATGCATCTTTTTAAGCCAGGACAGAAGTTAATTCAGAGTTTATGTCAACAGATGTGTTGGTGCTGATATTCAGCATCAGGACTTTTCAGCAATATGGTATTATTTGTGGTGAATCTGCACTAAAATGTTACTTTTGTAAGTAAAGAGGTTGTCCAGGTAGTTTGAATGACAAAAATCACAGCACCTACCACTTTATACACGCCCGAATTATTCGCACTCCCATACTGCAAAAGTGGTCAAATGCTTTCATTGCATTTTTCTATATCCATGGTCATATCATGCACAAATCACAAGTTTACAAGGTTCAAAGATGAATTTCACTCACAATCCATGAAATTGTATTAATTGGAATGATACAGAAAAATTAACTTTGGCTTTTATAGCATGTTGATTGTTTGTCCCATATTCCACTAGTTTGCGACAGATACCTCAATCATTCATTTTTACTACCTCATCCTATTGGATACTTTTGAAACATAAGATAAAGGCCGTGAGACGTGGTGACAACCAATTAAGATGCTATACCAAGTAAAATAAGGTAAATGAAGATCATTTATAGAGCCTATGTTATGCCGTTAGCTATTATCTTGTCTCACGATGTTCATCAGTCAGGGGACTGCTCATCTTCACTTTACAGACACAACTCATACATGCTCAATATTCATTTGGCTAACATATTTCAGCAATACCAGTGCATTGAGTAGGCCACAGGATATAATTTTAAGAACACACTTAATTTAAATGGTATTTCATTTCAAAATAATTAATATCCATTAAAAATGACTAGAAATCATTGTTATTAACATCTTTCAAGATTAAACAATGCTCAATTTGACCAATATTGTCAGATAACATATTACTGATGTCACCTGTTTAAGAGAAATCATCTTTAAGTTGTTCTTTCTGAAGAAATAAAATTTTTCCCATAACTTTTTTGAGGTCGAAATTTAGAGTTGCAACCAAGAATCACCTGGCATTCCCGGATTGCAGATTAAAACAAAAAGGTAACCAGGTAGATCTGTTCATTAGATGTCTATTGAAAGGGTAGAAGTGCAATAATTGCCTTCGGAAATTGATTATTGAGAAATTAGGGGCAAAAACAGACCCATTCCAATTTTTCCCATAACTTTTTTGGTGCACTGTAAGAATTATAGTGGACTGTGGCACTGTGAAAATGGCACTTGGTGTATCATTATGCTGATCATTTGTCATGATCAAACCTAATACTTTCAATGTTAATTTGATTGAAGGAGACTTATCCAACTTGTTAGTGACAACCAAACAAAAGGATTATGCATCTGATTTTCACTCTAAAGTCTGTTGTGAGAAGTCAAATGGCTTTCTCTTGATCATGACTAATCAAACAGCCTCAATGTTTCCCATGTTGAAAGTAGAGAAGATGACACTTCATTGGCTATCATGAGTCACGAAGAGCCATTTTCAGTGCCACAGTCCACTCTAAATCTATATCAACGTGTTTGGCTGTAAAAAAAAAAGTGATGGCCTCAGCAGAAAAAGCACAAGATAAAAAGAAAGTATTCTTGTTTCTGCTGTTCTTTTTTTTTCGGTTTTGCTGCTGCTATTGTCATCCCTAAATAGTATACAGTCTCCATTCTGGAACAAAATCTAGAATGCACAAATTTCCAAACATAATCTGTGCGCCGCAAGTCATATTTTTGGCAGGTCAAGAAAAAACAAGTAGTCGTGAGTCATCCTATTGTTTTGCTCTTCAAATTCCCAGAAACCTTTCTTTAAATTCTCTAGTGAGAAATGTGATAGTCTGTTATTCCGGAGTCCAGATGATGCCCTAAGTACCTTGAACTATATACTTTAAAAGGTTTGGCATCTCCTACATCCACATGCGATCAGGTGTACTGGCATTACTTCTACTTGTATGCAGTTTCTTTCAGTGCTTCTGCAATATCAGCAAAAAAAGGCTTAATGTGTTAGAGCAACCCTACTTTTTGCAATACTTATAACTGTAAGTTTGGTTTGCCAATAGGCAGAGTGTGGACCTAGGTGGCTTTGACCAGATTTTCTAACCAGTGAATTCTGCAAGGCATTTATTCATCCCATATCTTACAAATTCAGAATGTTTGCTTAAACTTAGAATTTGCAAAAGCAGCGACTGACTTGAAATATCCTGCTCCTCGTTTCACTGAGAAACTGCTGCATTTGTGCTGTTAGTTCTTGCGAAACCACCAACATTGTTCTTGCAGAAATCTTGTAGACTCATATAATAATAATAAATAATAATAAGAATTTATAGAGCGCCCAAATCCAAAATTTAATTTGCTCATCGGCGCTCTCACAGGGACAAAAATAGTACTTAAATACAAATGTGAAGGAATTAAGTCTATAGTACATCATGCTACTTTTCACATCCTTATGCAATTTTGTCAAGAGACAAGATGACATTGTTTTCAAAATTGAACTTACAATCTTACCTGTAAACGATGAAAAAAAAAGTCAGTTGACAATTCAGCTAAATTGCACATTTGATGAAGAAATAAAATTCAGGTGGATGCGTCTTCATCAACAACATGTTCTTGGGTTTTTTTTTATTCCAAATTGAAAAAACTACATCACAACAATGGGAGAAGTGGACATGCAGCCACTTTCTGACATGGGCTGCATTAAATGTATATCGTAAAACATCCACACAGAAAGGTTTGAGTTTGAGTACACATTGTTTCACAATATCCATTAATTTGCAGATAACTTCCTTTCAGATAAAATGAATCACACAAGCCCATGGTGATTAAATAAATCTCTTACAATTTGCATAATGTAGGAAAGATTCAGCTTCAATAAACTCTGTCCTTCTCTTGTGCATCCTATTGCTTTAGTATGGATCCAATCAGACATCTCTACCATCAGAAGTCAGAAATTTTGTCACAGTAGCAGATGAAAAAGAAAAGTAGGGCAAATTCTATATGACAAAAGAATCGTAATTTTTTCCTCTTCTTCTGCTGTGCACGTGCCCCGATCGCCGGTTTAGCTCAGCCTGTTACTGAGCAGAACATGTTTGGTTATAGATGGTAAGGCTGGGGTCTGGCACAGGCTCGGACCAGGTAACTATTCTTAATTTTGTTGCTCGGTCTCTTTAAGACATAAGACATAAGATTTTATTTACCTCACAAAAAACATGAGATGACAAAATAAACATACATGTTGAATAAAATCAGACGCAAATAAAAACATAAGGGGATAAAAACCAAGGAGACAGCACCAACCTAGTATAATTAAATTACTAAGAAATAAACAAAATCTATAATATCTAAAATGCTCTCAATAGTAATTTCAACATATCTTTGTTATCATTATTAAAGTTGGCTAACAAAGATTTACAGCTGTCGACAATTCCATTGTTGGTTGGAAGTTTTTTAAGTTCACTACAGATAGCTTTACAGTAGGACTTGTCTACACACAATTTTGCAAAAGAAAATCTGTTTGCTGAACATATAGCTTTTACTCTGTCTGCTAGACCAATACAGTTTACATCTTTAAATGAATACTTGTATAAGTGGGACGCCCTTGATGTAGAAGACATAATCGAATTTAACAAATTAATAGATTGACACTGTATTAAACAACCAATTTTTCTTATACCCATTGCGGAAAGCAGTGGGGAGGACCTTAGAAACTTACTTAAACCAAGCGACGCTTTAATTAGCTTTGACTGCAGTTTGTCCATATCTGTTACTAACACATTACTTAGCATGAAACTTTCATCTGAGTACAGTAAGATAGACTGCAGGGCAGACTGCCATAAGTGAGAAATTACAACTGGTTTCACTCCATTATTACACATTCCTGCACTCTGTAGAGAGTAAAAAGCTTGCCTACACTTCCTAATTCTTCTTTGGACATGATTCTGGCTATAATTACTGAGTACAGCACCAAGATAGTCAATTTCATTTACATTGGGAATTCCACAATTATTAATAGACCAAGTGGGATACGGCTGTAGATAACATTTTCCAAAAACAATTGTGTTTGATTTTTTAGCATTAAATGATAGACCATGATTAGACACATAATCATTGGCATAGTCAATTAAATTTTGTAAACCAGTAGCAGTTGCACTTGTAAGAAGTAGATCATCTGCATAACAGAAAACATTATAGGAATATCCACCAATTTTCAAACCACCAGTTAGATTAGACAAACCATTGACTAGATCCTGATATAATAAATTAAATAGGAAAGGAGAGGTTAATCCTCCCTGACGAGTACCTTTATAAAGATTAAATTTAGTAGAAAGTTCATTATTCCATTTGACAGTCGCTGTTAAGCTTGTATACCATGAGTACATAAGTCTCCACCAGGGGTTTTTCATCACTTCATTAGCTTTATATAATAATACAGAATGGGGGATAGCATCAAACGCCTTCTCGGCATCTAATGAACAAGCAAATATAGGAGTATTTCTGCTATTAAAATAATTGATTACGTCCACAGTATTACATATAGCCATTTGGGCACTTCTTCCGGCAACAAAACCATATTGAAGATCACAGAACTCATGCATAGAAACATCTTCTAGAATTGCATACTCCAGAATTTTTGATATAACTGAGGAAAGGATGATTGGTCTGTAATTACCAGCCACAGTAGTATCAAGACTGGGTTTTTTTAATATTGGAATTAGTACACCAACCTTTAGTGTATCTGGGATAATCCCAAAATTAATACAAGTGTTAAATATTCCACTCAGGAGTTCTGGAATCTTGGTTCCTATTGAACACTTTAGGTGCTCAGGTGTTACACCATCTAGTCCTGGAGCACGACCACTCTTAAGTTTCTTAATAAATTTTACCATTATATTTGTATTAAATCTTTTTGATCTGTATACTTTTTTCTTTAGTGAGTTGAATTCAGTGAGTGGGATTCAAACACACGTCCCCAAGAGACAAAATATATATAACAAAATTTATTAATTGTGCTGTATTCCACCCAATATACAGAAAAATGTTTACAAGGCAAGAAGAAGAAGAGAAAGTTTCCAAAGATGGATGTAATCTAAATTATGATGGTCATTTTGAGTTTGCAATTCATCATATCATGTTTGTACAGAAGCTGTCAAAGCACTTTGTTCTATTGGCAAATGATAGCATCATGAGAGAGCTATGTATTATTTATTGTCATTGTCGTGAGTCCTTTATCTCCGTACTTTAATCTCTTCTTCTTTTGTTTCTTTTGTTCCAATTTCATTGTTTGCGAAGAATGCAAATTTGGGGTCCATGAAGTATGTATAGTACGCATGCATATATTTCATGATAGCAGTCTGCCATCTTCATCGCTCATAGATATCTGAACTGAGCAGTTTGATTAACTAATTAAATATATATTTACACATTGACAGGGCGCATACTTATGTATATCCTGTGACTAGCAAAAATCCTGCGCTCTGATTGGCTGATTAGTCACAGTATATATTTCCATATCCATTAATTAAATATGCGGCCTGGTGGATATGAAATATATCCACCTCATTGAATATTCATGAGGTGGGATATGAAATATATCCATCAGATGACATCATCAAAATTGTTATGTTACCATGACGTCACCACCCACCAGTGCAGATGTACCCATTGTGACGTCACCAGATTGACCAGCTCTGTACTTTTTATGAGAAGCGTTATGTGTCACTGCATAACTCCACTCCTGTGAGGAGCAGAATTTTATTGACACCAAAATTTAGCAAATTTAATTTTGTTTAATCTGAATCCCAACATAATGAAATATTAATTTCTGTGAAAAGTCAGCAACTGAAATTCACGTTGTCTATAAAAATGTTTCACCATGCAGTATTGCTTAGCTCATTTCCAGACAAAGAAAATGATTAGGAGTATTGTCAAAAGGATATAAATATTATACAGTGACCTTGCTTTATGGGATATGGAATATATTCACCCTTGGACTCCCATATCCCACTCGGGCTACACCCTCGTGGGATATGGGAGTCCTCGGGTGAATATATTCCATATCCCATAGCAAGGTCACAGTATAACATATAATATTATTGCAAGAGTCACTGTTGACTGAAAAAGAATCGGGGAGCACAAGTTTCACTTGAAATGACGTAATCAATGGCACCAAGAAAGTGAAAACGGCAGGATATCCCTGTGTCTCTACCAAGGCATGCGTTTCGAGTTACGCAGTTCCCAAGGTAAGCAGGGACAAGCGCCACTTCACAGTTTTCTGTGGGAATCCTGTGGCAGTCACTCTAACCTCTGATCCCATCTGTGATATTACTTGTGATGGTAAATTTAACAGCTTAATGGAAAGCACAAATGGTAGCTTAGAAGAAAGCCTACATCATTTTATGAAAAGGAAGTTATGGATCCAATCAGACATCTCTGCCGTCTACATATTTATGCGCTTACAGAAGCCATTTCATACTCTTTTTGTAACTCCTACATAGCAAATATATGCCACAGGAAAATACTATGTAATTATGTCACGCTTGGCCTGAAACAGGCAGAACTTCCAAGACACTTCCTTAGCGAATATCAGACAGATGATTTCCTTTTTTTTAAGATATCTAAAAACGGAGCAAAGGATGCTGCATGTGAAAACAAAATGTCAAAGGACAACAAAGAAATTTCAGACAAACTGTAAGACTGTAACACAAAAATCAGTATCTTGTTTTCTTAACTTTGTAACTGTAAAACTTACTTTGGCATCTATTATCATAATCCTAGTCTCTTCAAGCATAAGCAGATTCAGTTATGAAGTTATTAATGTTTACCTTATGAAGCAAAATAACAGAAAACCCTGATTGGGGATTATAGGGGTGCTGAGAAGACATAATATTATTCAGAGAATATTTGTCTATTTATTGACACTTGGAGATACCCCAAGAGGCAAACAGGAAAGAACAAAGAAAGGATCACATCTAATTATTCATTCCACATCAATAAACTTCAGTCTGTTTGTCATAACTTGTTTATCTCAGAACTAGCGAAAGCAAATAGAGACAAGATGTATCAAAGGGCCCACTTGTCTCCTTGTCGCACTCATTGGCTTTGTTCTGTTGGTTCTTGCAGCAATCTGCCAGTTTCTTTCAATTTTTTCAGGGAGACACAAATAGTATTTAGATACTCATATGCAGGAATTAACTTGATTGTACATCATGCAACTTCCAATTTCCCGACGCCATTTCATCAAGAGGCGAGGTGGCGTTTTTGTCTTGATTGAATTTATCATCCTATCTGGAGGCAGTGTAGGCTGACGGCAAATGACAATCGTTCAAGTAATTCGGTCAAATTGGTCATAAATGTAAAGAGAATAGTCAGCGAGAAGAACAAATGTCTTCATCAAAGATATCCTATTCCCTTTTCTGTTCTGAGAATTCCATATTGGCAAAAACAATAGTTGAGAAAACAATAAAAGCGAAGATAAAAGAACAGCATGAATATGTTTTGAAAGAAACACAGCACATTATACTTGGCGCAATTGTGATGAGTACACCTTTAAATATGTATGCTGTAATTGTTTCTTTAAGCATGCATTGTTGATTTTTTTTAACAATATAGGTGTCTAAAATAACACCCATGTCTACTGGTCATTCCAAGGCTGTAATATCCCTCATAAGATATATATCGTGCACCACTGCGCCTTTGCATATAATAACTGCATTTCCTTTATACACAAAAAAAACATATATTGAAATTAATAGCTTCATTTATCCACTACATAGATCTTTTATTGTTGTTGACAGCTGTGTCGCAGTTAGCTTTTGTGGTTGAGTGCCAATGAGTGGTCTATCTCAGCATTTCCCTTGAATGTTCAAATGCAATAGATCACTAAGGTAATCATGATCTTGCCAGATCCATTCCATTTACTCCATCCTCACAAAATTATACAACAACCAATTTTTTGTCTGACCGTCCTTCTATTATTTTCTGTCTGCCATTACCAAAAATGTCCTGTTTGCGTATGAGCCTTTATGGCATAAAGGATATATCTGCAATTTCTCTGGAATGATCCACCAATTTCCATCAAACATAACTTGTGTCTCATGAGTAACTTTTTGGACAGGTCAAGAAAAATACAAGTAGCTGTGAGTCACCCTATTGTTTTTCTCTTCAAATTCCCAGAAACCTTTCTTTAAATTCTGTAGTGAAAAATGTGATAGTCTGTTATTCAGGTGCCAAGATGATACCTTGAACTGTATACTTTAAAAGGTTTGGCATCTTCTACATCCCCGTGCGATCAGGTATACCATTATTATTTCTACTTGTATGCGCTTTCTTTCAGTTCTTCTGCAATATCAACAAAAAAAGGCTCCCACGCAGCATCACCATCTAAATGTGTCAATACTTCTTTTTACAATAGGTTATAACTATAAGTTTGATTTGCCAATTTGGAGAGGTTCAACCGAGGTTATGCCAGCATTTGTGAATAGCCAAAGATACATGATATTGCGGACTCAAATACATAATTTGAACACTCACTGTTGACAACAGTTACTGTTATCACAGATTACTTTTAATCCATAAAATATTTCTTTTCATTTCATCTCCACTTGTGAAATGTTTCACACTTTCATTAATGAAACTGCTGTTATTTACAACTTAAATTTGCATAAATATATTTACTAGGGGGAACGGGGGTACATTGGGACGCTTTTAACGTCTACTAATTTTGCTCAATGCTGAAAGCATTGAAGAACTCAGAAGTTCGCATGAATATAACCAATACTATTGAGCTTAAATGCAAGGCATAATGAACTAGACTGCACTTACCCTTTTGCAGACAGAGAGTCGTAAAAATGACTGTCCCAATGTGCCCTGGCTAAAACAGCCGGGGCACATTTGGACATCAATTAAAAATTCATTTTAACACTCCACGTGCAATAGATATCGCATATAAGTAGTGCGTAAGATAATATATAGTGCATTAAAACTTTGTAGTGCCAATAGTTCATAACTTTAAACAGTTTTAAACGTTTAACATAAACTGTCCTGGGTGCGGACATCTATGTTAGTAACACACAGTGCTTTGCGACAAATTTGTTCACAGAGCATGGTAATCCACTATGCCTCTATTCCCAGTGGCCTGAATACCTGTTGTGTGCTGTCCCAGGTCATTCAGTTGCCTTGGACACTTAAATTCTGCCATATTTTAAAAGTGCATCCCAATGTGACCCAAATTCACTGTCCCAATGTGCCCCAATATGACTTTTACACCAAAAAGCTAATTTCTCAGACACCAGTGAGTGTGTTTATACGGATAGCAATTCATAACTGTTCGTTATGATATATAAGATTCATACAAGCACTGAGAAAGCCTCATTGTTCATGGTTTGCCCACAGATTGGTTCGAATTGAACCCGTCCATATTTACTTTAGTAGTAGGAAAACAAACTTTTGCTCGCCATACTTCTGCATGTGGCTGTAATTTGTCTATAAAACCATGGAAACATCAGGATGTGAAATTACAAGATATGACGGCACTACCATATCATATACCTTGGCAGGATCCAAGAAAACCCCACCGTCCCACAGTGCCCCGCGTCCCAATGTGTCCCTATTCCCCCTACTATTGGAGGCACATTAGAGTAATACACTTGAGCAAGGCTGTAAGTAGAAGTATTTCATTCAGGCAATGAAAAGTGTTGTCACTGATTCAGATTAGGCTTTGGCCAAATTTTCCAAACCAGTCTGCAAGTCTTTTCATTCATTCCATATCTTACAAATTCAGAATGTTTGCTTAAACTTAGAATGGGCAAAAGCACGACTGACAGGAAATATCCTGGAGCCACCTTGCTCCTCGTTTCACTCAAGAAACTGCTGTCTTCCTTGTGTTTCTCCTTGCGAAACCACCAACTTTGTTCTGGTAGCAATCTTGCAGACGCACATCTTTCCCAGAGTGCAAATAGTATTCAGATACGAACGTGAAGGAATTAAGTACATCATGCTACTTTTCACTTACTTACGCCATTTTGTCAAGAGACAAGATGGTGTTTTGTCAAAATTGAATTTACCATCTTATCTGGAGGCGATGTAAGAAAATGGCAGATTAAAATTCAGCGAAATTGCATATTTAATGTAGAGATAAAAGTCAGGGAGATGGGTCTTTATCAACAACATGAGATTATTTTTCTTCTTCTTTTTTGTTGGTTAAGACTAAAAATTTTTAAAAAGCAGCATCATAATGAGAGGAGAGAAGATGGGCCAGTTTCTGAAATTTGCAACATTACATTGAAGACAAATTGTTCCACAAGTGCTCCATTGTTTCACAATAGCAATTGTTTTATTGTTTTAAAACTTCCCAAAAGACAGAGTAAGTCAGACAAACTCATTGTGATTAAATCAAACTTTTTACAATGAGCAGATTAGCACAGGAAAGGGAAGATTTCAGCACTACTAAACTAAGCCTATGGCTCGTAAAATTCCGCTAAGTGTTTTCTATTGCATTAGAATGGATCCAATCAGACATCTCAGTCTGGAGTCTGACATTAGATCAATATAGAAGATTAAAAAAAAGAAAGGTAGGGCAAAAACTTTATGAAGAGAGGATCATCAAAAATATATAAGAAATGAAGATGAATATATAAATAGCGTAGATGATGACGAACAAAAGAGAAAGGACCGGAAATTTACATTATTGGGGGAGGGGGGGCTGTGTGTGTGAGTGTGTGTGTGTGTGTTTGTGCTTTATGTCACATCAGCATCTTGTTGTGCTACTTAGAGACATGCTTGGTTTGCATCAAGGGAGTTGATAATTCAGTTTGATTGTTGTTTGTTAGTTATTTGTTTTCCCTGTCTTTATTGGGGTAAAATGGGAGAAGTTTTCTGCACTATGTTACTATGTTACTATATGACCCATGGCTCAGTTGTAACCCAGGCAACCGTTCACAGGTGAATGAAGAGCACAATCTGAGAGTCATTTTGCTGACTATGCAAGAAAACAATTTTCAGCTACAGAGTCATGGTTCCATCTCATAAATTGTGCCCTAAAGCAGGCTGCAACCACAAATTTCTTGTGACACTCAGTATTACCAAATGCAATGAGAAGTGGGACAGCAACATGCAACTTGCAGTTGGTGGAAAACGGTTCAGCAAAGCTTTATTGCCTGTACTACGCAGAACAGCATCGTCCTTGTAGCCACAAAGCATAATGCCGCTGAATTTATCTCAAACTAAGCATCAGAGATCGTTTTCTTGCCAACCCAAAACTTTCGTCAATAATATGATAATGCCACAGCATAGAAGAGGAACTTGTAAATACTCGATTGGAAATTTTTTTTTTTTTCAGAAAATTTTTTTTTTTTCGGAAATTTTTTTTTTTTTTGGAAACATTTTTTTTTTTTTTCGGAAAAAATTTTTTTTTTTGGACAATTTTTTTTTTTTGGCGGAATATCAGAACAAAAGAAGAAGAAGAAGGTAGTCACGTTGTAGTCACACGTGAAGAGAAGCAAGTGCCAGGATCACTGGATCATATTATGGGATGTCTGAATCACTTTTTTTGATGGAACCATCTGGAGCACTCCACTCGCCTGATAGCCATAAGGGACGAGACACCTCGCTTCGCTTGCTGAGCCGGTGGCTCTGTCCCGTCTATAATCTGCAATTGGTACATCCAAACCATATATATCTAAATCAATTTCAAGATGACTTGATTTATTACACAGTGACAAAAGGAAACTATCAGTCTGACTGACTCTTTGTGATTTTAAAAATGTCTTCCATGCACACCAAATGAGTCACAGGATTGGCAGGAAACACCTCATGACTTTTAAAGGTCCCGAGAGTGCAGCAGTCAAACTCAGCAACACACCTCTACTCTCCTGTAGAATGAAATTGCAGGGGAAAGGAATTCCAAAGAGAGGAAAACATACAAAGGAAGTACTTCGTTCTATTGTAAAATGATATATTCACAAGAGATAAAAGTCATTGTCTATGTCACAAGTCGTTCATCTCAGTACTTTGATCCCTTATTCTTTTGTTTTAATGTCATTTTGTGCAAAGAATGCCATTTCGGGACATCGGTATATAATATATCATATACAATATATGAGTATGCATATCTCCGTCGCTCAGATATGAACAAAGCAGTTAAAATTGTAATTGCAAACGTCACTGTCAACAATGAAATTGAATCAAGGAGCACATGCCTGATGTGAAAAAGATTCCCATTGTACGAAAGTACTGCACTGAAAAAAGCTTTGTGTAACACAGACAAAATGAACATTATCTGGTGTCCGTCCAAAATTATGTGTATATAAGACAAGATTTTTGTGTGAAATAGACAAGGAAATTTTCTATCCTCAACAATATTTTGTGTGATTTGATCATTTAAATGTCAAAAAATGCACATATCGTTTGTCTGAATTTTCACATCATTTTGAATGGACACCAGCTAAAGATCGTTTTGTCTGTTTTACACAAACTTTTTTTTTTTCAGTGTAGTAGCAGCTAATGTGCACTGAAAAAAAGGTTTGTGTAAAACAGACAAAACAAACGTTAGCTGGTGTCCGTCCAAAATTTTGTGTAAATTCAGACAATATGTATGTGTATTTTTGACATTTCATTGATCAAATCACACAAAAAATTGATCAAGATTGACAATGAAATGTCAAAAATACACATACCTTTTGTCTGAATTTACACAAAATTTTGGACGGACACCAGCTAACGTTCATTTTGTCTGTTTCACACAAACCTTTTTTTCAGTGTGTCTTTCATATGCACATTGCTCCCAGAGCATGACCTGCCTCCAAGAAGTTCCTTTGATACGCTCTTCAAATATACACACAATATTTTTCCTTACTTCCGAAGAAATGAAGTGCCAAACTGAAACATAATATATAGATAACAAAATTTGATACTGTTGTAGGATTTCTCTTGAAATAAGGAAAGCAGAAATAACTTCTTTGAAGCAAGTTCTTTCCCTTCCAGAGCAACAATATATGTTTTGCAAAAAGCCAAGCCATATCACAGTTATTTGTTACTCAAATGCAGTATGCGCCAGATACATGTATAGTAACTGGCATAAGCAATCCCTTGATACCATCCCATAAATCTCAAGACTTGCATGCAGGGCTGTCCTATTAGTCCTACAACCATGAAAGTATAATGTAATGGTGGGTGTCCAACACCCAGGGGAAGACAATTGATGTGAGAATTTAGTCGCATGAGTAAATTTGCACCATTAGGGTAAAATGGGTACACTGTAAAGATTAATGCCAGAGAGGTCAGCCTGAAATTGATATATATATAACGAGATATGTTGTTGAATAGAGTGCGTTAATTCCATCATAGCAATAATATGTTACATGCGCATTTCAGAAATGCCTTGTGACATAACTCTTAGTAAAATTACACACATTACTCCTGAAGGTTTTTTTTTTCACAAAAGACGAATGGTCATTGACTGATGTTACTGTTTTCATTGCTGTCAGAGTATAATAAAGTTCAGGCCTCATCACTGAAGCTTTTTCTCGAAACTAAGCAAAACGTCGCTGAGATTCCAACAGCTGCCATTTTAATGACCTTGGCTTTAAGAGACAGATCGAGGCAACATAGCGGAAGCAATTACCCTGATTCATGATCTTGCATCATACATCTAACCCTGAGGGAGATTATACATTTTACCCTGAAGGAAGTTGCAACCACAAATTCTTTTGATTGTCTGTTTTGAAAAACACTATTGACAGATTGCTTAAGTAGTGAGGCTAAAACATGCCACCTTGGGTGACATACTTACATTTGCAATAAGTCTTAAACAGTACTTTGAGCAACACACATAATGTTGATCATTCCAGTTTAAAAAAAAGAAGACTTAAATTAAAAAAGACAAACTGATAGCAGAAACACTTGTGAGATCATCAGCCATGAGTTTCTCACCGACCACAATCTAATCAAGAATTGGTGCCATGTCAATCTATCACCACAGCACTTGATTTATCATGTTAGAGTGACACAAGGACACTGTCAATCGACTGACCCTTGGTGATTAAATGTCCTTTTACACACACCCTATGAATAGCAGGGATTTGGCATGAAACGCCTCATGACTTGTAAAGGGCCGGAAAGTGTAGCAGTAAATCAATGTGGGGGAAAACCAGCAACACACTTGAACTCTCCTTTTAGAGCATTGCAAAGGACTTGCACAGAAGGAAAGCATGTGTTCCCATGAAATGGATAAACACACAAACCAAGCAACCAACCCCAGACATCTAGAGATTGTAGACTTCAACAATATCTGAGCAAAGCAGCAGTCTTAAGAAAGTTTCCGATCTTTATTCATTCAATATCTCTGAAATTCACTGTGTGTTTCCAAAATTTAAGAAAAGAACAAAATAAATAAATATTCATGAGTGACTGGCCCTGTTCAGACTCTTCAGGACCATGATCTGTATTAGACCAAGTGCAACTAGCAGGGTTGCACTGCAAAAAATTCCCGTTAAATTTTACAGTTAAATTAATTGGCAACTTTGTTCCAGGTCTAAGAACTGTAAAAGTACTAATAAACCTGAACAGGACAATGAACCGTAAAATGCACATTGGTACATTGAAGTGTAATTTTGCGGATTCAACAAAGTGATATTACGGTATAATGTACATATATAAAGCAGTTTATTTAAAGTATATTTTACAGTTACATCATCTGTCAAACATATAATGTAAAGAATGCAATTGGCTGTAGAATCTACTGTAAAAATACGGATAGTATTGGATTTAACTGTTGCATAGCTGTAGGGGTGTATCGAAGCTGGAATCAGCTGAGAGAGTGAGAGAGCCAGTGACTCCAGGCTCGGCCTTGCTCATCTCTTGCTTCAAGTTGCTTGACAGCAGGGAAGTAAGTCCATCAATCAGTTTGCTCACAAACCATAAAATGGATGGATATTTTCCAAGAGAACCAGGTGTCAAGTTTATCGAAGTATGTTCTGTTGATGCAGACTGCGCTTGGGTTATTTTGGTTTTAATATAGTCATTCTTTAGATCACATCATAAGACTCACACAAATGTCAATGTCACATATAGACATTACAACTTTTGCGTAATGACAGCATCTTTAAGATCATATGAATGAGGATGTTCGATTACCTTCAGATAAGTTATAAATTAAGTTTGATTAACAGCTGTGTAAAGCATATGTTATAGATGGCACCACATGTTCTGTGGTTGAAGTCCATGCAATCTCTTGTTTATAGTTCCTAATCTGACAAGGTGTATTGATTGTTTGGCTAATTCAAATGTTTTGTCTGCATATTACAAGTTGCCAGTATATTAACGGTTGAAGTAATTGTTCATTAGCGTGAACTGAATGTTGAATGACATGTCGCAGTAAATTTATCTTGTAGCCATTTTGTAACTGACAAAGATCTGTAAATTCCCGGACAAAGTCTGTATTAAAAAAATACTGGTAAAATAACAATAAATTTACGGTTCTTTTAGCCAGAAAAACACGGTCATTTCTTGCAGTGTGGGCAAATATATGCTCATGTACGAGTACGAGTACTTGCCACATCTACCCACATCTACGAGTACAAGTACAAGTACAAGTACGAGTACAGTTTTTTTTTAAATGTACCAGAGTATGAGCCAACTACTATTTTCATATAAATTGATATGACATTTTTTATTGATGGGATACTAGGTCATGGAGTAGAGTATAGTATAGAAGAAGGTGGCATTAACAAGTACTTTGGTAAAATTAAGCTGTGGCCTGTATCATATAGACATCTCAGCAGAAGATCAATGTGCTTTGTCAAACATATGCCTATCTTTCGTTATGAAAAAATCCATCTAGGCAAACAATGCTCATGCAGCTGAACAACAAAAGAGGTGAAACAAAGAACTGTGTCTAAATATTGCAAAAGAGACACACTGAAATATACTCATGATGAGTTCATTTCAAAAAATACAGCGAGCAAATAGAACAGACAGGTCATTTTAAAAACATGGCTTGTGTATATATCAGCTGGTTGCATTGTGAATTTCTAGAAACAGAATGTCTTTGTGATGAAAAACGTTGTCATATTCATAAAAACACCAATTCAGGAAAGAACTCTCGAGAATATTTTCATCAACGCAATATTCTGTCAGACAGCTTGGTGCACCATCTAATATTATCTATTTTGGAGGATGCTTGTATGGTTTACAAGTGAAACGTTGCTCCCAACAAAAGTAAGTTCAGAGAAATGTTTTAAACCTTCACAATTGGAATTACCTGGATGTCTGAGAATCTACACTATTTTGGAGGATGCCATATTTAATTTTTTGATCTACCATCAATAAATTGATAGTAGTATCATACCCAAGCTTTACTCATTCGTTTCCTTGGTTCTTCGTGCAAGCCTTCTACAATCAGCCCAGGAATGAGAATATGTGTCTCTAAGACTTGACTCAAGGCTTGTAAAATTAGGCTAGTATGTCCTTGGTGAATCTAAGAAAAAAGACTCAAGGAAGCAAGCAACGGTTTAACAATGCAAAGATCGCATCAATTTCCTACAGAAATTAATTAAAGTAGCAAGGTCAAAGAAAAACAGAAGAGCAGCTGGTGTATAATTAGGAAGTGTGTATTTATGCTACCTATATTTCCAGACTTTCCACACTAAGTTTTGTCTGGTGCAGTCAATTTATGTTTGTCTCCATTGTATGCTTTCTCTCCTGTGAAATAGAATTTTTTTCTTCATGCAATTACTCTTCCAATACACATGGAAGAGAAAAACAAACAGAGAGTGAGAAACCATTTATTTTGCCTAACACTGTAAAATTTCAATTTTGAGTTAGCTTAAGAAATTGAGTGAGATGGTTGTACAATTCCTTTGAGCTAGCATAGCCTGTTGTTTTAAGTTATGACAACGGAAAGATTAATATAGCTCAAAACAACAAGCTATGTCGGCTCAAACAAATTGTGCAACCACTTCACTCAATCAAAATTTTCCATTTTAAAATAACAATTAAGCTGGCCGTCCATCGATTCACATGAATTTTACTGAGGCGCATCCAAGACCTTTGAAAGGCACACGGACTGTTGAGCATCCGTTGGATGAGTGTAAGAGGAAATTAAATCGCCAATGGCAGTCTGACAGTGTCCATATGACACCCGACATAAGGAATCATTGTTCTGGTGACATACTGACACAGGTGTCAATTCCTGATTATATCATAAAGAAATTCCAATCCGTGAGAAAAAACCGAGTCCTCCCCATAGCTCCATGTTGCTTCTCTTTGGTCAACTTTACTCTTGAACTGCAGTCCACTACTTTCTTACTGCAAGGAATTACTGTATGCCTCACCCAACAGCAATGAAACCTCACACAGATGGTTAAACTTTTAATATTTTTGGGAAAATATCACAAAAATGTGGAATGCTTTTTTTCACAGCACTATAGTGCTCTTTCAACTTGCCTGTATTATAATTATGTCACAAGAAATTTGTGGTTGCGTCGTCCTAGCGGTTTTAAAATATTACATTGGATCAAGCTTTTCAAGATGATTTCTTCTGCTGTGTGGCCCCAAATTGACCGTTTCAGACAAGTTATGCGAAATATTTTAGACATCCATGCATTTAATCATGCAATTGTAGGAAAAGTCTTTAAAATTCGTAGCTCGAATTCCAAGTTGTTTCTCAACTTTAGGATACTGAAAGTCAGCTACTGTTCATTCTTGTAGCCTTTATTCCTTCTGCGACTTCACATCTGATTTTTCTACCACCTCTTTGCTTTTCCCAATTGATGTTTGCAAGACTAGACAAGCTAGAGATGTGTGGCTAGATCTATCTACACTTATCCAGTCAGGACACATCCAGTGGAATTTTACAATGTTTGACTTGATGAAGAATCGACCCAGGCTGGCCCCGGCACTGCAAAACTGCAAATGACATTGCTGAATTAATACTGAAAACAAAGCGTTTTGGTTTATATAATTTTTAATGGCTACATTTTTTCTCAGCCACATATCTCAGTACAGCATCTCTAACATCACGATCGTTTCGATGATAATCTCTGCAATTATAGATCTTTGCAGATTGGCGGTCCACTGGATAAATGAATTTTCTTATTTTTAATTTGCAAACTGGCTTTGCCACATCATCTACAGTTTTCTGTTTGTCTCTTAATTTTCTTATTTGATCAAATACCTCAAATCATTTAATTAGTTTGTTTTTGTCACCTATGCTGCTAGATACAATAAGCACTGAATCAACTGATTAACCATAACTGGCACAAACAAAACATTTTAAAACCAGTGACATAACATCACCAAGTTGAAAGTTAATATTGAAACTGTTTGGGCCGCTAATCTGCAAACAGCTCTCATGTATTCGTTTTATACATACGGCTGAATATTTTCTAATGAGTGCGTTTCACGAGTGACAAAGTGACAATCAAAGCTACTGATACAGAAGACCATGATAACAGATATTATAATATAAGCATTTGTTTAAAACACTTCAGTAAATATTTGGAAGTGCACCTTTCATAAGCCCGCAAAGTATAATTTGACGCATCCATTACATGTAGTTCTTTTATCATCACTTCTATTGTTTTCTCAGAATTTTTTGCAGAATAAAAAATTCATATAACAAAAAGAGAATGGAATATCTTTGATGAAAAACGTCTCAGTGTTCTGTTCTGAATATTGGACATTGCATGACACATGACAAATTTTGTTATTTCTACGAAGAACTGAATACTATTTATGACTGCAAAAATGCAATAGGACTGCCATAGGCAGAACAAAACCAGTGATTTCTGGAGTGTGACAAGGAGACAAGCTGGCCCTTTGATATTTCCTATCAATGTGTGCTTTTGCTGCTTGTGAGTTTAGAGCAAACACTGAATTTCAGTGATATGGACTGAACAAAAAGCCATGACAGTAGGCCTATCTCTCAGATTGCCAGATTTTCTCACAAGTGGCAAATTTTCTAAAAGAACAAACAAAAGTCTTATCATGAAGGCTCCCTATGCCAGTGTTTGTAATTATCCACAGCTAATTTCAATGGGGTAGGTTCTTCTGGAGTAAAAAAAATAATAACTAAACGAAAGCTGAATCTTGGGTAATGCGAAATTAGTTTTATACATAAGAAGGCCTGCTGATCTAGGGAGAAAATTGATTTCCTCTGACAAAAATAATAAACATAATATAATACCCTTTGCTAACATTATTGGCATTTTTTTTTACATATCACTTCCTATTTAGGTGCTTTCACCCACACTATCATAATTTGAAATTTAGTACCAACTGTCAAATCAAGCTTGTTATTGCAAATTCCTGAAGAAAGAAGTGCTCAGAAACATTCAAACAAATGATGAGAAACTGAGGAAGACTGAGTGTTCATTAAATTATGATGGCAACATTATTATAAATTTATTTTATCATAATGTTTATTGTTTATGCTAAAGCTTTCTAGTACTTTGTTCCATTGCATGACGACAGCATCACAAGAGAGTTGTGTATGATTCATTATCCCATGTCTAGCCAACTTTTGTCCCTCATACTGAGCTTTTCCCTGGTCAATACAGATTGAGAGAGGGAAATATGTGGACATTGAGAGGGACAAATATCAGTACACCCAATCACAGCTCTCCAATAAATTAGCTGACAGGGATATATTAATTTATTCATTAGATGTCAGGGATATACTGAAACTGACAAATCAGAAATCAGCTTGGCCTCATTTGCATACCACAATCAACAAAAAGACGTTGTACATGACTCTCTGTATACCATGGTTATTAGCATAACAAACCAGCATCTTTTTTGATTGTAATGATTTAAGGCAATTAAGTACTGCCAATTAAGATTATTGATTTTTAGTTGCATTCACATTAAGTGCTTCAAACTGTTTTACATTAATATAAAATAAAAGTAGTCAAAACAATACATGGGATAAAAAGGTTATACCATGGGTTGCGGCAGTATATCCCTGGTATAGTCACCCTCGACCCCGTATATCCCTCGACCCTTCGGGTCTCGGGATATACTGGATCTTGGGTGACTATATCAGGGATATACTGCCTCCACCCATGGTATAACCTCATATTATCTCACGATTCCAGTATCTCCATGTATAGTATATACATGTCTTTGACGGATGCATTCTTCATCGCTCGGATAAGTTAACATTTCGAAGTTGCAGTAATTACTAAATTAGGAAAACTCAAATCACTATCGATCATTTCGAAATTGTACTTGGGGGGAAAAAAGATGTTTAGCAAGACAAAAACGCAGCCTCTTTCAAAGTTTCACCATGATGTTTCAATGGTGTAATTTTTATTCTGCAAAAGTCACATAACTTCCACATGCATGCACAGCGCTCAAGGAGCATACCAACTCTTCAGATAAACACACAATATATACATAATATATATATACATCCTATATTTTGTTCTTGCTTCTGAAGAAATGGAAGTGACAAACTGAAGCCAAGAAGCAAGAAATGAAGTGACAAACTGAAGCCAAAGATACAGATAACTAAATTTGATACTGTTGTTGGGTTCCTTTTAAGATGTCTCAAGGAGAACATAGAAATGATTTCTGCGAAGCAAGTTCTTTCCACAGGAAATTTTGCAGAGCCCATATAAGAGAGTACCTATTATATACCTGAATGTGCATGCTGCATACAACCAAGCCATGTTCTGGTAATATGTTTCTCAAATGTAGTATACATCCGCCCACATGTATAGTAACTGGTATATGCAATTCTGTGGAGCTATAACATAAATCTCAGACTTGAATACAGGGCTGTCCTATTTATCCCATACCCATGAAAGTATAATGTAACGGTCGGTGTCCAACACCCAAGGGAATGAGAATTAATGCGAGACTTAGTCGCATGAGGAAACTTGCACCATTAGGGTAAAATTGATACACTGTAAAGATTAATGCCAGAGAGGTCTGCACTGAAATTGATAATGACACATTTTTTTAGAGGAGTGTTTCAATATCACAATAAAATATATAACACAGAAGGAGCATTCACGATGGTTTCCTCATTGACCAAAATTCGTTCTTAATCTATTCTGAATTAATTCTAAAATTCAGCAAAAGTCTATTGCATACTAAATTCTCAGCAAGAAGATGCACCATCATCAAGAATTGCTTCTCTCTCTTTTGTTAAGAAAATTCATCTTTTATTATCCCAAGCAAGGTTCAGCAACAAAGAAGAGAGGCAAAAATAAGTTTGTCCAAATAATATGAAAAAGAGACACACTGAAGCAAACCCATGAGTGCACTTCATAACATACGGCATGTAGACAATGTATCTGAATTATGGCTTCTGCCTTTGTCTTATATAAGTTAGGTGCAATGCATGTGTCTGGAAACAGAATAGTAGAGAGATGAAACGAGAAAGGCACTAAAGTACCATTTTAATGATGTGGAAGTCCTGGGAACGTGTGAGGTTTTATGACACCTACTTCCCAGACTTCCTCACTTACAAGTCTGATGACCTGTGACAGTTTGCTGCAATTCAGCCTGTGTTGTCTTCATTGCATGTCTTCTGTTCTTTTTTAAATATAAAAATTGATCCATCTTGCAAATATACCCCAAATGTGAGAGACCAAGAAACCGTTTACTACCCAGCTCGCCGGGGAAGAAATGATACAGATGATTTCATATTTGTGGACTATGGGACTGAATGTGCACTTCTTCTGAGACATGCTGTCCTATTGGGTAAAGTGATGTCATATTTTTTTGTCACTTTTCCCCCATAGAATACATGTCCTGGAAAAAGTTCACATCCAGTCTCAGGGTCTACAAACACGAAAGTATCTGTAAGCTGGTTCTGCATTGACTTTTATTGATTTTACTAAAGCACATTGATTGGTGAATCAATGGTGGTTCTTGCGCAGTTGATGCTATTCCCTGGTTGATTGAAACAGGAAATGCTGTCTGACAGAATCCATATGACACCCAACATAACGGATCAGTGTTCTGGTGACATATTGACAGTGGTGTCGATTCATGATTTCATCACAAAAGAGATTCTAAATTACGATTAAAAAAACAGGTCCACCTTCTCAGCTCCACTCTGCTTTCTTCTTAATCAGTTTCTCCTGAACTCCACTCCACAGATTTCTCGTTGCAAGGATTTATTATATGTCTCATCCAAATGCAATTGCAATATAACCATAATAAGATCAATAAGATGGGCAGACTATGTATACATCTCCGAGAAATTTCCACGAAATATGGCATATTATTACTAACTGAATTTCACTCCACCATACTACTCTTCCAGCTTGCTCATAGTAGTATATCACAGGAAATTTGTGGTTGTATCTTCCTTCTGGGTGTAATATATGACACTGGATCATGCTTCTCAAGACAATTTCTTTTGCTGGGTCACCTCAAAGTGTCTTATTTAGGCACTGAAGCAAAGCAGTCAGCATCAGAGCAGAATCAGCAACGCGCAGTCCAATGCAAGAGTGTGCAATGTCAAATAATTTGCACGGCTATTCACCAATCATAATACAGCTTTTCAGCAAGCCAGATGATTATAAACCATATTATGTACATGGAAAATTTCTGTTGCAGCCATATTGCACTGGTACCCACAGTCCCATGCCATATTAACCCTCATTAAACAATTACATTCTTCCACTTCATGTATCCATGAATTTCTCCATCCATAAATCGCAGTGCTTCTTTACTAGTTTTTACATCATAGATCAAATTCCAAGCCACTAAAATTGAAATGCCGTTGCTTTGTAGCCACTCTTACTTTTACAAGCTTGTGATTTCATCGCACCTCTTTCTATTCTTCCCTTTTGAAGAAAATTACTTTAAGGAATAAGGATAACTTTTTCAATAGAAATATTTTGATAGCAGTAATATGAACAATAAAACAGACATATAGAAGGAGAAGCTACACTTAATCATACAATTTAAATAAAATAAAATGAGACAATATTCATATATTTGGAATTGCCGTCTCCTGAAGTCGGCAAAGTATAATCTGGCATGTCCTTTCTTGTAATACTTTTATCTTTTCTCGTGTCTCAGTATCGTTTGCTGAACGATGTTTTCACACAAAAAAATTACATTAACTTTAATGAAAAACATGTTCTTGATTTTTGACATCGTATTATTCAAAACATTTTGACACTTCCATGCCATTTGTGACTGCTGAAGAAGCTATGGGGCTGGCAAAAATCCAGCTGAACAAAGTCGGTGATTTCTGGAGTGCGACAAGGAGACCCTTTGATATTTCCTATCAATGTTTGCTTTAGCAACCAGCAAGTTGAGGACAAACACTGAAGTTTAGCGATATGGAATGGATTGAATAAAAAGGCATGACACTTTCTCAGGCTCTCACCATAGCCGATTCCATTGAAGTTAGAGAACACTTCTTATCAAAGAGAGTCCATATGCCTGTGTCGGTAACCCACCATAGCGGTCCAAAGGAAAAATTCCAAGAAACATTTCAGAAGTGTTCTTGCAGGAATTGGTATGCTTGCTGCATGCTAATGATTCTCGCTATCTCCTTTATTCCTTGAATTTTACCACTTATTTGGCTTTTACCACACAGCCATAATATGTCAAGTCAGGCCCATCAAGTTCTAACACCAACTACAAAATATAAGTGCATTTGCACATATTCAACTAACACGAGAAGTGAATAAATATGAGATGAAAAATGGTATTACTACAGGGGAACAAGAAGTGTAACGAAATGACAATGTGTTTGGCGCTCAAGCAGCTTTGCCACTTCACAAATTTTCATACTTGACTGAGCAAATTCTGAGTATTGCACTTCAGGATTATTTCTGTTTCTGTGAAACAACACCCTGTTATACAATAATCTAATAATTATGTTATGCTTTGCAGCAACTGTCATGAACAAGTGAAACTTCTTGGGAGGACTGGGGGTGGGTGGGATTATTTCCTAAAAGGGCTTTGTTTGATTCAGAAACATTGCAATAAATAATTACCCAACAGAAGAATGCAAAAAATGGTACAATCCATATCCAAATGTTTGACACTACAACTTTGATCGTATGTCTTGCCAGATGGTAATTAATTTTACATGGAAAAATATTCTCTTTAAAATGTAATTAAATAACCTCTTCCTGTTGCACTGTATGTAGGGGTTAACTCAGTTGGCGGTGTTATATACGGGCTTCCAATCTATGGGTCCAAGGTTTGATCCCAGATCTTGGCAGGTCAACTGATGGAACTATCTTGGAAAGCACTTACAACCATCTTCCGTCTGATTTCCATGACGCCTTCCCTAATTTGCATGTACCAGAGTTAAAGAATACAAGATTTAAAGTCCATTATGGCATTTTCCATTGTCTGTAGTTGAGACGGAGAGATCAATTGAACTTATTTATTTGTAACATCATGAATTCATTCATCAATCACTCACATAGTATTTGCTAAGGCAGAGTATGAGCAGTGTTTTTAGTCCAGGCTCTGGCCTACAACCCCGTATACAATGCGAGCCGCAGAGAATTTGATGATTGAATCTTGTAGCTTAGTGTCCTAGCTTCCAAAATCACACAGGTGGACGTTCCGATTTTACTGCGAATAGCCACTAGGGGGCGTTTTTCAAAATGGCCGCCGTTCTCACTCTCGCCATTCTATTTTCCTTAATTTTCAGAGTACAATTTCATGCAACACCACTTTTTTGGGGTTTTCTGACCTGCAGAATCCATTTCTGAACTTACTTTTGTGATACAGTGTGTGTATCATGTGATAATGCAATGGCTAATTTACATTTATGAAGACCGATGGTCAAATTCACTAAAATCGCCATAAATCTGCCTAATCCTTGTATCTAATCCCACTCCAGCAGCCAGATTGGTGGAATGTGTGACTTACAAGGGTTCAGGATACTTAACTTTGGGTTAAACCAGGTCTGGGGACAATTTATTTGGCCCAGAACCAGGCCTATATTCAGTTTTGACTGGCAGAGAATGGTCGAAAAGCAAAATAATTGCCTAAAAATCACAAATTTGGTAATTAAAACAGCAAATAAAGGATGGAACTGCCTCAGATTAATACATTATTTTCTTCCTGCATAATTTCAGAGTGTTCTTTGCAAAAAAATTGGTCTCTGTAATTTTTTTCTTGACAAATAAAGTCAGAAAGCAGCTGCATCCTTCCAAATTATTTTTCTCTCGCCATTCTAGTTTCCTTAATTTTAAAGATACAATTTCATGCAACACCACTTTTTGGGGGTTTTCTGAAAGGCAGAATCCATTTCTGAACTTACTTATGTGGTATAGTGTGTGTATCATGTGATATTGCAATTTCTAATTTGTATATAAATGAAGACCGATGAAGACCAAATTGTCAAATTCACACAAATTTCCATAAATCTGCCTAATTCTTGTATCTAATCCCACTCCAGCAGCCAGAATGGTGTAATTTGTGAGTTGATGAGGTTTAGGAAACTTAATTTGGGGTTGAACAAGGTCTGGGAACATTTTATTTGGGCCAGTACCAGGCCTATCTTCAGTTTTGACTGGCAAAGACTCTGCGAAAAACAAAACAATTTTCTAATCGACTCAACTTAGATTTTTAAAACACCAAATAAAGGATGGACTGCCTAAAATTAATACACATTTTGCTTCTTGCATGATTTCAGAGTGTTTTTTGTGAAAAGAGCAGTTACTGTGGTGGAAATAGGACTGCAGTGTCAAAAATAATGTTATTCTTTAGATTGTCAAGAATGGACCGTGTAATAAACATTACAGGTCCAGTCTAATTTTTTTTATTCATCCTACTCGCAACTACATATGTAGATTTGTCGTATGACTTATTAAGATTTCTGATCACTTATTTGGATAGAACTGGTTTATCTTTTGTTTTGATGGGCATAAAATAGCTGCAAAGCAAAATAACCACCAAAAAATAATAACTACAAATTTGGGTATTTATTCAAACAACAACGTCTACTTTTTTAAAAGTGAAACTCGCTTCCAATTAGTCAATACCTGATACTTCAGTTCTGAAACAAGTACAGAGTGCCATTTGCAGTATGAGTATCATGCTGTAAACCTACAAAAATAATGCAAAATGCTCAGCGTTGCTGCTACATTAGCTGTTTTAATTATCATCATAATCAACAACTTACTGACCCTTGACAAAAAACCTTTGCATATGCTTTCATCTTTGTCTCAAAGATTCAGTATATCTGCTTAATATATAGGGTTAGCAGTCACAATTGACAAAAGTGAAAATAAGAAGGAAAAAAATCGTCATACGTTTGTCATTATTTGCAAATCATCTTTTACTTTCTATCATGAATAATGAATTTTTGTACTGTGTACACAGTACAGTTCAAAGTGGAGTTGGTTTAGAAGATTTCTGCACCAACGTTTATCAGCACAAATGACACACTCTTTACGATGACACATTCATTGGGGATTTAACACACAGTTCATAATAAAAAAATTGGAATTGAATGCAGCCTTTTGTGTTAGTTTCCTCTGACTCAAAAAAATTGCTCCTTCAAAAGCACACAAATGATGTTAGAATATATACCAACACAGTGTGTATGTACACTGCAAAGGATATTGTCATAATAATTCCTTACCTTTAGAAAAAACGTAAGCATTAGGCAAGTTTGTCAGTTTCACGCCATTTGGCCCCCAAAGCTGCTCAAGCAATGTACATCATAGAAAATAATAATCAGGAAACTACTCTGATTAAGTTGAAATACAATTCTGAAAAAAAAAAGCACCAAAGACACTGGATGCTCTAGTCCACTTCTTCTCTGTACAGTCTACCATGACACTTCAGAATCATGTGATTGCAAAATCCCACAATTCTCATTGCTCAGCATATCCCTTACTGGAACAACATAGTAGCAGTGAAATAGCTGAAATGTAAAACAACCACAAAAAACAATAGACATTTGTGTGAGTAGCATTATGCTGTCGAGCCAGGATTCTAAAGCCTTTGTCTGAATGATAATAGTTACGAGCATTAAGTATGGGTATTGACCATTATTAAGTGTCTCATGTTGGCCAAGTAAGTTTTGATTTTTGGTCAATTGGATACTTCGTATTAGATAGAATTAAGCATCATAACCTGAATGTTCCCAATGATCATCTGACTGCATTTGACATCAGAGGGATGGCACATTTCATCAGTTAAGACTTTTAGTAATTTATGGTGAAAACATAGACAGTTAATGTTTTATTTGTCATATTTCAATGACATTTTCAACAAAACTGGCATGTGCATGATCACTTAATTAATCCAAATTTTTGTAAGAAGTCAAGAATACATGATTACTCTAGAGTCCGTTTGACAGACCAATAGCAGATAAAGTTTTTGGAAGGACCGAATTTGTTAAGAGGGGTAATTTTGTTTGTAGTGATTTTATGTCTCTCAAAACAATAGATAGAATACCCTAAATATATGTCTAGAAACCTTAACAATAGTACACATAGATCAATCCACCAACTCAGATTGGTCTACATTCAAGAATGAGAGTATGACATTTAAATAATTTTGAACATATTTGACTTAATTTTGTCACATAAAATCCAAATATTTTCTAACACCATGGTATTGGTAGAGAATAGTCCAACATCCATTAAAATACAAAGCATATATTAATATGGGGGGGAGAGGGTTATTCTAGTTCTACCCTTGTTTAGTTGACAGCACAAATAAAACTGGTTATTTATAAGGTAGAATTTTCAGCCATGTTCTACCTGTCAAAATCTGAAAGATTTACCTGGTTCTTGCCAAAAAGATTATGAGAAATCTAATTAAGCCACATTATAAATTATCAAGTTTGTTGGGGTGGGTTAAATAGAAGAATGAGAGGGGTGTTAGATTTATATACCAATTTCAGAAATCTTAAAAATGACTTTATTTGACACGAAAAAAATTACAGTGACCAATCTTTTTGCAAAGAACACTCTGAAATTATACAGGAAGCAAAGAATGTATTAATCTGAGGCAGTTCCATCCTTTATTTGATGTTTTAATTACCAAATTTTTTATTTTTAGTCAATTATTTTGCTTTTCGGCCATTCTCTGCCAGTCAAAACTGAATATAGACCTGGTTCTTGGCCAAATAAATTGTCTCCTGACCTGGTTTAACCCCAAGTTAAGTTTCCTGAACCTTTATAAGTCACACATTCCACCAATCTGGCTGCTGGAGTGGGATTAGATACAAGGATTAGGCAGATTTATGGCGATTTTAGTGAATTTGACCATCGGTCTTCATAAATGTAAATTAGCCATTGCAATATCACATGATACACACACTGTATCACAAAAGTAAGTTCAGAAATGGATTCTGCAGGTCAGAAAACCCCAAAAAAGAGGTGTTGCATGAAATTGTACTCTGAAAATTAAGGAAAATAGAATGGCGAGAGTGAGAACGGCGGCCATTTTGAAAAACGCCCCCTAGTGGCTATTCGCAGTAAAATCGGAACGTCCACCTGTGTGATTTTGGAAGCTAGGACACTAAGCTACAAGATTCAATCATCAAATTCTCTGCGGCTCGCATTGTATACGGGGTTGTAGGTCAGAGCCAGGACCATTCAAACAGCATATCTTCGGAAGTGAAATAATATTTGGAAGCAAAAGCTCCTCCTCAGAAATTATTTATTTCAAGAAGTTTTTATTGAAAAACAAAAGTAATAATTCCAAGCCCCCCCCCCTCTCTGAGACCTAATGGTTGTTCCAATTATAAAAAAAACTTATGGATTAAATAAAAGTGTTGTCTTCAGCTTCGGAAATATTTGCACTTGGTGCTCACTGGTGCATAGAAAAATTACTTGTCACAAGACCACTTGAACAACTGACCACATGATCATTTCGTTGCACTTCTTGTTCCCTTGTAGTAACTATAATCTGACAAAGCCTTCAAGTGCTGCTCGTGCTTACCTGTACTGCACGCCGAACAGAAAACTGAACAGAAGTAGAAATCTTATGTTCACAGCTCGGAGGAAGGAGCAAAACCTTTTAAAGTATACAGTTCAGGATACTAAGGACTTCAGCTGGACCTTAAATAAAGGATTATCAAATTTCACACAACAGAATTCCTGGAAAGGTTTTCCCAGAAAAGTGGAGAGAGAACAGGAAATAGAAGTTAGCAAAAGATCAGTTGCTGAACCTTTGTAGGCCGTAGGTAGGTTGACAAAATATAATTTGCATTTCTTGAGCAAACAGCTGTTCATTGCAAAATGTGAGGAAAATATTTACAGACAAATAATAATACCTATATGCAGCCTCAATATATACACACGCTCTAATTCAGATGCACAGGACCTAACTTGATTTTAATGGCAATTCCAATTTCATTTCTCACATGTTTTTACACATGCAAGATACATAGAGGATTCTTATTTTGCTTATCTTATTGGTTGCAACAATACTGATAGCTTCCCGCCGGCATTGTTTGATTATTGTGTACCAGTTGTCAGAATGTCAAAGATACAATGATGAAGATAAAACCAAAAACGCGAAAACAAAAAACGTGAAAGGTCAAGCTTATTAGGTCCACACGGAAACTACTGTGATAATCAGCTACCTTCACAAAATCACAGGAAGAAGCATATTCCATAAAGACAGCTGCACTGACTGGAAATTTGTGGTTTGGTAGATGAAAAATAATATAGAAACAGTATGAGAGAGAGAAAAAATGGGCTTGCATCATAACTTTGTAAGGAGGAAGTAGATGGAATGGATCTGGCTACAAGATCAGCATTATTTCTTCCTATCATAGCTAAAATAGTCAATACATCACTCAGTGAAGGGAAAATGCCTGGTGAACTAAAACATGCTCTAGTAAAACCACTCCTTAAGAAAAATGGCCTTGATCTCATTAAGAAGAATTACAGACCAGTTTCAAATTTGTCCTTCCTGAGTAAAGTCATAGAGGGTGCTGTCATTAAACAATACACTGAACACCTTGCACTTGGAAGCCTGAATGATGAGAAACAGTCAGCATACAAGCAACATTTCAGCACAGAAACTCTGTTGACAAAAATCCACAATGATGTCATGATGAACATGAGCCGCGGTGAAGTCACGATGCTGGTACTACTAGACTTATCGGCAGCATTTGACACAATTGATCATGACATCCTTTTGAAAAGGTTGAGAGACAAGTACGGTATTGATGGCTCTGCTTTAAATTGGTTCAAATCATACATCACCAATAGATCTCAATCTGTACTCATAAATGACACAGAATCAAACAAACTGCCGCTAAAATATGGCGTCCCTCAAGGATCGAAACTTGGTCCGATTTTATTCAATTCCTACATTGCTCCAATAAGTCAGGTGGCTGAGGAAAATGAGGTTGATGATCAAAAGTATGCCGATGATGAACAACTGATCCTTTCCTTCAAGCCAATTTTTCTTGAAGAGGAAAATGCAACGAAAAAAATGGAAAAATGCGTCACGGAAATACGCAATTTTCTTCACGAAAACAAACTCTGTAACAATGGTGAAAAGACGGAGTTACTTCTCATTGGCTCAGCATTTCAACTCAAGAAACTTCACATGTCATCAATCAGTGTGGACAATGTTGAAATCAAGGCAACAGATCATGCCAGAAATTTAGGTGTATTCTTTGATAAACACATGTCAATGCATAAACAAGTGAACAAAATGTGTCAAAACGCTTATTTTAACCTTCGTAACATCTCGAAACTGCGTAAATCACTGAATAAAGAGTCAATCAAAACAGCTGTTAATGCATTAGTCACACCTCATTTAGACTATGGCAATGGGTTGCTCTATGGTTCGTCAAAACAAGTTATAAATAAACTCCAAGTGGCGCAAAACTCTGCTGTGCGACTGATTGAAGGGCTAAAAAGACAAGATAAAGTTAGTCTTTACAGAAAACAGTTACACTGGCTTCCAATCCCTGCAAGGATCCAATTCAAACTAATGACAACCACTTGGAAAGCTGTCAATAATCAGGCACCTCAGTACCTCAAAAGTCTAATTCAACAAAAACCTGAAAATGACCTGAACCTCCGCAGCAATGGCAAAATGCTGTTAGAGGTACCTGCCACACAAAATCAAAACAAGTTTGAGGATAGAGCCTTTACCTATTCATCACCGATACTGTGGAATGGCTTACCTGAAAATGTTCGAAAATCAAGGACTCTGGATAACTTCAAGAAGCGACTGAAAACCTATCTTTTTGCAGAATTCTACAGAGATATCAGCTAATCTAACCAAGCGCCAATGAGCAGTTAACTGGAATTGGCGCTATAAAAGTACTTAATATTATTATTATTATTATTATTATTACCTGAGTGACCTATGGCGTTTGAACATTTAAGGGAGATGCCGCAATGGACCACTTAACCTTGAAAGCCCCACTGTGGCCAGCTGTCAACAACAATAAATGATACATAAGCACAGGTCGTGATGCTAATGAATAAATGGCGCAGCAACAGCACATTGAATTGCCTAACATTGAATTACCGGGTACCTAGAATTATGGTGCAGAAATGCTGCAAAACTTTTTTTTTTTGTGTCCACCATATGTGTACCTTATGAGATACAGAGCAAATGCAGCTGTTTGAAAAGTATAGATTTCATCCAGTGTCATCCACCATAAGATATCATCAATTTATACAACTGCTCCCCAAATGTCAGCCATCAGACGTGATAGAGTTAATTAATAAATTTTATAAAACTATGACGACATGCAATTACTCTATTGAAGTTCTTCTATATATTAAGATGGCGACTGGGAAAGTTTCTCCACTGAAATAGATTTCAAAAAGGAACTCTGTTGAGTTTACACATATTCTTTCTTCCAAACTTTGTAGACACAGTCAGGAACAAAAAGATTTTCCTTTCAGTCATAAAAATGCAAAGCCACGGAATGAGAATCTACAAATCTTTTGAATCAATAGCAAACCATTTTATATTCATTATTCAGCAAGCTTTATTGCTAGTTTTTTGTCTTTTCAGAAATGAGGGAACTGCGTCGGTCGTCTTGCGCAAATGAAGATGAAGCAGACACGGACGATGACGTTCGCTATGGCAACGGGGCCATCGTCAATGGCAACCGCCGTGGCAACACTGGATCACGGCGAAAGTATGACGTGACACGTCATCATCACATCCGCCACACCAACACGGAAAAGAGCTTGCGAGCTAAGAGGAGGGTCATTCGCATGCTTTTCGTTGTAGTCCTTGAGTTTTTTGTCTGCTGGACTCCGGTCTACGTATTACAGACGTGGTTGGTTATAAATCCAGCAAATGCCCAGAAGCACGTTACTCCTATGATGATGAATCTTTTCCATTTGCTGTCATATGTCTCATCTTGCTGCAACCCCATCACGTACTGTTTCATGAACAAGAAATTTCGCCAGGGTTTCTTGAGCGCCTTTGACTGTTGCGGCTACAGGAAGAAAAAATCTTGGCGGGAACCAAGCTCTATGGGCGTTTCCCAGAGAACAGGTAAAGACGGCACAATGGCCAACACAATGGCAAACTCTCCACAGTGTGGCCGAGGCCAACCTGTCCTTTCTCGATTAGTGGTCTCCTCCGGTCGTAAGTGTGCTATCGTGACGTCCTGCATGTCAGGGAAGCCGCCCTCACCAATCGAGAGGCCTCGCTACCCATTGTGACCCTGTTCGTTCGTCAAGGGCCCCCGCAATCTGATTGGTTACCCCCATCTGATTGGCTGTTGGACAGGCCCCTTGCACGTCCCGGCTGCTTTTGTTGGACACCTGCAAAACCTCTTCACTCAACTATTGTGGCCAAAATGTTGTTCTCAAATCACTCCAATTCACTGTTGCATTTCTCCTGTTACTCATTGTACTAAATGTCACAGAGGATCAAAGGAATAATACAATCACTGTCATGGTGGGTCCTTTTATCAGAATATAGACAATATAGTGTAATTATTTCCTCCTAAAATAGAATTGGTCATAATCGTTCAGTCAGACATGTGTAAGCGTTGTCTTAAAAATTCTACTTTCTTAAGTTTCTTTATGACTGACTTGCCATTCACATACATATATATTAATCACATTGAATCTAAATGAAACATACTGTAAATAGCAATCAATGTAAATTGATAGTCAGGGCTAAACTATCATTCCTTTGCCTTCTTTGAAGCCTAATCATTGTCAAAAACTGAGATTTCATTTACCTCAATTCAGTGCCAAGGACACAAGTTCACCACAAGGTGGCATCTTGTGCCATATCTCTGGCCACCTTGTGGGAGCAGTAGGCTATTGGAGCAGCTTGGCTTTTTCTTCTCAGAAAATCATTACCAATAAAGTTTTGTTTAAAAATATTCAATAAATTGTCAAATTATATGTTTGCATGTCTGTACAGTATTATGTTGTCATAGGTGCTGATTCTACGATGCATGAGGTGTTTCTACACTGCATTAGGGGCCGACCAGATGATCTTTGGGGGGGGGGGGGCTATGGATATATGGTGAAAAAAAAAGATTGTTTCCAACTTGACTCTGAAAAAAAAAGTTTGTTCAGCACTTGGAAATAAAAATAAAGTTTGTTTCTACCTGTAGCTAGGGTACCGTAATGTTAAAATTCTGATAAAAAAGTTTGTCGCGAGTGCGCATGCAAAAAAATTGGTCGTGAACGAAAAAAAAAGTTCGTCCCAGGGGTAAAGTCCATAGCCCCCCCCAACTATCATCTGGTCGGCCCCTTAGATCTCTTGTCATGTTCTCTGCTGATCTTGGGATTAATTGACAAGAAGATTGCAAATCTGCATAAATTCATTATTCATATACTGTATGAGTTCATGAATCATGAGTTCATCTTTAACATAACGTCATAAGGAATTGCCTATTAAAAAAATACCGTGCAAGCACGTAAACCCTCGGCTATATGCAGACAAATGACTTTGATACGAAAATGGTTGCTTTACAAAAGAAAGTCCACAAGACGGAATGGTTCAAGTGACCAATTATGTGTGAAGAAAAATAAGGTATGTCATTAAGTAGAATGGACTTGAATTGCCATGAATTGTATTTATGTACCTTTGTAATCAGCTGAGAAAGTCTTGGAGGCATAGTTCAGTTTGTTCATATATAAAGAAAGTATAATAAGCGCTCGGAGATTGCATACCTGTGCCTGAGGTACTGATGATATCCATTATCAATAATGAAGTAATATAGGTATAAATAAAGGTATATGTGCAGTGTGCAGGGTAGACATGCCACGCAGACTAAGTTGTGCTAGGACAAAGGAATCTGATCCAGCCCTGGTAAACATGCCAATTACCCTCCAGCAGCCTACATACCACTTCCCTGATATTGGCCCCCCCCCCCTCCCTTTCCACTCTCCAGATAAGAAAGTACATAAAAGTAAAAAAGAACAGGATTTGACGATAAATTCCAGAGGTAGGTCTACATCAAGAAGGACCAATTCTCACAATTTATGCCTGGTGACACATGATAACAGCTTGGGTCACACTTAAAACACCCCTTTTAGTAGAAAACATATGGCCTACTTATAGCTCAGATCAAAACATGTCGGAGAGCAGGAGGTTAGCATTATTTTTCCAGGTGACGAAAAGCATGGTTTTGTGCGGATTTAAGAAATGCACATGACTGAACTTCTGTCATTCCCGAATTTAGGCAGAAATAAAGCAACATGTGTAGTTTGACAGCAGCAGGTGCGACATGCGATGAGTTGTGCTAAGACAAAGATTGTATGCAGCCGTGTGGGCAAATGCAAGTTTTGGCCATGTAGGTCATGCACTTCGACAATACCCTGAGGCAGTACTGCCTCGGGTAAAAACTATTGTCATTATCCAAACCAATACATTGAAATTATGCAAGCAACAGATCATAAATCATCTTGTCTCTTACTCTCTCTCATTGGTAGAAATAAATATCAATTTTCGTTACATTCCTCTATTTGGTTGGGAAAATATTGCATTTTTCAACTTTCTTCTACCTTTCAATTCTATAAAATACCTTTTCTTCTACTTTTTAATTCTACAAAATACCTTTTCTTTTAACTTCACTGAGAAGAACAAAGAGCAGAGATCTTTAAATTTATCTGAATGGATATAAAATATCCCTTTTTGTAAATTCAACTGGCTGGTTAAAAAAAAAAATCTTTTTTGTTTTCTCTGATTAGTTAAAAAGTATACCATTTCTTCAACTTTTTCTCATTTGTGTGCATGCACAAAGCATTGAGGGACACCCAGCGCACAAGCCACATTCGCCCCATCAACTCTGCTTATAATTGACTGAAGCAATAACTTAGAGTGCACCCTGTTGCCTACGCCCAGAGTCAATCATCCTAAATGCGATACCAAATGATAGCGTTGGGTCGATATCTTTTGCTGTTGAAATATAACTGAGGTACATCGAAGCAGTTACTGAGATAATGGGATTTGAAATCTGGACTTTGACACAATCCAAATTTGGCCCGATATGTCACAGGGCCCCTAAAAATTAACTAAAAGGTATTCAGGCCTAAAAACGTAAATTTTTTCCCAAATTTTAGTAATCGTTTACCAAGAAAAAACTTATGGACAAAATCTGTGTCAGGTGGGTAGCGCACCATGCCTGAATCTTAGCAAAACAGTTATTGAGAATTTTGAATTCCACAAAAAAATGTCATACAGGCGCACAGTACCTAAATTGAGACAGAATTAAATTATCTACAATCATAATCCAAAAATTTGGATAGTCTTTGCAAAACATTACGCTGTTCTCTTCATAAAACATTCTCTCTCTGACTCCCATGGAAACCCATGATGTTAAGTTATTATATAGGATAATTCACACCCAAACCACTAAAAAAGAAGAGGTAATAACTAAAATAACTAAAGAGACAACTGAAGCATAAGAGCAACAATAGTGAAAATGTCACTATGACATTCCATGTCAAAACCAGCATTTTTCACAAGTTAATTTTCCAAGGTACTAGAAATCAACTAGTCACCGGTGGAGTTTTTATAATAATATTCATAAAATTTCATCTTATAAATCGTGATTAGTTAATACAATAAAACTATTCTCTGTTCTTAATTATTATCTTACCAGTTGAAACAGAATCTTGACCTTTTTCCACCCATGTGAGTATAATCTGTCTACCCCATTTTGTTTTCCCAAATTTCCCCAGGTAAATATATCAGCCATTGGCCAGTGATGATTTAAGAAAGCATATAGGGTAAGTACAAACACCAAATAACAATGGGGTGTCGCCATGATAGTCAGTAAATATTAGAACATGAAAAATATCACTGCCAGCATAAATATTATACATAACATAACCACTTGAAATGGCCATTTTAAATGGTTTTAAACCTAGAAAACTTTTGATATCTATCTAGTATCTATACATTACAGTTGCAACCATTAACAGAATAGAAATAAGAAAAGAGAATGAAAATAAGAAAAGATATGTCTGTGTTATATGTGGTAATAAATGAGTTATTATATTTTATTTACAGTATTTACATCGCTTCGGAGTCACGAGAATTACATTGAAGTGGAAAAGTGAAAGAGGAAATAACATCGAACAGGAATATGGCTGACAAAGACATCCTGTCATCGGGATAAATTTGTTTTGACGTCAGGGTTTCTCCAAAAGGAAGAAAAACAAAACTTCGACAAAGACGACAACATGGGCCCTGAGACTAAAGGCTAAATGAGGCAGAGTCGCCAAACAGGCTACAAAAGGTTAAACTTTAAGAGCACATGTTAAAGTTGTTGATTATCTCATCATAGTATGGTTTTCCCGAGTAATGTCGCAGTGTTATGTTTTCCCTGTATATCAAATCAAAGTGCCAATGAAAAATTCCTGAATATCAGCTATAAGATCGATTGTCTCAAATAGTCAAATAAAGGCTGACCAACCAGTCGATATGCGACCAACTTGACGATGAAAGAATATTTTGATCATGTGTATGTGTTATATCAAACTTGCAGTACTGAATTAAATTAATCATCTTGTAATTGCGATGTACCTGATGATAACTGTCCTGTGCAGATAACTATACAATAACCTTAAGGCCATTACCAAGGAAGAAAAAAAATAGACTCCCAGTTCCCCTCATTATCACTAGGAAATGTCATTACGGATACATTGAGAGCTTGAGGAAGTGTGAAACAAGTCAGCGACATGGAATTCATACAATAAATGTACAACAAAACTTTCAAATATAAACATTTTGTTGAGTAATATAAGTGAATGTTCAAAATAAATCTTATAATGATTAAACATTATTGGAATAAAAAAGAGTATCAATAGTCATATGGTTTCGTTGTTTTTTCTGCAGTTTAAATTCTCACTATAACTTTCCCAACTTTACGGTGGAATTAAGATGTCTATTTTCAAAGCACCATGAAATCAAAGCAGCAAAAGCTAATTTTTTTGTTTTGCTTTCTCAATTTTTAATACTATATATATTTTACAAACCAATTTACATTGTTTAAGCACCATGACGCAGCTCCTATAGGCTAAAGGCACCAGCAGTCTTCCCAATATATAATAGGCCTACATAGGGTAAGGCCGGTGAAATCCGGCCCGAGCCAAATCTGGCCCCAAGAGATTTTTAAAACAACTGGAAAACAAGATTGAAAAAAAAACAAAGATCCAAACAGATGATTAGGATAGCACTATTAGATTGTTTCAACAAACAAACAATTCCTTCGGGTTATAGTATATATACTCGAGTGCACCCCCTTTTCACACCACTTTGTAGTTAAACATTTTAATTTAACGATAGGTATACTTGTAAAATAACATACATAGGTGTGGGAAAATAAAAAAAATCTAATCTAAATCTAATTAAACTTAAAATTTCCTTTGAGCAGAAAACTGCAGATATAGTCTAATCCTCAAGTTATGTTCATAACAGTTGGTTTAAACATATTTATTTCCTTTCCTTACCGTAAAACGGGGTAAAGTTGGCAATCCGGGGGAAAGTTGGCAACCTATTTTAACCCACTTAATGGCAGAAATGTCATTTTTCCTCACTGACACAGGTGGCAAATTTGTCGCAGAAGCCTGTGTAAGTGAGGAAAGTAGACATTGCTTCCATTAAGTGGGTCAAAATAGCCGGCCAACTTTCCCCCGGATTGCCAACTTTACCCCATTCTACGGTACTAGCCATCAACTCAGTCACAAAAGGTGAAACTTGAGAACACAAATCATAACAGTAAGTACAATCAAAGGCCAGATGTTTCCCTGAGAAAGAAATGGAGCTGGATTTCCCCCCACCTCACCCTGCATCAGTGCAACCATGCTCGGCTTCATTTTGAAGTAGTAACGGTTTTAATTCCATGTTGGCGATGTCTCACCATCTTTTTGTGAGCTTACTTGCATAACTTGCTTCTGAAACCATCTGAAGCATTCTGCGTATTAAAATTCTAACAAACAGACGAATTCTCCAAAATCGAGCACATTATGCCATACTTAGTCACTTGGAATTGAATGAATACTACACTGAATTCTTTTGTTTCTTAGAATTGAAAGACCAGTCTTTTTTCAACGCATTTCTTTTCGTACATGTCATCAACAATCTTATTCTGCTCTTCACTGAAGTAGTTCCGCCAATCACCAACTTTTCCTTTGCGCATGAACTGCACAATATCATGCCGATAGAACGGAGCGTCAGAGTAGCTGGCCGATGGTATCTTCTTCATGTTGTCGAACTCAATCCTGTGGGCTATCTTGCGCACCAATTCATCAGAAATTGTCTTGTCCAAGTGTGCAGCTACTTGGCGGATGACTTCAACAGGTTTTCCGACGATGTCTTCGAACATAACAATTAAAACGTTTGGGTTATGTCGCACTTCCCACCAAGATAGCACATGATCAAAATAGTTTCCGTAAACGAGACAATCATCTTCAAACAGTTTAAAGAATTCATCCCAGCTGCCTTCGAAATTACCAAGAATCGTATGCCCCTTATAGAAGAAGTAGTCAGAAACCAGGACATCCTTTGGATTGCGCATCACAATGACAAACTTCGTCTTAGACTTGTTCAATGTTTCCCCGAAGACTCCTGCAGGAAGGTGAGATTTCAAGAGACGAGGAGGGTCGACGTTCAAGACATCTGCCAGAGAAGAGTTATCCAGTGGGTTGGTCATTTCCATGTACGGAAACCTAAAGATTATTGAAACTTCGTCAGCTGTCTTGAAGTCCCCATCAGTATGAATAAGGTACACAATCTCTTGCATTACAGTAGTGCCTTAAACAAAAAGAGATATTCAACCATTTTATTTCAGAAAAGGGTTCCATATTTTAACCTTCATCTTTCAATTCAAAAGAATAACTTATCAAATTATTCATTTTCCAAAAGTTTGACAGATAAAAAAATTGAACATTCACCGTACTGCTCTTTGGATGGTCACTTGTAACTGAGGAAATAGTCCCATTAATTGGATGTACATAATAATTATATTCCAGAACCATCATTATTTTTCTTGAGGTGTAAAAAGCAATTAAATTTACCTGCTTTTGGGTAAGTAGCAACTATGACATCCGAATCGTGTAGAGCTGTAGTCTTCAAGAGATCAACTGACTTGGCCTCCACGAGCCCAGGCAAAACCATCCCATCATAAACGTGCTCGTCAACAATCCTGTGTCTGGATCCGGACATCTTAAAAATACAGTTATCAAACATACAGGTACCTTTGTGATGTTGACATCCTTAAGATTCTGTCTACAAGTGGACTGCTCTTGCATTGCCACAGATCAGAACATATGCTGTCTTGTGTTGCCACCTAGTGACTAGTGCGCTATTCCACGAGCTCCTGCGAGCATCCACATACTTTCAACCAGAGGAACACACACAATTTTGTCTGAAAGACACCGGGGCTGTTTCTGAGTGTGCTGATGGCCTTGTCTACTTCCTTAGAGAATGTGATTGCAGAGTCTGACTCTGGTATACATCGATGTTGAATAGAAATTTTGTGAATGTGCAATGAAATTGGAACTATTTCTTGGGAGAGCAATGCTGCAGCATAGAAAATCAACTTTTGTGCCAGGTGGCAGCAGCGTGCAGTTCTCATTTTCACCAGAGTGCTCAAGATTGTTATTTAGCAAAATTGTCAAAGTTTCATAACAATGATTTTATAACATGGGAGGGGTACAATGTACATGAAGAAAATTATTTGGCCTCAGGAATGTAGTTAATTTCACCCTTTCTGGCCAAATATATATTGGGACTTGTGTCCTCATAACCAGTCAATATTAGTAGCTATAATATTATAATTTGTTAAATTAAATGTTAGACAGCATATTTACCTTTCATTCACTCCTTCTGCTCCAACTACTTGAAGAACCCTTTTCTGCCAATGATCAATTCATTCATTCAAATGTATACATACACTCCACTGACCCACTAAATATACATGTAGTGTCACTGCTGTCCCCCTGACCTGCTTTAAAAAACTGGTTGGGAAAACTGGTCAGCCATGCTGTTTAGCCTTGCAATACTAGAAAGAATAAAATGTTACATTATATCGTTATATAGTGCTATTGGACAAGTAACAAGTAAATTTACCAAATATACATTTTTTACTGCTACACTGTAAATTCTCAAATTTTGAGTTAGCTCAAATGATTGAGTGAGATGGTTGCACAATTTGTTTGAGCCATGATAGCTTGCTGTTTTGAGTTATAATAATCTTTATGTTGTTATAACTTGCAAACAACAAGCTATCTTGGCTCAAAGGAATTGTGCAACCATCTCATTCAATCAATTAAGCTAACTCAAAATTCAAAATTTACGGGGTAATTTGTAGGCCTACAGCTTGCAGCATCATGTCCCGAGCTAATTAAACTTTCATTGGATTTAATAAAACCCATTGCTGAATTGATGTCTCATCAAGAATTTAATCAAAAGAGAAAATTTGAGAAATACAGAGCACATGGAGCCAGCAATCTCAAAAGACGGTCTGAAAAACTGGTCAGAAGACTCAACACCCTATCACTCGTGTCGTATTGCGTACATAAAAAGCTAGGATAAGCCCGTGCCATGCATCCTGATTACTTTACAGAAAAATAAGCAATATTTTTGGAAAGAGATTTTTTAAAAGCAGTTTTATACAAGTATATATATATATTGTGTGGTGTCCAGGCAGATTAATCGTCAGTTTTGGTTAATGCCATTGATTGCAACAGATTACTATAAAAAATAGAACTGATGATTTGAAGTTCTGGTTAAATTGCTCCGATTGTTTAATGACATTCTATTAAAATGCTGTAAACGTTTCCAGGCCTGCAACAAGACCAATATTTTCATGTCTCCCTCCACAAGCTGTCTCTTTGTTTAATGTGTTTTCTATGAGACAGTTTTCAGCATCCTCACTTCTCAGGCAACTGCAATTGCTGTGTTTCACACGTTTGTGAAAGTTTGTTGCTGTTTGAATCAGTCAGAATTTGGAAATTTTAGTCACTTGGACATAAACTTCAACAGGAGACATGTGTGTTTATATGGAGAAAATTACTTGTAAGTTTGTTTTCCTTAATTTACAGCAAATTTACGAGTACATTTAGTTTATATTATTCATTGACGCTGCAATTGAATATGTATTTTTGTGATACTGAATGGCACTGGTCCTATAAACTTTGTTGCGGATGTTATAGGCTTATATTCATATTAATATGTTCAATAAACTTGCAAATAATGGTATGCAACTGGGCATTTATGTCATATTATACATATATCAGGAATTTATGGACATTCAACCAAAATTTTATTTGCATTTATCCCAGTATTTTTCTGAGTACATTTCAAAGATATTTCATATGTCAACATTCCGTTGATACTTATAAAAAAAAAGATGGTTTTTGTACTGAAAAACCAATAACCGAGTGAGAATGATCAACATCTACAAAGTCTGCTTCAAAGTTCAATGATTTACAGAGGTCTGAACTTTCATATCCCATAAGTACCACTGTGGGCTAATCACAGACATTGTTGGTTCTCTTTTTCCCACATTTTGTAGTAATAATCATTATCTCACAGGAAATGAATGATACTTGTACCAGCAGTCCGGTTTTCAAAAGGTAGTGTTTGACATTTTTTGACCAATAGTAATAAGGTTGGCGGTGTGTTGAGTTACATTCAATCAGAGTGGGTTTTATTATCAGTGATGGTTGACGTCTTTCGTATGTTGGTGCTGGATCATTCATAAGGTCTGTCTTCTAATCAAATGAGACAGGAAATACATGTCAAAGTGACGATATAGGCTTAATCACTTTTTCATTGGATATCTACTTGATCGAAGAAGAGTCTACAACTAAACTGAACAAACAGACAATTGAGTGCTTGATAAAGAAGATTGCAATTGCCCAAGAAGTGGCAAGTACCTACGGATGAGCAGTTTTTCAAACTGCATGTAGCCTTGTAGTATATGAGATTTTCACTGAAGAAACTGGGATGTTGGGATGTTAGGACAAAGAGCACTTGGATTGTGATTCAACAGTCATGCAAGTTTCTCGAGTCATTTGACAATAGTAACCGAGAGTGACACCACAGCCGGTCTTTTGTTTTTTTTTTATCATCCAGGGATGGCTAACAGGGCTTTGTGTCCTTCATTCACACTAGAAAGGGGATACACTGAGTAATATCAAAATGTAGAGTGATCGGTTTACAAAAAAGTTTAATCCATCTTATATTTATTTTTCAATTAAAGACAAATCGATTTTTCAAGCTGTCTCAAGATTACTCATCTCACATACAGAGGTGTGTTGACTAAAAAAAAATGAGTTATTAATCATAATCATGTCTTCCTGGGTACTCAGTCAAAAAAATACCAAGTTGGTTACATATTCGAAATAATAAGTTTTAACAGATATAGATGACGCCACACGTAGCACACTTGAGATTGTCATCGATCTGACACAACTTAAAATGGTAGGTTTTCATAGTTTTGATATGATAGGCCAATAAGAAGATGAAGCCACAAAGCGTCAAGAAAGAAAAAATAAGGCATTGATCGAGAATGTACCTAACAGGATAGCAGTGCAACTCTGACAAAATTGGTATGCTAATGCTGATAAGTGCAAGTAGCAAGACATTCTTGGATAAAGACAACATTTTTTGGCGTTATTCTTGACTCAGACTTGAGATGGTATCGTCACATCAATCTCACAAAATGAAAAATAATCGATAATTCCGCGCTTTCTTCCTCCCTCTTCCAGGGGGTCAATAATTCAATGAAATCGCTCTGTTCCCCTCCATCCAGAGACCTCCGCGTAAGGCGAATCAATCATTCCTCGCTGGTCTGGCCCTCTAGTTCTTCTACACTATTAGTTGCAAGATTGAATGGAGTATTACTAAATTACATAATACTATTTTGAATTGTTGTAGGAGCCTGACATAGAAGTTGGCTATTTTCACAATGTGTGAGTGAGTGAGTGAGTGAGTGAGTTTGTGTTTTACGTCTCATCAGCACCTGATTGGGCTATTTAGAGACATACTTGGTTTGTGATCATGTTGAGTTAGTCATCTCATCTTGATTGATGGCATCTAGATCTTTGAGGTGTCACTTTGACAGGTATATCTGCAATAATTTTCAATTCAAGAAGTTTCCTTGCCTGAGTGGCATTTATGGCTTGTACCAATAAATTACCGTCAGGCTGTCGATCGACTGAGTGTGGTTTTCCAAATTTCTTCAGCATTGTTGTGTAACTAACAAATCTTTGGACTTGTTGTGAAATTTGAGACCAGTTGGGAGTTCTTTTTTGCTGTTGGTGAGTGTCGTTTTACTCTTGTCTTTGTAAGGTAGCAAGCCGATTGTTGAGCTTTTTTGTTTTGTTGTCTTGGGCGGTGTCTTGTTATCTGGAGCAACATCTTTTTCCTGTGGTTGGTTGAGGGACTTCTCAGTCCTTTGGGTAACAGAAGAGAATATTTGACTTCGTTGGATCATCTTCTTCGGTGGTTCAGGGGAGTTCACAGATTCTTCCTTGCTTGGCCGGTCTGGTGGTTGAGACGGTGAAGGTGTTTTCATTAAGACATCTGAGAAGAGGTTCCTGTCCAGATGAATCTTTCTCTGTGGGGATGAATGAAGAGGTGGTCTAGGGTAATCTGCTTCTAGGCAAGGTTTGTCCGGATCCTGTTCTACAAGGCGTCTGGCTTCAGGAAAGGATAGTTGTCGTTCCGTTCGTAGTTGTAGAATTTCTTTTTCCTTCTTGAAGACTGTGCAATTGTGGCTAAAGGCAGGATGGTTCCCTGAACAGTTGACACAATGTGAAAGTTTAGAGCAAGGTTTATCGTGTTTGTGTGCATGACCATGGTCACCACAATTGGCACAAATTGTTGGTCTGATGCATGTACGACTAAAATGGCCATACATTTGGCAATTGAAACAGCGTTTTGGATGAGGAAAGTAAGGAGAAACTCCGCACCATTCAAAGGCTACAGGTACTTTCTTTGGTAGTCTTTCGTCTTTGAATGTTAGCAACAATAACTCATAACCATTCTTGTGAGCAAGACGTTTGAATTTTGTGATGCCGTGTTTGTGAAACCAATTTGTAAGTTCGTTGTCTGAGCAGGTCTTGCTCTCTTTGGAGAAGATAATGCCTTTGCCTGATCTTTGAAAAGGTTCAATGACGACTTTGGTATTGGATATCTCATGGATGCGGGTCAATTTATCTTGTTGGTCAGAGGTCGCAGGTTTAAGAAGGAATGTGCCATTGGTTTGGCGCCTCAGGCTATCTGCGACGGTAGTGTCGCAAAGGTCTGCAATTGCTTCGTAGATAGCAACAGATGATAGGTCTTCCAGTGATTGTGTGACACCTTTTATAACAAGCAAATTTTCAGTCTTTGACAGATGTGGGGGACGGTCAGGGTCAGTCAAGTCGTCCGGAGACGTCCTTGTCCATTGAAATCTTGGTAGTCCAGTCGCAAATTTTTCGATCTCAGCCTGGTTTCCCGCTGAGGGACGCGCACCTTGGTAACCCGGTTGACGTACGATCCGGTTTGGAATCATGGCAAATGACATATTCATTGATATTCCCCTGTAATGTAGGGGACACACCGTGCATGCGCACTGTCTCATGTTGGCCACTAAGGATAGAGGTCTTCATCTTAGTGTTACCACCCACCGCCACGAGGAGGCCCGAGACCTGCGGGGGCTTCACAATGTGTGTGTGTGTGTTTGTGTTTAATACCTATGCAGCACCTTATTGGGCTATATCGAGGCTTGTTATTTTCACATTAATTACATACACTGCGTTCCCAATTATTATGCAACCATAATTTTGTCCCATTGAAAGAGCATTGTATATGGGAATGACCTGAATTCATTGCAAGATATCATTCAAGTGCACAGGAAAAATTTGATTTTCTTTGGTTTGGGGGAGAGTTCTAGACCTCAGGAAAGCAGAGTATGAGGATGATAGCGATTCCTTAATTTGTCTTGCTGATACAGAGCTTTTGCTGCAAAAAGATGGCCATTTCCATGTTATTTCAATGCAAGGGAATATTATCATTTGTTTACATGTAAAAACACCTACGTTTCAAACGGTGCTTCTATTTTTTTTCATTCAGCATCAAGGGGTAAGTGTTCATGGTATTTTAAGATCAGTTTGATTGATTTTCGGCAATTGGTGCCCTTTCTTGAAATTGCATAATAATTGGGAACACCGCAAAATGCTATTATATGGTGTAACTCCTCATTGAGCTAACGGAATTGAACAAAATTTATAAGATATTGGCTCCATGGCACACTCATTATTTTGTGTAATGGGCAAACTATAGGGCCTTTGGGCATTACGACTCCTTTTGGCATGACTTTCCCAAAGTCATCGCATCCTTCAAAATATCCGCGAGGCCTTTGGGCAAAATATAGGTCCTTTGGGCGCATGCCCAAATCACTCATTATCACTCACTCCCGACTATAGTGGATTTTGGCAAAGATCTTATACTTTGGATACATGCCCAAGTCACTCGCAATAACTCTTTTATACTATTGTGGATTTCGACAAATATCAAATTTTGGATAATAGTGAACTGACCAATGAGAATACGCCCTAATATCTCGACCAATGAGAATCCAACCTAATATCCACAGTAGGGGGCACTGTAGTAAATAGTTTGTCCAATGAGAATGCCACCTAATATCCTGTCCAATGAGAATCCGGCCAAATATCCTAGCCAATGACAGCCAAGCCTGATATCCACAGAGCCATGATTGGCCAGTGGCTGTTAAGATGCATACTCATTGGACACACTGAGAATTCAATGAGATTCCAATCTAATATCCAACAGCCAATGAAAATTGAGCCTAATATCAAATAGGCTAATAGCCAAATAGGCTCTTTGGTCAAAGTAAAAAGACTAAGCCAAAATCCATGGCAGTCTTTTATGGATATTTGTGAGTGATTATATAAGCTTTGGGCATACACAACAGTTCTTGTTAAGAGGAGAAATAACAGGCACAAGAAATGACAGAAATGCTGCAAATGCATGAAGGTGTTTCCTGAATCAGCCAAATTTGTTGTTGGAGCATCATGGGAATTCACCCGCCCAAATAATATGACGGTACAAACAGTCCGTCACTATTGTCTTTCAAAAAGGTGCGCCCTTTTTCAATCGATTGGGCAAGTACATCACAACGGATATTTCTCACCTGTGTAGATGAACTTGCTGGAAATGGACAGCCTTCGGTCCTCAGAAGAAGCCATAGCAGGAGAGGAAGACAGTGATTTTTTCCCGTGCAGGTCTTGTCAACCAGGAAAACTCATTGTTTTCTCAGAGAAGGAAATAAGCTAAAGAAACAGCCTGATATGCAAGAGACAATCTTTTTTAAAATAAGTGTTAGAAAATGACACTATGGTGTATTAAAGAAGGGGCCCAACATACAAGTGCATTGTTTTATGAATTATAATTATATTTAAATGATTATTTAGATAAATATATTTATTTCAGATAAAATGTGATCATTGCCTTGCATGGCTGCACATAATATGCAGTGGTATAAATCAACCCATAGCATCGTGTGCAGTGCTTTGCATCCACTGCCCCTTGTGGAAGACCAAGGAGGGGCCAAAGACCAGCTCTCAACTTACAAACACCAGGGGGGGGGGGAGGACCATGTTACCGGAAAAGGACACAGTTGTCGTTTAAAGAAAATAAAAAGGCACAAGAAATGCTGGACATGCAAGAGCGAGCGAGTTTGTGTTTTATGCCAAATCAGCACCGGTGTGGGCTATATAGAGGTAACATTGGTTTGATAGATTTTGATTGTACGAAAAACAGGAGCTAGGCAAAATTTCCTTACTTCATTAGAACAGATAATTTCGATTTCATGTAATGTACACTTCTGCAGTTCTAAGAAATAAGCCTTAATTAATTCTTGTTACAATTTCAGATGTCTATAGTTAAAGGATACAAAGTTCGTGAACCTGAATCAGATGATCAGGAGAAATACCTCTATCCATTGTTTGAAAAGGAGACTCAAGTCCATCTACCCATGTCATGCTAATAAGGAGAAGATCCTGAGGATCAAGGGAGAGACCTTCATGACAATCACTAATTCCAAGATTAGCCCCAGTAAGGATGGCCATACAAATTTTTATCAACGAGTCTGCCAAGGTATAATAATTATTTCTAGTCATAATTGTTAAATTCATTACATGCTTCTTGTAATTTATTATTCAATATCATATTTTGTAACGATAATAGGATTACAATGGTAAATCTGTTCCGACATAATTGACACAATCTGTTATAGTTTGCATAAAATGGCAGGAACATTTTGCAATATTGATGTAGTTTTAATAGTTGTTCGTTAAGTGATAAATTCATTTATTGTGTAGAAATTAATTGCTATCTGGGCCATTCTGAAATTCAGGGATATTTTGCATATGAAATTTTCAACATTTTTCTCAAAACTTTTCAGGCCTTACAACTAAGTGGGCAATTAGCAACATGCTGCCGAATTTTTGGATAAAATCGGGGAAGCCATGAATGATGTGTGTATGTCGTCCAGAAGTTTCAAATGTGCCAGCCCCCCTGCACACCCTCAATTCACCAATGCCTAGAAACCTGGACGAAGATTTAGGGCAACGTTTCTCCAGCTTCTCAAAGCTTTTCGGGACATCAAAGGTAATGTGCAGAAACGCAAGGTGCTGAAGATAGATCGGATGTGAATTTAACCCCCCCCCCCCGAGTGCCCTTGGAGCTGTTCTATCAGTGGATGTGTTTTTCCACCACCGTCTCTTTTTCTGGCGACCCGTAGCAGTGTGGAAATACAGTCTGAGATGTCCGAAGCCAAATTGTCCTGCCAAGAACAAGCCGAATGTATTTTTATACAGGAGTGGCCGTTGTACAAGACCCAGATACATCTGTGACGTCTCAGACTGGGACGTCTCAGACTGGTACATCATGCTGACTGAGGTTCTAGCATGTTCCGCCTGCAAGAGTGAAGGAGGTGGATTCACCGTCCTCGCATGGAATTCTGAGATCATTTCCCAGCTCAGCCACGCCCATCAAGCCCTCTTCCCTGCAGTTCTCACCGACAAGCGTGTTTAACATTCTCTAGTTTTTCTCAGAAAGTTTTACAGCTGAATTTATTAGATGATTAACCCACCACTAATTGCAACAATTGACCCATACCGTAATATGGGGTGAATAGGGACACAGGGGTGAATCGGGACAAGCTAGGAAATAATTTTTATCTTCAAAAAGGTACAACTTCTACTCGTTACATGGAATTCATTTTTTGCAGGTTTTTAGTATATATTCCAATAATGATTCATATGGATTTTCACTATTTTACCTGCAGGCGACAAGGAGCTACAGCACCTTAAACATTGCCCTGCAGAATTAACGTTTTCACAAACTGGTCAAAACTTTGCTTGTACCATAAAAACTATAGAAGCTAAAGACACAAAATTCTCACAAGACTTCAAGTATATAGTTGTGACCAATTACGGAAAAAATCATAAACTTAGGTACATTAGCACTGACTATATTCAACAGGCACTAATACACTTTCAGTTTCAGAGTTATTTTAGTGTAATTTTTAGGCCCCACTAATAACTCAAGAAATGAAATCAGTGATGTAATGTTATGAAAGTAGTGTTGGATGGGCTACTACCATGCTGCAAAATTATTTTTATCTTGAAGAAATACTATAGGAGTGTCAAACTCTGCCAAAATTGTGATAAATATGCACTTTCGGAACCTGATCAAAAATGATGTGACATAAACATCAAATAAAGGCAGGAAAATAAAGATTTTATTGTCCAAATCGATTTAAACTGTTTTAAGAGACCAAACGAGTTGCTGAGATGTGACTTTTTGTCTGCTAAGTCATAGGTTCGGATCCAAGTGAATGGCAGAGTTACAGAGCTTGCCCAAAAAGCCTTACTAATTTTCAATCCAGCTTATTTTCATGGATTTGGGGTTTAAATTGTTAAAATTGTCATCAGTTGTTGTGGATTAAGTCCAAGATTATTCTTCACTTGTAAAATTAGCAGATAACTGCATTTTTGTCAATTTACAGTAATTTATTCAATTTTGTAAAAAACTGAATATTCTGTACATAATGGAATTTAAATTTGACTAAGTGTGACAAAGTTTTTGAATGGGTTGTCATGCTTAAATACATGGAATTATTGAAAACCTGTGACCTCCAGTTTTCTTATAAGCCAATGCATTCAACTTCAATGTGTACACTGGTACTGAAAGAAATTTGTGGGTATTACATTGAGAATAATTCTTGTTTATTTATGCTTTTTGGATGCGTCCAAGACGTTTGACTGTTTGACAGTAAGTGCTGCTCCTTTTATGGCAGCCAGACCTGGGACTTTAGCAGGCCATACAAGAAAAACCTAGAAACTGCGTGGAAGAAATGTGTCAAAATCGTGTGGAAACTCCTCCAACAGAAATTGTTTTATCTCTCTGCAAGAAACCCTGTCTGATGGATCAGCTTGGGGTAAGATTGAAGAATTTTATCAAAACTATTGATAAAGGAGACAATCTGTTGCTGAAACTTGTCCATCAGAACAGCATCATATATAATGGACAATTGAAGAGAAATTCTGACTATTTGGCCTCTCGTTGGAACAGTAACACTCTAAAATTCAATTTCAAGCCAATGGAGCCACACATTGTGGAAGAACTTGTTGATATCCGTGATGATAAACTGGAGGTGAAAGACTCTAATAAAGCTGAAACCAATTTCATACTTAATTGTCTGTGCTCCGGTACCATTTAAACTAAATTTTTCATATATACCCTTTCTTTTTGTAATTGTACTAAAGTACGAATAAATGCTTATAATAAAAACAAATTCATGTTGCAAACCTTTTGCAAAATAATCTGTAATATATAATACAAGGTAGGAAATCCCCTATGTCTCAGGTCATTTTCAACATCTGCAACACCTAAACAATCAATGTTGAGCGGTACCAGAGTGGATACGGTAGTTTACAAATCTCGTACCAGTGATGGATCCCTCAGCCATTGTCGTAAGACATTCTTTTGTCAAAAGATACGCTAGATGGATCGGGTCTCATCACATCAATGCTCCACAGTCACCATGTGCCATTTGCACGAGAGTTTCTGACCTCAACTTACTTGGACAATCGGGACATTCATATGACAAGTTGAATTCCTCCTCTTTCAAGCATCCAGACATGACATTGTAATAATAGATTGTGGAAAGAATGATTTGGCTGATGACAAGTCTGTCATTGAAATCGCCAACATGTTGGTCTTTGCAAGACGGATTAAAGATGGCGCCACCATTGTTTTCATAACATTGAAGTTGCCAAGATCACGAAGCATCCAATGCTGTCCAGAAGAATTGTGCGGGTCTCTAGACAAATTAAGTTTTATCTGATATAACACGGTCAACTTCCTTTTTTTAATTCCAGATTCAGAAGAAAATTGAGGAAAACCATTCTGAGGCTCATCTGGATAAGTGTGTGTGTGTGTGTGTTTGTGCTTTACGCCTCTGCAGCACCTTAATGGGCTATATCGAGGCAGGCTAGAAATGAAATTACGTTTTCTGGTTTGTGTTTAAAGGAGCTTCCCAAGCCCAAGTTGCTGAGACTGGCCTACTTGATTTCCGAAACAGACCATGTTGATGAGTATCGTACGCAGATTCTGTCAACGTTTGGGTCTGTCCTCAAATTTGATTCCACCAAAGAGATCTGCATGAAGATTTCTGGCGCTGGGAAGGGGACTACAGAGTGGTGCAGAAACTTTGCCAACGAACTTGGTCAAGTGCTCAGTTTTGTGCTGACCTGCAAGGAGTCCTACGAGAAGCTCAAACAAATGGCGGATGGTCTGATGGCTCACTACGATAAGGCAGACGAGGAGACGCCGCAACTCATGTACGTGGATAGGGGTTACTGTCAACAAGAAGGATTGACAACCATTGAGAGACTGTTTCCTGACTGGGTGGAAAAAGGAATGGTTGTACGTTTGGATACCTTCCACTGGATACGTACACAGGTTTGATGCTGCTGTGCGGACAGACAGTCATTCCAAGTATGCTGTCTTCAAGTCGGGACTGTCTGGTGCTCTGTTCACCCACAACAGTGCTGATCTGTAGAGTCCAAGGAGCGGACGTTGCTACTTTGTCGGACAACCAGATTCGCTCTCTATGAATTACCAAGAGCGATCTGAAGAAGCATGTCAGGCGTGTGACCGTTGGCACTCAGGAAACCTACACCAGAGTGACCAACTTGATTGAAGAACTGAAAGGTGAAGCCGGTCTGGATTCAAAAGGCATTCTCTTTTCAAGTCTCCAGAGGCCATTTACGAAATATGGACGCTCCAGGACGCTCCAGGAAGCAGCATGTACACTATGGTCTCCAACACATTGAAGAACGGGATAAAGCTACCACACTTCAAATGTTTCAATGGATCAACCAGTCGCACCTTGTCAACATGGTTCCTGGTTACCACTGTGCAATGAAGCCTTACCAAACTTATTCGCTGAGTGGCGTAGTAAGATGGAACGCAGATCGCAGTTATGACGCTGTTTTAGGAGGCAAAGGTCGGAAGCAGAGTTTACTCCACCTCCCTTGTACATCGAGTGAACGAAAATTGCAAGACACTGTTTGGTGGGGACGCCCAGTTAGAGGTTAACTTCAGACCTGATGCACCCCCAACAGATGAATTGCTAGGTGTTGAGTATCTCTTGCAGCAGTCTCCTACCAACTTCAATGTTGATGAGCACTACATGGAGTCGAGAACAGAACTGCAGGACCACGCTGACGACCTAGGCGCTACCCCTGACGATGGCTACATCAGTGATCCAGATGATGCAGAATTGGATGATGTCGATGATCCTACCATTCCGTCTGATGTCCGTCAGCTTGCAGTCACTGAAAGGGATACAGCACCTGAATTTGATCCATCTTGTGTAAGTTTTCTTATCATGTCATCCTGCTAACTTTGTTGCTATTCATTTGATGAAACTCATATTAAATGTAGTTATGTCCTTCTATTATAGCCGTAGATTGAATACTTTTGTAAGTTCTGTTGCAAATTTAAAAGTGGTTTAACTGAAGGTTTACAGATGCATTAATAAGTAGACATAAGACTTCGCTATAGCTGATAACATTGTGCAATACAAAAAATGATTATGCAATTCTTACATGAGCAACTGACATTCTTTGAATGTGTTTCTGTATTTCATTTCAGGAGGATGTGGAATGAATCCAATTCCTAGCTTTGGTGCTGTGGAACATCCAAGTGATTTGCTGGTTGGTGTGACAGAAGATGAGGGAAGATTGTTGATAAGTTCTGAAACCAAGGAAGCTATTGTCAAGGCATGGGACAAGCTAGAGCCATATGATCGCACTCCCAGAAGTTTTGCTGCTGCGTACAACACACACTGGGGATACACTTTGTATGGCAGAGCGAAGGGTGATCCTACTGAGGCCGCAATCACCCAACGTCTGCGATTCAACCTGCGTTATGCTCCTGCGCAACATGTTGATATCAACAAGAACCGGTTGACATATAGTCATATAGTGCAGATATTTCTTTGTTAGAAAACGATCATATAATTTCTGGTCCAACAAAGGTGTCGAACATATTTAATGAATATTTTATAAATGTTACCAAAGATCTTGCTGAACCTGCTTTTTTATCAGATAAGCCTGTTGTTGATGTTGATAATCATTATTCTAGTCACAGTAGTATGCGGGTTATTAAACAAAATGTTTGTAAACAATCTACATTTGAGTTTACTGCTGTTACATATGATCAGGTTTTAGCTAAACTCAAATCACTTAAGATCAATAAGAGCCAGGGTTATGATCTTATCCCTGCAAAGATTGTTAAGATAGGTGCCAATTATCTCGCTTACAATATAACAAGTTTGATTAATAATAGCATTGTAAGTTGTGTATACCCTGATGATTTCAAGCGAGCTGAAGTGTCTCCATTGTTTAAAAAAGATGATAGTTATCATAAAGGTAATTACCGACCTGTAAGTTTACTTACAATTATTTCAAAAGTAGTTGAGGGTTTAATATGTGATCAAATTAATACATATTTCTCTAACATTATATCAGGAAATCTGTCGGCATATAGAAAATCCTTTTGTTGTGAAAATGTTATTTTGAAGTGTGTAGAGAGTTGGAAATGTTCCCTTGACAAAAATGAAACTATTGGTTGTATCCTAATGGACTTGTCAAAAGCGTTTGACTCTATACCTCATGGTTTATTATTGGCTAAACTTATTAATTATGGTTTTTCTACAAATGCTGTAAATCTTATAAAAAGTTACTTGTATAGAAGACCTCAGAGAGTCAAACTTGGAGATGTCAAGAGCAACTGGTTGTATTTAGAAAGAGGTGTTCCACAGGGATCGGTCGTTGGCCCTGTTTTATTTAATGTTTTTATAAACGATTTATTATGGTTATTGAATACTACATGTGATGTCTTCAACTATGCGGACGATAATACTTTAGCTTTTTGTCATAAAGATGCGAATGTTGTAAAGTCCACCCTTGAGGAGGCATCAAAAATAGCTATTTGTTGGTTTCATGATAATTTTATGAAAGTGAATCCTGCTAAATTTCAATGCATGACTTTGAGTAGAAATAATCAAAATCTTGAATTTGCCATTGGTGACACTCTCATTGAAAGTATGGATTGTGTTAAACTGCTTGGTTTTAATATTGATAATAAATTGACATTTTCACATCATGTTAAACACCTTATCAAAAAATGTGGTAAACAAGTAAATGTCATTGGTAGACTGAGTAATATGTTAACAACTGAGTCAAAATTACAAATTGTTGATGCTCTTATATGTTCTAACCTAAGATATTGTAATTCCATTTATCATTACTGTAGTTTAAGTGATACTATGCAACTAGAAAAATTGTTAAAGCGAGCTCTTCGATATGTTTACAATGATTTTAATTCAGAATACAAAGATTTACTTTTAAAAGCTGGTAGAAAGACACTGTATTTAAGTCGTTTACATGATATTTTATGTGATATACACAAGTTGAGATATTTTGGGTTACCACCCTTAACTTCTGATTTTCTTGAAGAAAAGGTAACTAACTATAGTCTAAGAAATGCTACTCTAGTCCAGCCTAAATTTAATACTGTGATGTATGGCTACAGATCTTTTAAGTACAATGGTGCCATGTTATACAATAAATTACCTAATGATTTCAAAGAGTTAAGTTTGCCCGATTTTAAAACTAAAGTTCAGTCATGGAAGCCTGTGTGTAGGTGTCGTTCATGTTTAATCTGTACTCTGTGATCTAAAGTTGTTTACATGATTTTATATGAAACGTTTATATCCTATTTTATTAAGTCATTTGTACATATTTCATTTTCATATTGTAAATACTCATCTTTTTTATCACTGTCGATTACAAGCACTTGTGCTTATGTTGTTTTATTATCTGTAATCTACTCGACGTTAAATAAAGTTTTACTTACTTACTTACTTACTTACTTACTTACTTAGTGTCATCAAACTCTCGTGGTTGAAGCATGCTTGTGGCACAGAGCAGATGTCCTTGCCAAAGAAGCTGCAGATATCGCAAGCATACCACCGCCTACAGCAGAGAGTGATGGTTGACGACCCAGTCTTGAGCAAGCTAGTGCATTAATAAGTAGACATAAGACTTCGCTATAGCTGATAACATTGTGCAATACAAAAAATGATTATGCAATTCCGAAAGAATTTGTTGAGTTAAATATAAAATGGGACATATAATGTACAGATTTACATGAGCAACTGACATTCTTTGAATGTGTTTCTGTATTTCCTTTCAGGAGGATGTGGAATGAATCCAATTCCTAGCTTTGGTGCTGTGGAACATCCAAGTGATTTGCTGGTTGGTGTGACAGAAGATGAGGGAAGATTGTCGATAAGTTCTGAAACCAAGGAAGCTATTGTCAAGGCATGGGACAAGCTAGAGCCATATGATCGCACTCCCAGAAGTTTTGCTGCTGCGTAAAACACACACTGGGGATACACTTTGTATGGCAGAGCGAAGGGTAATCCTACTGAGGCCGCAATCACACAACGTCTGCGATTCAACCTGCGTTATGCTCCTGCACAACATGTTGACATCAATAAGAACCGGTTGACAAACTGTGTCATCAAACTTTTGTGGTTGAAGCATGCTTGTGGCACAGAGAAGACTTCATCGCCAAAGAAGCTGCAGATATCGCAAGCATACCACCGCCTACAGCAGAGAGTGATGGTTGACGACCCAGTCTTGAGCAAACTAGAGCTTCCTTTGCCCAAGATAAATACTAAGTGTGTTGCTGACTTCATCAAGAGACAGGAAGCTTTGGCCGATGTCAATTCTACCACGACTGTCACCAGTGCAGTCGTGCGAAGAACAGACAGCGTTGTCAGGGATGCTGAGTTTGATACTGCAAAGTTACCGCAGACTCAGCCAGAAACATCCCATCCTGTAGTGCCTGTAATTGAGAATCTGAGTCTGGCTGGAACTAAGCATGACAAGCAGGCTATGAAAAGCCCAGCTAAAGCAACATCTGTAGTTAGATCGGTACGCAAGCAGCTGTGCTTTGATGAAGCAACTCCAGGAATGTCGAGTGCCGTACAATGCAGTCTTCCGCTTCTGCTGCTGCACCGCCTGCTGTCATTCCGCCCACTGTTTCGCCTGCTGCTGTACCACCTGCAGCCTCGCAGTGCTCTTCCCTCGTGTCTGGAACTACCTTGGCGCGTTCCACTCTGTACAAGCGCAAAAAGATGGAGAAACACTGTCCTGAATAGCCACGATCGCTTAAGAAGTTACACAAGCCTGCTCCAAAATGTTCGCTGTGTCACCAGTCAACTCAGGGACACAATGAAGTAAAAGAAAATGACCTGGCATCCAGTCACGATGGATGGATGGATGGAGGATCGGAGATTTATGTCCTGTATTTATGCACTTGGTAGGCTTGGTAGGGACTGGTGAGGCTTGAATAACATTTTGATAATGGCTCTTTCTTCTTTTTTTAGCCTTTCTGAAAAACACCATGAAGAGTGTGTGTGTGTGTGAGTGTTTGTGTTTTACGTCTCATCAGCACCTGATTGGGCTATTTAGAGACATACTTGGTTTGTGGCCATGTTGAGTTAGTCATCTCATCTTGGTTGGTGGCATCGAGATCTTTGAGGTGTCACTTTGACAGGTACATCCGCAATAATTTTCAATTCAAGAAGCTTCCTTGCCTGAACGGCATTAATGGCTTGAACCAATAAATTACCGTCAGGCTGTCGATCGACTGAGTGTGGTTTTCCAAATTTCTTCAGCATTGTTGTGTAGCTAACAAATGGTGATACATCCTTCAGTCTTCCATCTTTGGACTTAATGTGAAATTTGAGACCAGTGGGGAGTTCTTTTTTGCTGTTGGTGAGTGTCGTTTTACTCTTGTCTTTGTGAGGTAGCAATCCAATTGTTGAGTTTTTTGTTTTGTTGTCTTGGGTGGTGTCTTGTTATCTGGAGTAACATCTTTTTCCTTTGGTAGGTTGAGGGACTTCTCAGTCCCTTGGGTAACAGAAGAGAAAATTTGACGTTGTTGGATCATCTTCTTCGGTGATTCAGGAGACTTCACAGGTTCTTCCTTGCTTGGCCGGTCTAGTGGTCGAGGCGGTGAAGGTGTTTTCATTAAGACATCTGTGAAGAGGTTCCTGTCCAGATGAATCTTTCTCTGTGGTGATGAATGAAGAGCTGGTCTTGGGTAATCTGCTTCTAGGCAAGGTTTGTCCGGGTCCTGTTCTACAAGGCGTTTGGCTTCGGGAAAGGATAGTTGTCTTTCACTTTGTAGTTGTAGAATTTCTTTTTCCTTCTTGAAGACTTTGCAATTGTGGCTAAAGGCAGGATGGTTCCATGAACAGTTGACACAATGTGAAAGTTTAAAGCAAGGTTTATCTTGTGTGTGTGCATGACCATGGTCACCACAATTGGCACAAATTGTTGGCCTGATGCATGTACAACTAAAATGGCCATACATTTGGCAGTTGAAACAGCGTTTTGGATGAGGAAAGTATGGAGAGACTCTGCACCATTCAAAGGCTACAGGTACTTTCTTTGGTAATCTTTCGTCTTTGACTGTTAGCAACAGTAACTCATAACCATTCTTGTGAGCAAGACGTTTGAATTTTGTGATGCCGTGTTTGTGAAACCAATTTGTAAGTTCATTGTCTGAGCAGGTCTTACTTTCTTTGGAGAAAATAACGCCTTTGCCTGATCTTTGAAAAGGTTCAATGACGACTTTGGTATTGGCTATCTGTTGGTTGCCGGTCAATTTGTCTTGTTGGTCAGAGGTCGCAGGTTTAAGAAGGAATGTGCCATTGGTTTGGCGTCTCAGGCTATCTGCAATTGTCGTGTCGCAAAGGTCTGCAATTTTTTCGTAGATAGCAACAGATGATAGGTCTTCCAGTGATTGTGTGACACCTTTTATAACAAGCAAATTTTCAGTCTTTGACAGATGTGGGGGGCGGTCAGGGTCAGTCAAGTCATCCGGAGATGTCCTTGTCCATTGAGATCTTGGTAGTCCAGTCGCAAATTTTCGATCTCAGCCTGGTTTCCCGCTGAGGGACGCGCACCTTGGTAACCCGGTTGACATACGATCCGGTTTGGAATCATGGTAATTGACATGTTCATTGATATTCCCCTGTAAGGTAGGGGACACACCGTGCATGCGCACTGTCTCATGTTGGCCACTAAAGATAGAGGTCTTCACCTTAGTGTTACCACCCACCGCCACGAGGAGGCCCGAGACCTGCGGGGGCCACCATGAAGAGAAACACAATCCAAACAGGAAGGCCCCCATACGGGATGAGTGGCTGAAGGATGCCCTGTTGGAATATGTTGGCTGGCTTGCGACTGGCTGGGGCGACTCAGCCTCTGGTGGCGACACCGGAGCTGACCGTGCCGCCGGGTAGTGTGTGTGTTTGTGTTTAACGCCTCTGCAGCACCTTATTGGTGCCGCAGGGTAGCGACGATGAGCGCAGGGGAGTCGGGGGTGGGGTTGCGTCGTCTCTGCCGGTGACCATCGGCGCGCCTGCACCTGACCAGGGGACCGACAGCCAGAGGCGAAGGTGGCAGAGGAAGGAGGACAGGCAGCAGAAGCGGCGGGAGGCGGCCAAGGCTGGTAAGGCGGCCAAGGCTGGTAGGGCCACGTTGGCCCAGCCGAGACGGGCATGTCAGGCTGCCGCCGCCCTGGAGACGCAGACTGCCCCGGATCGACAAGTCACACCAGGGACCTCCAGGATGGTGGCCGCTGATGGGACGGAGCCGAAGAAGCGGAAGCCTACCAAGAGGAGACAGAAGGAGAGGGCCCGGAGGAAGCGGAAGGCTGCCCGGCAGGCGGCGACGGAAGCCTCCCAAGAACCACATCGGACCACCGACCAGGGTGAGTGAGTGAATTTGTGTTTTACGTCTCAGCAGCACCTGATTGAGCTATTTAGAGACATACTTAGTTTGTGGTCATGTTGAGTTAGTCATCTCATTTTGGTTGATGGCATCTAGATCTTTGAGGTGTCACTTTGACAGGTATATCTGCAACGCGGCCAGTAGAGGTCTGCGCGGTCAGCACCGCACCGCGCGGGTTGCGGTGCAGTGTGCGGTGCAGTGCGGTGCGGTTTGAAAATTTGCGGTGCAGTGCGGTTGCGGTTTTGACCTTAACAAGAGCGGTGCGGTTGCAGTGCACCGCAAATTAAATGGGTGCGGTGCGGTGCAGTTGCGGATTTTCATTAATGACACGAGAACCGCAATGGAACCGCGCTTTAAAAACTTGTGTTCATTCTTTCAGGATCAGTTGTTTGAACACTGTGTTGATTAAATTTTATTTACTTAAATTTTTTACTGTCTTATAAATGACCATATATCTTCATTTGTTTCCAAATTGACTTATTCTATTTCTTGTACACTTTATCACAGAGATAGACCCATGCATTTATGTATGTTTATTCATTAAATTTATTTACTCCACAAACCAAGTAAGGAGGTGGCCGCAGAGGAAAATATTTAACTTGTTTCTCCCAAACCAAACAGGTCTGGTAAAATAACAAAATTTATGTGCAATTTTTTGAAAACCGAGTGTCACCCAAAGAATCTAAGCTTTGCTGAAGTAGGCCTAATAACTGTTCTGCTGTTTTTGTATTATCAATAATTATTGTGATATTACTTCCGTGTAAAAAATTTTAAGTCTATATTTCAAATTCACTTATATTTCTCAATGGAAACAGGTTATGGCATTAAAGTAAGTTAATTGTATTCATCAAAGTGTTGATTATGATCACCCCTCCTTAATTGTTGTAGTAAGCACAAATTAATAAACCAACAAATCTATAAAGTAATCCATCAGTGTAGCCATCAATCACGCAACTATCAATCTAGCCATCAATCATGCAATCAATCAGTCCATCCATCAATCATGCAATCAATCATTCCATCCGTCAATCATGGAAATGTAGCAATCAATCAGTCAGTCTATCTTTATTATCTCTCCATACATTGTATTAAATACATGCCATAGGCAATTAGGCATATCTGCCTGTCAATTAATCAATTTATCTATTTATTTAGTCTATGAACACAATTTTAAAAAGTCTTAATTTTCAATATATTCCTATCACAATGTTTGTGTATTATTACATTTAAGATATTAGTCCCAGAGCTACGGGGGTTTTATTTATGTTTTTGAGGCTAAAAGGTTCAATGGGTGGGTTTTATGCAGAAAATTCTCAGGATTTCAAAAATGCAAGTCTTACAACTGTAAAGGTAGACACAACTTCAAAATATTCATTTGAATTAGGGTACCTCCTTATCTCGTTTTTCAGATTTTTTTTTGCCTCGGTTTCACAAAATATGTTCCTAAATCCATTCAGTGTGAGAAAAATACATTAGAATTGACTTTCCTGGTCAATTTTGTGATGCTGATTCCAAATCTGTGACTATTTTTACTCTAAATAAATTATGTGACCCCTTAATTTTCATTTAAAGATGGCCGCCAATCTAAATAAAAAAGGCGAAGGGTGTTTCAATGTTGACTATTCCAGTAGGCCACTATGAATTTCAAACCAATATTGTCAATAAGTCATTTGGAAAGTATAAATTATCAGGATTTCAAATATGTATAGTATGTGAACCTATCTATTCTCTTTAGCTCCCTGCATTAGTTTGAAACTGTAGAAATGTCTGACGATTTTGTGAATTTTGCAGCTGAAGTACAGAGAAATACCGCATATTCATGCATTAAAATAGACACAATTTCACATTTGACATTATCCAAAGTTGTCTGACTTGTTCTTTCACCTGGGAGGGGAGGGAACTATGGATGCCTTTTAAGTTTAGTTTTATAGCAGTCCCCAAGATGTACTATTATATGCTGGTTCTCCATGCACACAAACTAAAAGAAGATGGTCAACAACTGCAAAAGCGTGGAAAATGATATAGCTATTCAACTATGTTCAAAGTCTTATAATGATTCATTGTTCAATAGTACTATTATATGCATTTGCCTAATATGGAATTGTGGCATGCATTAAAATTATTTAAATGTCCTTAATAATTCGAATTTATTGTCCTACCAGCTTCGTTAATGTTAAGCAAATGGAAAAAGCACATTTTTCACATCTTGCCAATCAGGAGATCACTTTGATCAATCACTAGATGATTCATTCTTAACCAAACAACACAGAATGTGGATGGATAGCCCTTGATGCCATCTTTCCTTTTGCATCATGGTTCCAGTGTTACTACTACTATCAACCATCAAAAAACTAAATAGCTGTCAGTATCAAAAATCTCCCCAGAAACAAAAAATCCAGCCATGTATTTTCAATTCCACCTATCCTAATTACTGGATACCTCCTTCCTAGCCAACCAAAGTGGATGTGGATGGATAGCCCTTGATGTCAGCTTTCATTTGGTATCTTTGTTTCCCTGTTACTACAACTTTCAACCCTCCAAAACCAAAATAAATATTGCTCTCTTTGTCAAAAATCTCCTCAGAAACTCAAAATCCTCTCATGTATTTTCAATTCCGCAAGTTCTTATCCCAATACAACTCATTCCTAACCAACCAAAATGGATATGGATGGATAGCACTTGATGTCAGCTTCAATTTGGTTCCTTTGTTTCCCCATTTTTGCTAATGTCAACCTTCCAAAAGCTAAATAAATATTGCTATCAGAATCAAAAATCTCCTCGGAAACACAAAATTCACCCATGTATTTTCAATTCCACAAGTCCTAATCCCTATATTGCTCATTCCTAAGCAACAAAAATTGATATGGATAGATAGCACTTGATGTTAGCTTCAATTTGGTACCTTTGTTGCCCTGTTATTGGTACTGCCAACCTTCCAAAAGCTAAATAAATGTTGCTATCAGAATCAAAAATCTCCTCAGAAACAACAAAAGCTCGCATGTATTTTCAATTTCACCTATCCCAATCCCTATTTAATTCATTCCTAACCAACCAAAGTGGATATGGATGGATAGCACTTGATGTCAGCTTCAATTCGTTACCTTTCTTTCCCTGTTATTTGTACTGCCAACCTTCCCAAAGCTAAATAAATGTTGCTATCAGAATCAAAAATCTCCTCGGAAACAACAAATGCTCCCATGTATTTTCAATTTCACCTATCCCAATCCCTATTTAATTCATTCCTAACCAACCAAAGTGGATATGGATGGATAGCACTTGATGTCAGCTTCAATTTGTTACTTTTGTTGCCCTGTTATTGGTACTGTCAACCTTCCAAAAGCTAAATAAATGTTGCTATCAGAATCAAAAATTACCTCGGAATCACCAAATCCTTGTATGTATTTTCAAATCCACCTATCCTAATTGTCTATAACTCACTCCTAACCAACCAAAATGGATATGGGTGGATAGCACTTGATGTCAGCTTTCATTTGGTACCTTTGTTTCCCTGTTATTGCCACTGTCAACCTTCCAAAGCTAAATAAATGTTGCTATCAGAATCAAAAATTACCTCGGAAACACAAAATTCAAATATATATTTTCAATTCCACAAGTCCTAATCCCTATACAACTAATTCCTAACCAACAAAAATGGATATGGATGGATAGCACTTGATGTCAGCTTCAATTCGTTACCTTTCTTTCCCTGTTATTTGTACTGCCAACCTTCCCAAAGCTAAATAAATATTGCTATCAGAATCAAAAATCTCCTCGGTAACAACAAATCCTCCTGTGTATATTCTATTCCACCTATCCTAATCCCTATATAACTCATTCCTAACCAACCAAAATGGATATGGATGGATAGCACGTGATGTCAGCTTTATTTGGGTGCTTTTGTTTCCCTGTTATTGCTAATGTCAACCTTCCAAAGGCTAAATAAATGTTGCTATCTGAATCAAAAATTACCCCGGAAACACAAAATGTTCCTATGTATTTTCAATTCCACAGGTCCTAATCCCTATATTGCTCACTCCTAACCAACAAAGATGGAAATGGATGGATAGCACTTTATGTCAGCTTCAATTTGGTACCTTTGTTTCCCTGTTATTGGTACTGACAACCTTCCAAAAGCTAAATAAATGTTGCTATTAGAATCAAAAATCTCCTCGGAAACAACAAATCCTCCTATGTATTTTCAAATCCACCTATCCTAATCCCTCATATAACTCATTCCTAACCAACCAAAATGGATATGGATGGATAGCATTTGATGTCAGCTTTCATTTGGTACCTTTGTTTCCCTGTTATTGGTACTGTCAACCTTCCAAAAGCTAAATGAATGTTGCTATAAGCGTTAAAAATCTCCTTGGAAACTCAAAATCCTCCCATGTATTTTCAATTCCACCAGTCCTAATCAATACATGACTTATTTCTAACCAACCAAAGTGGATATTGATGGATAGCCCTTGATGTCAGTTTTCATTTGGTGCCTTTGTTTCCCCGTTACTACAACTGTAAACCCCCCAAAAGCTAAATAAATGTTGCTATAAGTATCACAAATCTCCTCGGAAGCACAAAATTCAGCCATGTATTTTCAATTCCTCTTATCCTGATCTCTGAATAACACATTCCCAACCAGCTTTCTTTTGGCACCTTGGTTTACTTGTTACTACAACTGTCAACCCTCCAAATGCCAAATACATATTGCTTTCATTACTTCAAACCTATAAATTAATGTTTTGAGAAAACTGTTACTTCTTGGCAACCATTACTTCTTTATTCATGAAGTGCTACAGTGAAATTCTGGTATCACTACAGGTGATACAAATACTGTTGCTGTTCAGGAAGTTTAATGGCATGGATTTTATGGACAATTCTTGTTCTTCTTTGTCGAGGCATCATTTGAAAGAAGTATATCTTCTTTGTTCCCATCAGAGGACGGATAGGCATTCATTACTTTTATGTCGATGAGAAATTATTTCTACATATCATAAAGGAAAAACATGTCTGATATTAGTAAAGGAAAAACATGTCTGTCATGCAAACATTGAGACTTCTACTACCACCAAAGCATCTACACACACACATACATACAGATATAATATTTATTGATAGCTGTGTTAGTCACATCAAGCACTAAACAAAAGCAAGACCGAGTACTAATGAAAGCAAAAATTACCAACATCTTACAGAAAGGGATTTCGCTGTCATAAATCTAACATCTTAGGAGTTTCTTGGTACTTAATTCCACCTGCTATAAAACTAAACTTAAAAGGCATCCATAGTTCTCTCCCCTCCCAGGTGAAAGAACAAGTCAGACAACTTTGGATAATGTCAAATGTGAAATTGTGTCTATTTTAATGAATAAATGTGGTATTTCTCTGTACTTCAGCTGCAAAATTCACAAAAACGTCATACATTTCTACAGTTTCAAACTAATGCAGGGAGCTAAAGAGAATAGATAGGTTCACATACTATACATATTTGGAATCCTGATAATTTGTACTTTCCAAATGATTTATTGACAATATTGGTTTGAAATTCATAGAGACCTGCTGGAATAGTCAACATTGAAACACCCTTCGATTTTTAATTTTAGATTGGCGGCCATCTTTAAATGCAAATTAGGGGGTCATATAATTTATTTAGAGTAAAAATAGTCACAGATTTGGAATCAGCATCACAAAATTGACCAGGAAAGTCAATTCTAATGTATTTTTCTCACACTGAATGGATTTAGGAACATATTTTGTGAAACCGAGGCAAAAAAAAATCTGAAAAACGAGATAAGGAGGTACCCTAATTCAAATGAATATTTTGAAGTTGTGTCTACCTTTACAGTTGTAAGACTTGCATTTTTGAAATCCTGAGAATTTTCTGCATAAAACCCACCCATTGAACCTTTTAGCCTCAAAAACATAAATAAAACCCCCGTAGCTCTGGGACTATATTAAGTATTGTTACATGTGACCCAACTTGCTAATTAGCAAACTAGCACCAGGTAAATGTTGTTTAAACAGTGAAACAATAGGGCCAAAACAATACATGGATAGGGGTTGAACAAAGAACTGTATTTACCCTTTTTTTTTAATTTGTGCAACTTTCTAGCTACATATACTTGCAATAATGTATTGCATTAAAACACTGACACAGTATATATTATAACTATTTAATAATAGATAATCTGATAGTATATCTTGAATGCATTACTACAATGCTCACATATCAACTGAGTTCAATATTCAGCAATATGTAAAACCCTAACTAACATAACCTTAGCATAATATTATATCTATAGGTATCTTCAAATTCTTTCTGGAAGAATTCTAAGCCCAGCAAACTTGTCTGTTTTCATTTTAATATTTTGGTAAATCTGTGTACTTAAACTTGCCGTATCAACTTTTGACCTAGGGTATAAAATGTCTCATATTCAGTTCAATTCTCTAATACTAAATGTAATTTTCATTCTACATCATATTTATGTGTGTAATTAATTCACCTTTCATAGTTTTATATCTTTAGTATGCGAAAATGAGTGCGGGTAATTTGCGGTTTTTAGTGCGGTGCGGTGCAGTTGCGGTGCTACATGACTGTGGTGCAGTGTGGTGCGGTTCAGCATAGCTGCGGTGCAGTGTGGTGCGGTTCCATTTGACTGCGGTGCAGTGCAGTTGCGGTTCTGAACTTTGCGGTGCAGTGCGGTTGCACTCATTTTACTCATTTACCCGCACTCATTTTCGCATACAAATTATGCACCGCGCAGACCTCTAGCGGCCAGGACCCTCAGATGACGACAAATGTGAGTCTCTCGCTTCACCTTTGGGCCCTGAGCCACTCATTGCATTGTCACCGGGCTTTACTGACGACTTGGATGACGACCCTTCTCCCGTTCGACCTTCTGCCACTCTCGGGTTGGCGGATGAAAGGGTGGGGGATGTTCTGTCGCCGTCCTCGTCTGTTGGTGACCGGGCGTTGGACGCAGGGAGGGATGGCTCGTCCACCGCTGCCTCTGCCACTCTCGGGTTGGCAGAGGTGGAGGCCATGGAGGTCGGGCCTCCGCCCGCGGGCGTTCTAGATGGTGAGACAGCTGCCGGAGTTCAGACGGAGGTCACCGCCGATGAGTTCCCTCGGGTTTCAACGCCTGGGGGATCCGTTGCTGTTGTGGAGCAGCCTTCCGACGATTGACCGTTGTGTCAGTCTCCATTGGGATCAAATTCCTTACCTGCCCATATGAGGCAGGTTCATTTACCATGGTGGTCAGACCCTCTCTATGCCTGTTGGCCGTGCCGAGACCCCGTGGGGGATGATTACGCATCCTACATCCTGTGCCAACGGGAATCCAGAGAGGGCGCCTTCCGTGACTGGGCTAGCTGGGGCCGAGGGCAGCTGGTGTTGCTGCAAAATGCCCTTGGCTGCCAGTCATTCCACGAACTGCTAGCACCATCAGCAAGAAATGCACAGCTATGGAAGGAGTCTGCATTTGTGGAGGCAAGGCGCCGTGTGACTCAAGGAGGTTTTCCTCAGCCCAGTAGGGCCCAATGACATTGTCTTCATTATTTCGCTCCATCTGTACCTGTCTGTATTGAGCAGTAGGGTGGTTCGAAAAACATCAATTTCACCGAAGAGGGCAAGACACCCCATCATTCTATTCCATTTGCCAAATAATGTACCCATGCAAAATTTTGGACGTCTAAGTTGAATAGAAGTGGATGCTCACGGAGCCTGAAGTTTTAGCCAAAACAGCAAAAAATTGTTAATTCGCGAATCCACGGTTTAACATAACTTTGTCAATATTAAGGTTACAAAATTTAAAAAAAAAGACCTTTCATTTGAATGGTAACATGATGGGTCTGCAAGAAAAATGAGTGGTCAATGTTTTCTTAAATTTCGTTTTACCAGAAGATGAAAGTTTTCGAATTTCATAAATTGCTATAATTACCATTTTAGTGCTAAATTTGCAAGTTCATTCACCCGTGGACTATCTTTGCCTGTGATTTCACATTTGTGAATACTCAATTGCATATTTGAATTCAGCATACAATTACTGCATCAATGAAACATACTGTGGGCTCAGAAAATGAGAGATCATTTATTTACAATTGGAGAAATGGAGAATGTGTGTGTGTGTGTTTGTGTTTTACGCCTCTGCAGTCTGCAGCACCTTAATGGGCTATATCGAGGCATGCTAGACTTTTATATGTCTTTGTCATGGAGAATCATTGAGAAATGTGCATAAGTACCAGACTTGCCTGACTTGGTAGTGATTAACTAGAATATTGTTTTCATGATGATAGAAACAGGTTTGTCACTTCAATCTGCCATAACTCTAGCCTTAATAAAGTTACGGAGAATCTGAAAGCAGATTTGGAAATGCCAAATTCTCCCCTAGTTCTTGTTAACTGAAAATTCTGTCATAGCTCTGACGCTTTAAAATATCGCTAGACCCTGACGATTACATCAGCCAGCATGTCCAGAGCATTATAGTGAGGTTCTTTGCTCCTGTTCGATTTTGTGAGCTTAGACCTAGAGTCTGTAAAATTGACCAGGGGTATCACCGAGATTTTGGCTGTCACTGTGTACGAGGACACACTTAGGAATTCCATATTTTTCTTTTCCACAACTTCTTTTGCATAGGGGTGATCATCTTCGGTAGAGTCGCTTGAGGGTGTTGAGCAGCTACGACATCGTGATGATGATGACGTAGTTCGTGAAACTTGAATAGTTCTCGAACATGGAGAATCCTGTAAAGGATATTCGTGTATTCCAGAGTCATTTTCAATTATGGCAAAGCTGGGCGAGATCACTTGCCACAGTGAGCGACTGAAGCTGGAGGTCTGTCTTAGTGGTGTTGAGCAATGGTCTGTGTGAGGTTTTGCCAATCTTTTGGGTCATTTGCCAGAACAATATCACCGCCAGATGACACAACATTGATATCAGGCTGCAGTTCCACTTCCTCGACAGTTTCTTTGGGGGCAACATAGTTCGAACGAGGGGTAGATATGCCGACATCCAGAGGTTCTGGAGTGTCGGTCAGGGGTAGCAGATTTGGTGACAGTAGATTTGAGAATGGGTGGTGTCATATCACGGATGGGTGATGTCACGCCCTGTGAAAAACATTAAATAATTAATTTAAATGACAGACAAGTTGAGTGAGCGAGCTGGTTTTTTAACGTCTCATCAGCACCTGAGCGGGCTATTTAGAGACATACAGACAAGTTGAGACAACATTACATAATACAACATGATAGGCTTATATCATAAAACTTTTCTGATTCATGATAATTTCAAATGTTGTCAATTATTAGGTTTTGTCATTTTGATATCACTTGTCCTTTCATTATAAAATCTATAATGTTGACATGGATGGGTGGCACGGCTTTGGCAGTCTTTGTAAGACTGCTTACATTGAGAGTGTCACGGCAAGACAGAGGGCTTGATTGTGAAATCTGGGGGCTTTAGTTGACTTTATGCAATCATAAGGCCTGATAGTGCAGGTGGACCAAGTAATAATTGGGGAACTCAGGCAAGGAATACCATTATTTGCACATGATGAAAGTTCATAATAGGCCTTTGATCACACAGCGTTACCTATGGATTACTAAGCTCCCTATCAAAAGTACATATATTTTCTGTTAGTTTTTATGTTCAAAAATTTTAACAGAGCTGAATCATCAGACCAACTTTTACCTGCAACGTAGGCTTGTACTTGTCACTTGCTGAAGTACGTGCAAAGACGGTAGCTTCAGGTGGTCGTAGTTGACAATCAACTTGTTGCGCTTTCCGTTTGGCTTGTATGGATCGGGCAAAATTTCGAAGCAAGTATATTGCGCTAAGTTGTGCATCACGGGATCATGTGTAAATCAAGAGTTCCTTTTTTGCTGAATCTTTTTCCACAAACAAAACATTTGTGACGTTTGTTATAAACTCCTACATCACTTGAATGTTTTGCCATTTTCCACTAAAACCTAGTTGTCAAAGTATTGGCGTCTGGCTTCTTTGTGTTGTGTTGCACAAAGGGTGAGGGCGCAATTCACTGGATATCACAATTGCAAATCTTTCAGTCAGACTGATGTTATTAAATAAAAAAGAATGTATACCAGCAAACCTTAAGTATACAAAATCATATACATAAATCGATCCGCTAATCCAAATTCTTCAAATTACAAATTATATACTTAATATATATTTAACAATTTAAATCCTGATTTTTATCTGTCGATTTTAATGATAACTTTTAAACGACTTACAGCTGCGAAAGGCAACGCTTGCGGCGGCAGGATCAAAAACTGATCTGGAAGAGTTCCCAGATCGGACACATTCAGGGTGGCGATATTTCCGTAGTCAATAAAGAATACTTTCACCGCTCTGTGGGGGAGGTTCGTCAAGACACAAGACACAAGCCCTGAAAGAAAGACAAATTAGCACAACTAGCACATCGCTTTACACCTGTAATCGGGACAGAAAATGTCTTTGAGTTTTGCTTGCACCAAGACATACCAATTCGAAGCAAGAACCAATTCATAGATTCTATCAAAGAACAGTAATTGATCAACATTCTTAGAATATGCAAGAAATGTTGCATACTCAATGAGTTAACGTTACTTTTATCTCCAAACTATCAGGAGAAAAAGAGTAAAATTTAGAAAATATACCACCCTACCGACCTCAGAGCCTGTTATGAGATAGTTTGTATCACAAGAGCACAAAATAACATAAATACATGCAGAATAGACAAATGAAACTAAATGAGGGACCGCTAGAGCAGTGCTAAACCATCGGGACTACAGAAGTTCAGATTTCATTGCACTATTGAGTGAAACAGGGAGCAAGTGATGAGAGAGACCTCTACCTCCGCCATTCTCCCATATTCTGGGCTGCGCAATAAGGAGACCCTCTGTACGGCTCCACATGGCTGGGGAAAGCATTTTGTGCTCTCTGCAGCGCCTCCACATCCTCGTTCTGAAAACCAGTGAAATGGAGAAATAACAATTTTCAAAAATGTTTTTCAAAATGGGCTGCAACCCATGGATCAACATCAGTTTAATAGCGATGTGAAACACTCAAGCAGAGAGCACTGATAGTATTTATATAAACACACAACAACAGTTTTGTTTTAAGTTTACCAAATATATGCATTCATAGTGCTTATGAATTCCATTTACTTTGTAAACAATCCTGAAAATTTATACAAAAACTAACACTGAGAGTTGAAAACTAAGGAACTGTAAGTCATCGATTACCCTATAGGTACACTCGTTAAGGGATAGACAAGTTGATTGAAGGAAATAGTAGTGCCACCTAAATATCATTCATGCACAATGTAAGTTAAATATAAAGTTTCGAAAGCCACTTACAGCATCTCTAGAGACCAGTTGGCCCCAAAAAACGGGAGGATTCAAGCCATTCATGACGCAGGTCACGAAGATCTCGAAGTCATCGGGAAGGTCCGTTGCCGTCCAGAACGGTATCCCCGGAAAACAGGAATTCATCATTTGTGCCACAAGATTGATGTCCTGTGTCAAGCGCAGCATTCCATCATTAGACAGGAACAGGGGCCGGGGAAAAACCAGGGAGGGGCAGAAGGCCAGCAGGCCTTGGTGGTACGAACTGCTGGGGAGCAGGATTGCCATATCGGGTAAACCAAGATGGGTGACACTTCACTTTCGATCTTTCAAGCACTCAACAAAATCAATACAGCAAAAATTACTGGCAACAAAGGACACAAGGACTTGCCCAGTCAATCTCCTCTTCAATTTTCAAAACATTTGACCTGTGACCGACTACCTCATCAGCAGAGAAGATGGGCAACCTGTTAGGGAAGACACGCAGAGGTAGCTGATGTCCAGCAATTGCAGGAATGCATAATGGAGCCATTATCACAGGGAAATTAGAATTTCCTTTATTCTATCCATGTGTCAGACTACAGTCTCGTTCTCTGCCTTCAACACCAAGGGAAGACACGCAGAGGTGGCAAATGTCCAGTGTATGGCTAAGAATAGCAGGAACCTATCATGCAGCCATTATTGAAGGGAAAGGAGAAGTGATCATCAGCATATGATCACATATCCTTTGATTTAAAACTATTTTCCCTGATATATATAAGCCTGTAACTAGAAATAACTGTCTTCAGTATCATCAACTGACAAAATTTGTGAATGAATCACTCATACAGCCATTACACTGTATTATAGGGACTAGCTCCTGTACTACGGACATCACTCTCATCGGCGGTTACCTGGAGGACCTGACATTCACAGCCATCTCAGACAACGACAATGACCACATCCTAGATGCCACAATCTTCGCAGTATACCCTAACTGTCCAGCTGCCAACATCGAGAACTTCTTAAAATGCCTCCCTCTTCCACATCCCACATGGTGAAGCCGTCATACGCTGAAGGAATATGTGCCTTCAGTAAAACATACAACTGTACACTATGAATATCTCTGGGTTCCGTTTGCGTCGTTGCAACCCCTCAAGCTCTTTAATGTGTCAAAAATAAGGCTCTCTGATTGGTCAGATCGCCGGAAGTCGGCCGTTTTAGTGGGTTGGCGACGAATGTCACGATTTTAAGTTATACTAAAATTTTGCAAAAAAAATTAGAAAAAATTAGATGCTAGTCATAATCGTGACATTCGTCGGCACCTTATTATCGTCCTATAATTCATAGTGCCTACCAATGACTAGTATTCACTAGATGTCATCTAAACCAATTTTTTTACATCTTCTAGTCCAGCCTAATATTTATCTCATTTGAACACACTGTACATATAACTGTACAACTATAGTATTTTCAAAATGCCAAGAAATTGTGTCGCCTCTGTGCAAAGATCGAAATGCCTGTCTCTCATAGTCAAAAGCACTGCACTTTCATGGGTCCAGCAACTAGTTAATTTTTATAGTGCGGTTACTTATCTAACAGGAATGATGAAAGCATCTGGTGCCTCAACGACTAAAGTGCATGCTGTAGGACTGTTGGTGATGGACTGCTAGTGTCCCATGAGATAACAAACGCCATGGCCGAGATGGATGGATGGATGGTTTGGGGCTTTACGTCCTATATTTATGCACTTGGTAGGCTAATTAGGACAGGGGGATTCAAATATTTTGGACTTTCCATAAAAAGGAGCGAATTCTTGAACCCAACACTTCTTTGATGAAATTCAAATGCTTTTGTAGTGAAACATTTTCATAAAATCAGAATATTTGGGAACCTGACCATGCTTTCACAAATTCAAATATTTTGGACTTTCCGTAAAAAGGAGCAAATTCTTGAACCCAACACTTCTTTGATGAAATTCAAATGCTTTTGTGGCAAAACATTTTCATATAGAGTTAATATAGCAATTGGTGGGCATTGTATCAGGAAATGATCCTGCAAAGTTTTGGTGCTGAAAAAATAATTCAAAGATGATTTATTAAGAAAAACATATTTAAGATCGTGATGTGTGGTGCACAGATGACATGTGGTAGATACAAAATGAGATCTGCTCAGCCATGAAAGATTACTAACAGAAAAGTGAAGAGAGAGAGCTGACCATGAAACATGTCAAAAACAATCTGAAACAGTGAAATACTGGAAATAAGCTGTCTGCCATAATTATTTACCTGTCTTGCGGATGCCAATGATTTTTATCAAGTGATCAAAATTGCCCACATTTCACAAGTCCAAACCGCGTATTTTTAAGCATGCTGATTCTGATCTACCACGAAACCTTTCAGTAGGTAAACGTACTGTCACATGCATTGTCAATTAGGTTTGCATAATTGTAAAGATTGATGTATTATTTTATCTGTCAATCTAACTAAATTTAACTATTTAGGTATCTATCTAACTATCTATCTAACTATCTAGCTATCTGTCTAATTATCTATCATTCAATCGATCAATCAATCAATCAATCAATCAATCAATCAATCAATCAATCAATCAATCAATCAATCAATCAATCAATCAATCAATCAATCAATCAATCAATCAATCAATCAATCAATCTATCTATCTATCTATCTATCTGTCTGTCTGTCTGTCTGTCTGTCTGTCTGTCTGTCTGTCTGTCTGTCTGTCTGTCTGTCTGTCTGTCTGTCTGTCTATCTATCTATCTATCTATCTATCTATCTATCTATCTATCTATCTATCTATCCTGTCTAAACTATCAAGAATATGCAGAGCTGATTGAACATTTACAAAATGCGATCTGGTATACTCAAGTACAGTCTTTAGAAGTCAATCCTTGTTCATAAATGGTATGAGTGCCCTGCCCACCAATGATTTCTGACCAATCAAACATGCATGCTTACTTCATGATTGACAGGGATTACACAAATTATTCCAAAGTTGTGATATACAAATTATCGCAGTTTTGTTTTGTTTATACCTGTGCAATATACTGAAATAAACTGGACAAACTGACAAAAATGCTATTTTCTTCTCAGCTCCACTACACACATAAAACTGAATGGACATTGGTCACATATGAGTAGCTTTCTACCATACGTCATGTACAACCAATTTCATTGATTCAAGTGTATCACAAGTCTACTTCAAAACGAATTCCTGTAAATAGATACTTTCTGATTTCCTTTCCAGCCGAGGTGTTGACAAACAAGTGGTCCGGTTAATGCGAGACAGAACTGCAGGCAACACTATGACCAAGGTATTACATTCTTTCCTGACTAAGTAGTCTGCAATATAATAATTATGTTTGATCTTTATACAGTTTAACACCTTAATTGTAACTAAAATTGCGTGAAAGGTAGTTTTTCGGCTCCATAGGCCAGTTTCAAGCTTGAGTCTTTCTCAACTTTGGGGAATATGTCTGATATGGTTGGAATCCATCAAATGACAGATTTTAAATATCTGAGAAATTACTCCGCACATTTGTTTTCAGATTTGGTTTAGATTCGTATGCGTCGTCTGAAATTTAGTTTTTGTCCTATATTCATAAAAATATGCTTTATTCTAGGTTCAACGGCAAATCGAGGAGAATCACTCTCTTTGGAGAAGGTTGATCTGTACACAACCTTATTGAAACAGATCTCCAAGTAGGGGGGGGACTTAATTTGCTTTTTTGGGAAATTTGATATGTATTAGGGTGCATCATTTGCCCCCAACCTATTCTGATTTTGATGTCTATGTGATATGTGAGGAGGTTGGGTGTCCTGACCATGCACACCAAATTTCAGTTTGAAATTCCAATGGGAACAGCCACCTCCGGAGCATTACATATTTCAATGATATTTCAATGAAGTCGAATTACAATATTTTGCAAAATTGTCATAACTCAAGAACCGATGGTCCGAGAGACTTGATAATGGACTCAAAATGTGCGTAATAAATGAGTTTATATTCGTTGCAATTGTAACTTTGGTCCTGGGACCAATATTTTTAGAGCAAGATCAGAAAAACTGCTTTTTTATTGAATAAGTCTATTTTCGGTTGGAAGCAGAAGTCAGACTGAACAAGATCCATCACCAGAAATGTACACTATGGATACATGAATCCTCTGTGAATGATCTGTTGTAGAAATAATGCAGATAGGATCATTGTACACTAGGTAGTGCCAAAATTTTAATAAATACCCATTTTTACAGAATTTCTGAGTATAATTGTGTTTTTGTGAAATAACGGAAAACGGTTAGAGACAGAGGGATAGTTTCAATTGAAGTGAATATGAATATGGACATTCCGCACATTTTGAGCCCAATGCCAAGTCTCTAGGCCAAGTGGTTACTGAGATATTCAGATTTTTTGGGATACTCTGATTTTATACAAACATGAGCCTGGAGGTGGCTGTTCCCATCAAAATTTTGAGCTGAAATTTTTTTTTCATGTTTTTATTACCTAGCCTCCAAACATATCACATAGACATCAACATCTGAATAGGTTAGGGGCAACTGATGCACCCTAATATGTATACCAGCCCAATTTGTGCCATTGGGTCCCCCATTAACAAAAAAACCCATTTTTTTGAAAATCTGACTAGTGCTACCCCCCTTGACATATGCCTTGAAGTTTTGGCGATTTAAAACGCTCGCGAGAACATTTACGTCTACCGCGTTGAGTGACTATTAGATATATGGCAAAACAAATAGTGCCATTGGATTCCTCTTTTCAAGAGCTTTAAAATGAGTACCCACATGATGGGTCTACCATGATATTTCTTGTCATAGTCATTAGATATTTTACTGTAAATTGCAGCGAGTAGCACGTTCAACTTAACTCGATGAAGTTCCTGCTATTTTGATAAATTAGAGAGTCCAAATGTTTTAGTGAAATATATAATACCAAGCACAACTGTTTTTGAATCTCAATTTGGCATCTTAACACATTTGATGGGTTAACCATTTGCAAACTTGTCATTGCTTTATTCAGAAATAGTATTGCTTTTATTCGCACAACACAATATTGCTGATTCATTCACTTACAATCATAATGAATTCATACAATTCACAGAAATAATTCTTTGAGGTAGGTTAACAGAAAATAGCCCAACACAATTTTGAAAAGTATTATCCTGCAATTAATTTAATAATCTGGAAGTATAATAAAATACACTGCAATGTCAGGCAATCGGTTCAGGAATATTAAAGTTACGAGAAACAGTATGTTCAAAAACTTATTGTTAGAATAATACATTGTGAATGACAGCATAGCTATTTCAAGATCAAGCCAACCATGAATGAGCAAGATATTATTGCCCACCTGATTGAGACTTACATTCTGATAGGGTAGACCAGGCAATGAGGCTCTTATGATGTGGATACAATAAATGTCAATATTCAATAAACAGGTAATTTGGATGTCTGAAAAACATTGATGCTTGTTGTGTCAGCAGTCAGATCAGACATTCCTTGCCCAGAAATTAGGAAATTATTACAAGTAATCTAAGTAGGCTGTACATTTTGCAAAATTATAATCAATCGAGTCAGAAATCTCTGAACTAATGCTTCAAATCGATCATCCAAAATCAACTAAATAGTTAAATATTAATTGATGGAATTACTCAGTCAAAGTTGTGTTAACTTATCTTTCATGACTGGGCAGTTGATGCAGAAACCTCAGTAATAAATTAATTATCATGGAATCTCTTGGAAGTATACTATGCATACAGTTTCATGTATATAATATAACATATATATGATTTGTGTAATTCCTTCTACCCATGAAGATGAAATTTTGACCTGATTTCACTTGATTACCTTACATATTAATAATTATTCATGGCATCTATTTTGTGCAGTATATACATTAGCATTATTTTATAATTGTACATACTCCATGTGAGATTATTCTTTGCCTGGAAGCATTTGTCCTCATAACAATTAAACTTTATGAAAGGCACAATGCAACTAACGACACAAGTATTTCAATGATTTGTGGAATATCATTAATTTATCAAAGTGTTATGTACTTGGGAGTCTTAGACCAGTTTTCTTGTGAGTCAGAAGGGCCAGGCTTTAGATAAATAAGTCATGACCCTTCAACCACACATAGGCAGCTTATTAATGACAGTTGATGTCTTTCTTACTTGTCTGTTTTTCAGTGCCATACAAACGCTTTATGGCACGCGAACCATAACATTCACAGTAAAAAAGAAATACCAAGTAAATTATTATTTCCGTTCCTAAATGGATATCAATCACAAAATCTCTGAAATTTATTTTTGAAGACCAAGAGCCTTGGCAGGAGTCCAGTCTGGCAAAAAAATGTACATGGGCTGATTGGTAACGTTTCCTTATGAAATACGAATGCCCGAAGTGTTAGACATTAAAAATTGTTGGAATGGCATCGCCTTTAGTTTATCGGATATATAGCTTCCTGGTATTCATTTTGAAGGAAATTTTTCAGAGAATCCAAATATGTTATCCTCATTCTTCTATCTTTGATAGGGCCGAAGATATCGCAAACCGCGACTTCGCGGAAGCGTGATATATCCTGAAAACTTCAAGGCCTATGTCAAGGGGGGTAGCGGTGCTCCGATTTTCAAAATTTTTTTTTTTATGTTCATAACTCACCTAATGGCACATTTTGAGCCGGTATACATATGAAAGTAGGATTAAGTCCCCCCCCTACTCCAAGAAAGGAGGCATTGCTTCAACTCTTGGTCAAACGTACCGCCCTCCACCAATACGGCGCGAGCTTCCCAAGCCCAAGTTGCTGAGACTGGCCTACTTGATTGCCGAAACGGACCGTGCGGACGAATATTGTACGCAGATTCTGTCAACGTTTGGGTCCGTCCTCAAATTTGACTCAACCAAAAAGGTATGTCAACGTTTGCTTATTCTGTTTTGAAAATTCAAAACCAAGCGTTTAGATTGCTCTGCTCTTCTTTTGTGTCAAACTTTTAAAGCTTTTATAAACTGTAATAATGCTGCCAGTTCTCACTTCTGAAACATTTGACTGTGTTTTTTAGGCAACCCCTGTGGATTTTCCTGTTCACCGTAAGAAGACTGCCCCAAAAAAGCCCTTTACCAGCACAGCTAAAGTGAGTCAAACATTCATATTTTGAAAGTTTCATTACCAGCTGTTTTGATTGTGGTATTTATCCTTTTCTTTCAAATGTTTTCTTGACAAGTTAGGGTTGCCAGATGATTGACAATGTAACTTCTATACGTCTGTCTCATCCTATCTATTTATCTTTGCGTGTCTAATAATTAATGTATGGAAGGCTTCCATATTGGAAGCGTCATTTATCTTTTTTTCACTAAGAATACTTGTGCTGGTAAATTATATATTAGTAACAAAGATAGTACTTGATCATAATGTGAATTGTTACTTTCTCTAAATAAGCTCTTTTTATTGAATCCTCAAATTCTTGTTTTGGCAGGGCGTTCAGAAAAATGTGACAACAAATCCTCTGAAGGTATCTGCTCCTCTCTCTAAGAAGTCTAAGAAAACAAGTTCCAAGTTGCAGAGTAAGCCCAGTAGTTCGGCTCCGGAGACGTCCGATTCCAGCACTGTTGAGGTATTTACTCGATACATAAATCATTGATTTCCACTTTACTTTGCCAAATAAACACAATTCTCCTACTGTTTAAGGTGAACCTGAGTTTATTCAGTTAGATTTATGATGTTCAAGTGTGTGAACTCCATTTTATACATTTTATAAATGCTAAAGATTGCCTATCTTATGGAATGAAACTTTGTCTCTGCAGATCAAATATGAAGGCTGGCACAAGTCTTGGGAAGAGGGAGGCACCGCCATCTCAGAAAGTGACAAGCGATGGCTGACCAATGACGTGAACCGAGGTATACTCCAACCCACCCAAACTTTCCGGGACATCAAAGGCAACACGCGGAATCGGAAGGTGTTGAAGAACGACCGGATGTGGTTTTATCCCCCGGAATGCCCTGGGTCAACACATGGAGCCATTCCATCCGTGGATGCGTTTTTCCACCACCGTCTCTTTTTCTGGCGTCCCGTAGCAGTGTGGAAATACAGTCTGAGATGTCCGAAGCCAAATTGTCCTGCCAAGAACAAGCCAAATGTATTTTTATACAGGAGTGGCCATGGTATAAGACCCAGATACATCTATGACGTCTCAGACTGGTACATCATGCTGACTGAGGTTCTTGCATGTTCCGCCTGCAAGAGTGAACGGGGTGGATTCACCGTCCTCGCATGGAATTCTGAGATCATTTCCCAGCTCAGCCACGCCCATTAAGCCCTATACCCCGCGGTTCTAACCGACAAGCGTGTTATTCTCTAGTATTTCTCAGAAAGTTTTACAGCTGAATTTATTAGATGATTAACCCACCACTAATTGCAACAATTGACCCATACATTTTTGGAAAGCTCATATATCAAAAGTAGTAAATATATGATTGAAAATGTTGATTGCAAATTATTTTCTTTTTTGTGAAATAGGCTTCTAATTGATTGGTGACTTGTAAGCCAACATAGGGCTGGGGGTATTTAAACAAATCAATAAAAAGATCTGTCACCAAAATAACATCATGGATTATATCCAGACTGTCAACTTATATCCATCCCTAAAAACAAATCTGGTGACATTTGCTCCAGTGACAATCTGAGAGGGATATCTCTTATGGGCAGTTTTACAGTATTTGCACACAAAGTGTCTCATGGGGGGTCAAAATAAAGTTTGGAATTTGAGAATTTCCATCATTCTATCATAAAATTAACATATTACTGTTTCTGTAATCAAAGAGGACTCAAGTGATTTTGTGGTTCACTACCAAAATACCGCTACTTAAAGTAGGCAAGGGTTGATTCTTGAAAAAACTGTTTATCAGGAAAAATATCCGTCCAGAAACAATTTTCACCCATTCTTATCCTTGGAAATCAAGCCACATTGTTGCATAGGAACATCAAAACCCATACAAAACTTAAATTTTGATTAAACATGCCACAATTTTTTTTTTTACCATTTTTATTACGAGATTACAGAAATCTGGCTTACCATTACCTTAAAAGTTTCTGTTGAGTAGGGTACTAGTCTCAAAAGACACATGATTTCCATGGTTAATAATCCCTAGGTATCCTATTAACCCCATGTCAAGTTTTGTAACTGTACGATTGAAACTCATGGTGTTCGGCTGTGTCAAACATAGTGTTTTGGAGCAAAAAACCGCCGAAAATGACCGAAAATCAGGCGCCTTTTGAAAAATCATCTTTGATGGCTCCATTAGCAAGATATTTGGTTATTATCCTTTAAAGTCATTCAGTTAATAGTGAAAAATTACAATTATATCGATATATGACACAAATAAATCAACTTTTTTCTCAATTTTGATTTTCTCAAAATAGTGTAATAGATAACGAAAGATAATGTATTTGACATTTTCAATACTTATCAAAACCCTTTTTGGGCATCCAGGTTTACTTAGTTTGTATAACCATGGCCGTTTCTTCAATGAATCCAGTGTTAAAATGCACAAATCAGAGCAAAATTTCTGATGGGTTGGAGAGGACATTTTTTTGACATCATGAATTTTAATTTCTAAGAAAATGTATGAACATGGCCTGGATATCTTTTTAACTTATATTTGTCACATACTTGTAAAGGCACATGATTTAGCAAACGATACACAAATAGCTTGTTTTTCCTACAAAACACTTAGTATTTTTTCTATGGGTTGGAGAGGACATGCTTTTTTTGACATCACATTCAAGCCTCACATTCTGAAAACCAATTATGGTTAGTGAAACAAATGTTTCTGTTTTACCTTGAGATATGTCTCAAGCTTCAAAATTAACACAAACAGTATACACATTCTTTGATACCTACTCATACCAGCATATAAAGCAACTGATGGTCCATCGAAAACAAAATTTTTGACATCTGCCATTTTTGACATTTTAGGACCCAAGTCATGTTGTATATAAGTTATTCAGATGAAACCTGTTGTATTTTATGCCCAAGACATGGGTCTAGACAGGCATCATTAACATGAATCACAAGTGCCTGCCTTTGCTTTTCTGTGTTGCCATAAAAATATGTGAAACTCTCCGTGAGACACAAAAAAGTGCAAGAATTTGTCATAAATCGCCTACTGTTTCAAAAGTAAACATCGTAGCATGGTAAAATTTGGTACACATATACTTCAATATAGTGCAAGACTGCCACCAAGACAAATTTCTGCGTACCTGTCGTACTTTTCTCAGAGTAATTGCTTAAAGACGAAAATCAGCCGAGTGCAAATACCGTAAAACTGCCCTTATGTCCGCAATCAACAAAGTTTTTGAATGGGTTGTCATGCTTAAATACATGGAATTATTGAAAACCTCTGACCTCCAGTTTTCTTATAAGCCAATGCATTCAACTTCAATGTGTACACTGGTACTGAAAGAAATTTGTGGGTATTACATCGAGAATAACTCTTGTTTATTTATGCTTTTAGGACGCGTCCAAGGCGTTTGACAGTTTGACAGTAAGTGCTGCTCCTTTTAAGGCAGCCAGACCTGGGACTTTAGCAGGCCATACAAGAAAAACCTAGAAACTGCTTGGAAGAAATGTGTCAAAATCGTGTGGAAACTCCCCCGAATGACTCCAACAGAAATTGTTCTATCTCTCTACAAGAAACCCTGTCTGATGGATCAGCTTAGGGCAAGAATGAAGAATTTTATCAAAACTATTGATAAAGGAGACAATCTGTTGCTGAAACTTGTCCATCAGAACAGCATCATATATAATGGACTATTGAAGAGAAATTCTGACTATTTGGCCTCTCGTTGGAACAGTAACACTCTAAAATTCAATTTCAAGCCGAAGGAGCCACACATTGTGTAAGAACTTGTTGATATCCGTGATGATAAACTGGAGGTGAAAGACTTTAATAAAGCTGAAACCAATTTCATACTTAATTGTCTGTGCTCCGGCACCATTTAAACTAAATTTTTCATATATACCCTTTCTTTTTGTAATTGTACTAAAGTACGAATAAATGCTTATAATAAAAACAAATTCATGTTGCAAACCTTTTGCAAAATAATCAGTAATACAAGGTAGGAAATCCCTTATGTCTCAGGTCATTTTCAACATCTGCAACACCTAAACAATCAAGGTTGAGCGGTACCAGAGTGGATATGGTAGGTTTACAAATCTCGTACCAGTGATGGATCCCTCAGCCATTATTGTAAGACATTCTTTTGTCAAAGATACGCTAGATGGAACGGGTCTCATCAAATCAATGCTCCACAGTCACCATGTGCCATTTGCACGAGAGTTTCTGACCTCAACTTACTTGGACAATCGGGACAGTCATGTGACAAGTTGAATTCCTCCTCTTTCAAGCATCCGGGCGGTCAGGCGTCCGGGCGGCGGGCGGATAGATCGTTTCCGGGCCAGAACTCGGGCTCTATTGCATGTACATAGATGAAATTTGGTACACATATAGCCCATATGGTCTGGTTGTGCCTTTTGATGGTCTGATTGATGGATAATCCATACTTTTTGAAATATTAAACAAAAAGATTAAAAATTATTTTTTTCGTTTCCGGATCAAGACTCGGTCACTATCGCATGTACATGGATGAAATTTGGTACACATATAGCCTATGTGGTCCAATTGTGCCTTTTGATGGTCTGATTGATGGGTATTCTATACTTTTTGAAATATTGAGAAAAAATAATAAAAACAATTTTTTTTCATTTCTGGCCCAAAACTTGCCCAGTATTGCATGTACATGGATGACATTTCATACACATATCACCTATATGATGCTGTTGTGCCTTTTGATGGTGTGATTCATGGTCATTCTATACTTTTTGAAATATTGACAAAATATATTGCAAATTATAATTTTTCGTTTCTGGTCCAAAACTTAGCCTCTCTTGGATGTACCTTGACAAAAATTTATCCACATATTGCCTATAAAGATCTTTCACTGGTCTCATTGATAGGTAGTTTTAACACTTTTTAAATATTCAGGAAAAATTTGAAAAATATAAATTAATATACTTATTGGTTTTCGACCTATTCCCTGTACATGTATGAAACTGCAACATAATATGTGTAAATTTGTCTAGTTCAGCCTTTCCATGGTTTTATATACCCTGGCAGGCAGGCGGGCAGATTGTAGGGCAGCGGGTACATAGATAATTTCAGGCCAAGATTTGGCCACGATTGCATTATACCAATTTTGTCAACATCGCTTTTATGACTTTACAGATGTCTTTCGCTGAAGGTTTGCTGCTGCGCAGCCTATGTTTTTAATTCCAGATTCAGGAGCAAATTGAGGAAAACCATTCTGAGGCTCATCTGGATAAGTGTGTAAGTGCGTGTGTGTGTTTTACGCCTCTGTAGCACCTTAATGGGCTATATCGAGGCAGGCTAGAATTTTATATGTCTTTGTCATTTTCCTTCATATTTTGTAATATGTCTGTGTTTGATGCAAAAATGAAACTAAGTTTCTGGTTTGTGTGTAAGAAATCGAGTGGATAAGGTTGATCTGTATACAACCTTATTGAAACAGATCGCCAAGAAAGGAGGTATTGCTTCAACACTGGGCCAAACGTACACTGTAGCGCCTTTCACCAAAATGGCGAGAGCTTCCCAAGCCCAAGTTGCTGAGACTGGCCTACTTGATTTCCAAAACAGACCATGTTGATGAGTATCGTACGCAGATTCTGTCAACGTTTGGGTCTGTCCGCAAATTTGATTCCACCAAAGAAATCTGCAAGAAGATTTCTGGCAATGGGAAGGGGACTGCAGAGTGGTGCACCAACGTTGCCAACGAACTTGGTCAAGTGCTCAGTTTCGTGCTGACCTGCGAGGAGCCGTATGAAAAGCTGAAACCAATGGCGGATGGTCTGATGGCCCGATAATTTTTTAATGCATTGTAATAAATCTTGTATCTGGTTCCAGCTCGATAAGCATAATATTGCTTCCTCTGGTACCTTAATAAACTTACATTACATACATACATTACATACATACGATAAGGCAGACGAGGAGACACCACAACTAATGTATGTGGATAGGGGCTGCTGTCGACAAGAAGGGCCAACGACCATTGAGAGACTGTTTCCTGACTGGGTGGAAAAAGGAATGGTCGTACGTCTGGATGCCTTCCACTGGATCCACAGGTTCGATGCTGCTGTGCGGACAGACAATCATCCCAAGTACGCTGTGTTCAAGTCGGGACTGTCTGGTGCTCTGTTCGCCTACAACAGTGCTGATCTTGACCTCTTGTATCAGGTGTATAGAGCCCAACGAGCAGACGTGGCTACTTTGTCGGACGACCAGATTCGCTCTCTATGCGTTACCAAGAGCAATCTGAAGAAGCATGTCAGGCGTGTGACCGTTGGCACTCAGGAAACCTACACCAAAGTGACCAACTTGATTGAAGAACTGAAAGGTGAAGCCGGACTGGATTCAAATGGCATTTCTCTTTTCAAGTCTCCAGAGGCCATTGACGAAATATGGTTGACCCAACAAAGGCACCTCGAATGTCTGCAGGACCCTCCAGGAAGTAGCATGTACACTATGGTCTCCAACACATTGAAGAACGGGATAAAGCTACCACACTTCAAATGTTTCCATGGATCAACCAGTCTGGAAGGCTTCCATTCGCCCCTAGTCATCATGGTTCCTGGTGACCACTGTGCAATGAAGCCTTACCAAAATTATTCGCTGAGTGGCGTAGCAAAATGGAACACAGATCGCAGTTACGACGCTGTTTTTGGAGGCAAAGGTCGGAAGCACAGAGTTTACTCCGCCTCCCTTGTACATCCTGTGAACGAAAATTGCAAGACACTGTTTGGTGAGGATGCCCAGTTAGAGGTTAACTTCAGCCCTGATGCACCACCAACAGATGAATTGCTAGGTGTCGAGTATCTCCTGCAGCAGTCTTCTACCAACTTCAATGTTGATGAGCATTACGTGGAGTCGAGAACAGAACTGCAGAACGTGTGTGTGCGTGCGTGTTTGTTCTTTACATCTCAGCTGTTTCAGTTGTTCTTATTATTGTAACATGTCATAAAGCCACTAAGTCTTAATTCTAATTTGTCTATTTTGTATTTTTATACACGGCCCAACTAGATGCAATACCATCTGTTTCACCGCCGGAGAAGTCTGTCCCGGAAAAGTCCGTCCCAGAAAAGTCAGTCCAGGAAAAACCAGTCGCAAAAAAAGTCTGTCTCCGAAAAGTCTGTTAGTATTGAAATAATTCTGTTTTGAAAATTCAAAACCAAGCGTTTGGATTGCTCTGCTCTTCCTTTGTGTCAAACTTCAAAGCTTTTATAAACGGTGACTCACATGATGACCTTTGGTACTTGGTTAGTCGATCTTGTAAAGTTGGGATCTTGGCACCGGAAAGTGACACGAACGTTATAACCCTCAACTTCTGTGTATCAACATCACGTAACATTGAATCAGACATGACTAAATGTGGAGCACACCCTGCTACTGCTGGAGCGGGAGTGGCATCTACTTGGGGACCCAACTTCTGCTTCTACAACTCCGCCAATTCATTTTTCATCTCATTCATCTGCTTCCTCATGTTATCACATTCGGCAGCTTTTCTCTCAAATCTTTTCTTTAGGTCATCAAATCTTTCCTTCAGGTCATCAAATTTAAAGAGTAGGACTCCTTCAGATTATCAGCAATGTCCTCAAGTCTCTTTATACTTGCAGTAGCAGCAAGACAGATCTTACAGGCAAATGCAGCTTTTGCTTTTGCACGAACACAACCATGGTGAAAGGCAGTCTGACAGAGCATGCAAAGGCCAATATTCTTATTATCATCCGGGTTAGGGCATTCCCCTTCATTGCACTGTAGAGCAGACATCTTTGTTTACATGAACTGTCAAATAAATGGGAGCACTGAACCGTGACCAGCTGCAGAAACAGTCTCAAAAAGTCTCTAAATCGTCCAAAACCACCAAAAAACAACCTGCAATGCTTCCTTGGTTGTGCTGGGTGCCTTCATAAACTTGTAGACGAAGTTTAGGACAGTCACAGGCCTTGTAATCTTGTATCTTTGTCAAAAATCACGGAGTTCTCTTCATAGGCAAGTCTTCTCAAATTAACGATGACAGCTTTTGACACAGAACTTCCAAACACTCAGATCAGAGGCTGTTATTTTCACTTCAGCCAAAGCTTAAGTTAGGGTCAAAAGTTCAGGAACTGGGCCTGAGCAGGCAGTACCTGCGAATTATGCGGATTCAAAAGTTCATCTGAAGATTTATGGCACTAGGCCTTCCACCACTAGCCATTTTTCAGAATGACTTCCAGCGATTGAGCGCCAACAACACCACTCAAAGGTCATGGAACGCTATCAAGCATGAAGCAATTTCATCAACTACCTGAATGGCACTTACATGTTCATCAATGGTCAGTTCCCCCCAACACGAGATGAAACACTTTGAACCTCCAGAATGATACCAGAACTAATATACACACAAAACATGCCTCCAAGGAAAAAACCATCGAAGTCGCCAAGAGCTGCGAAACGAGAAGCCATGAGACGACAAAATTATAGACCGCAGGTTACAAGTCATGCTAGAGGACTTGAATACTTTCAGAAGTCTGTTCTCCAGTTATAGAAGAAGGCAGCATTGCAGTGGCATGGGTTCTTTTGGGACCTGATTGACAGAGCTGACCGACCAGCAGAGCCACATCCATGCCACGAACCTCCATAAGAAGTTTAATAATAGTAATAGATGCACGCACTGCCAACAAAGGCACATCTTTATATCAACTATCCATGCTTTGGGTGGACTGAAACCGATAATTTGTGAGCTATTGGCTAAAATAGCCATTTTTGCATGAAAATTCAATGTTAAACTCCTATCTATCTTTGGGGCACTTGAGCAACATCTAAAACACATTCAAATAAGCTGAAATTTTACATGGGAGTCAGAGAGGGGCTATAGAACACATTTAGAGGTTAGCCCCACTGAATTTCAGACTTTCAAGTTTTTTGGACACCCTACTCTGCAGCATCTTAATGGGCTATATCGAGGCATGCTGGACTTTCATATGTCTTTGTCATGGAGAATCATTGAGAAATGTGCTTGTGCAGAAGTACCAGACTTGCCTGACTTGGTAGTGCGTAACTTGAAAATTGTTTTCATGATGATAGAAACAGGTTTGTCACTTCAATCTGCCATAACTCTGGCCTTAATTAAGTTACGGAGAATCTGAAAGCAGATTTGGAAATGCCAAATTCTCCCCTAGTTCTTGTTAACTGAACATTCTGTCATAGCTCTGACGCTTTAAAACAACGCTAGACCCTGACGATTACATCAGCCAGCATGTCCAGAGCATTATAGTGAGGTTCTTTGCTCCTGTTCGATTTTGTGAGCTTAGATCTAGAGTCTGTAAAATTGACCAGGGGTACCACCGAGATTTTGGCTGTCACTGTGTACGAGGACACACTTAGGAATTCCATATTTTTCTTTTCACAACTTCTTTTGCATAGGATGATCATCTTCAGTTGAGTCGCTTGAGGGTGTTGAGCACAAACAAAACATTTGTGATGTTTGTTGTAAACTCCTCCATCACTTGATTGTTTTGCCGTTAGATTTTGAGAAATGTTACTTGAAGCCATTTTCCACTAAAAACTAGTTGTCAAAGTATTGGCTTCTGGCTTACTTGTGTTGTGTTGCACAAAGGGTGGGGGCGCAATTCACTGGATATCACAATTGCAAATCTTTCAGTCAGACTGATGTTATTAAATAAAAAAGAATGTATACCAGCAAACATTGAGTATACAAAATCATATACATAAATCGATCCGCTAATCCAAATTATAACAGTTCATAATCTGTTGAGTCGCTTGAGGGTGTTGAGCAATTTTAATGATAACTTTTAAACGACTTACAGTTGCCACAGAAAGGCAACGCTTGCTGTGGCAGGATCCAAGACATTCAGGGTGGCGATATTTCCGTAGTGAATAAAGAATACTTTCACCGCTCCGTGGGGGAGGTTCGTCAAGACACAAGCCCTGAAAGAAAGACAAATTAGCACAACTAGAACATCGCTGTACACCTGTAATCGGGACAGAAAATGTCTAGAGTTTTGCTTGCACCAAGACATATCAATTCGAAGCAAGAACCAATTCATACAGATTCTATCAAAGAACAGTAATTGATCAACATTTTTAGAATATGCAAGAAATGTTGCATACTCAATGAGTTAACGTTACTTTTATCTCCAAACTATCAGGAGAAAAAGAGTAAAATTTAGAAAATATACCACCCTACCGACCTCAGAGCCTGTTATGAGATAGTTTGTATCACAAAAGCACAAAATTGCATAAATATATGCAGAATAGACAAATGATACTAAATGAGGAAACGCTAGAGCAGTGCTCAACCATCGGGACTACTGAAGTTCAGATTTCATTGCACTATTGAGTGAAACAGGGAGCAAGTGAAGAGAGAGACATCTACCTCCGCCATTCTCCCATATCCTGGGCTGCGCAATAAGGAGACCCTCTGTATGGCTCCACATGGCTGGGGAAAGCCTTCTCGTCTATCTCAAGGAAGACTCAGTCAAATCAATTTGACTGAATTTTGAAACATTTCGGAAAAATAAACTAGAGGTTCTCTAGCACCAAATGGCCCAAGAAATAAGCCCAATGGTTCTCTTTATTACCACACATCACTCCTTCAAACTCTCGGTATTTTGGGACATTTTTAGAGGCGATGCATCAGCCTATCGCTGATATAGTCTTAGTGATTCTATATATAGCCACTCGCCTCTGTATAGATGGCCACAGGCCTCCCGACAGGAGGCTTTTTCTAAGATTTAAGAATCAGTCTGTGAAACTTCGTCATCAGAACTGATGGCCAGCGTCGTAGTAAAATGCGGGCGGGCCAAACTTGCGGAACGGCGGGATTTCGAAATAAAACGCGGATTCGCGGGAGCGGGACGGCACGCTTTTTGCGGGATCGGCGTAAAAACATGCAGATGAGGTCTAATTTGCTGAACAAGCTGAATTTGCTTTAAAAATCGCCTCTATTTTTTTTTGAAAAAATTTTCTTGTTACCCTGTTTTATTGCAGTTCTCCATAGAAAAATGACATCTTTCATGGCTCATCTCACTCAACTCAATTGATTTGACCTAGTCTTCCATGATACAATGAAAGAGGACATTCAGTCATGTCTACATACAAACTGATTTAACCTTTTATGCTTATGCATCATTTAAAAAAATAGGAAGGTTAGTCTTATGTAAAACTAGGTTTTGGTGGTTTAACTGAGTCTTCCACAACAGAATCTGAGTTGCACAATGGGAACTTATGAGGTAAAAAACAGTTAAACCTGCTTTGACTGAGTCTTCCGTTGAATTATTTCCTCCAAAAAGTTGTTTGTTGTTCAAGCGTAAAAGGTCAAAGTGGTTTGACTGAAGCCGACTCTATGAATCTGCCACGAGTCTAGTGGAAGACTCAGTCAAAGCTATGTTTTGGCTGAGTCATCCTCCATTTTCTTATGAGTCTTCCGCTGGATTTGTGGCAGGTTCACAGTTTCGGCTTCAGTCAAACCACTTTGACCTAGTATGGAAATTAAGATAATGAAGCAACAGTCTTACAGCTTCCTGGAATAATCAGTCAAAATAACTTTATTTAATACATTCTACATTTTTGAAACATCATTTATGTTTCTTCACGATCACGACACCAAGCCGAACACAATGACATAAATTTCAAAACAATCAGTGGCAGGAAACAGAAGTTATCTGCTGATTTGTTTAGTTTTCAGAATTTCAGGATCGCTGAAAATTGCAAAATTTCCTGTGACTGAGTCTTCCATGAGAGAGACGTTCTGTGCTCTCTGCAGCGCCTCCACATCCTCCTTCTGGAAACCAGTGAAATGGAGAAATCGCAATTTTCCGAAATGATTTTCAAAAAGGGATGCAACCCATGGGTCAACATCAGTTTAATAGCGATGTGAAACACTCAAGCAGTGAGCACTGATACTATTTATATAAACACACAACAACAGTTTTGTTTTAAGTTTACCGAATATAATTATGTATTCATAGTGCTTATGAATTCCATTTACTTTGTAAACAATAAAGAAAATTTGTACAAAAACTAACACTGAGAGTTGAAAACTAAGGAACTATAAGTCATCAATTACCCTGAAGGTACCCTCATCAATTGTGATTGGTTAAGGGATAGAAAATGTTGATTGAAGGAAATAGTGAGTGAGTGAGTGAGTGAGTTTGTGTTTTACGCCCCATCAGCACCAGTGTGGGCTATTTAGAGGCAATTGAAGGAAGTAGTAGTGCGACCTAAATATCTTTCATGCACAACGTAACTTAAATATTAAGTTTCGAAAGCTCCTTACAGCATCTCTAGAGACAAGTTGACCCCCAAAAAGGGCGGATTCAAGCCGTTCATGACGCAGATCACAAAGATCTCGAAGTCATCGGGAAGGTCCGTTGCCGTCCAGAACGGTATCCCCAGAAAACAGGAATTCATCATTTGTGCGACGACAAGATTGATGTCCCGTGTCATGCGCAGCATTCCATCATTAGACGGCAAAGGAGAACCTGCCAAGGGAACAGGGGCAGGGGCAAAACCAGGGAGGGGCAGAAGGCCAGCAGGCCTTGGTGGTACGAACTGCTGGGGAGCAGGATTGCCATAACAGCCAAGTTCGACAAGTTTTGACAAGTTTTATTCGGGAGTCCAAATATCAGCAATACACTGTTTTGGCTTTGGAGCCCTCATAAACGACTTTCAACACATATAAATAATATAAATATAATATTGGCACAATTAAAATTAGTGACAATATTTGGCAATTAAGTAGAATTTAAAAACAACAGGATGTATAATCAAAAAAACAGTTTAAAACATTTGAGATAAAAACTAAGAGTCCATATATAAGTGTCTCACAACCATCCTTTTAAAACATTTATAGTTATCAGTCTCTGATTTTGGTTGGCAAAGATTTCCAAGATTTAGTACCGTTCATCTTTAAGGAGCTTTTGTGGCTGTTTGTCACATAAATATTTCTTCGGGTCGCCGCCCACGTTTTGTAAGTATGTACAGAATTCACCTCTTCAGCTATGTTGGTGAGATAGTCTGGCGATTCTTTGTTCACGATCTTCCACATTTTGCAGCATAAATTGAAGTTTAATCTCTGCTCGATGTTAAGCCACTTTAATTATGTTAACATGTCACTGATGTGAGTCCGATAGTGGCATTCAAGAATGATCCTCATTGCACTGTTTTGGATTCGCTGCAGTCTCAGTGAGTCTCTCTTGCAGACACCATTTCCCCAAACAGTGCTGCAGTAATCAATATGAGGCAGTACTAGTGTGTTATACAGAGTGACTCGAGTTATCTGATCGACATATCTGGATGCTCTTCTAAGAATACCTATTGATCTGTTTAGTTTACCTATTAATGCATCCATGTATTCCTTGTATTTCAAATTGTCATCAATAATAACACCTAGATATTTTAAGCTTTTAACCTGTTCAATATTTTCACCATCAAGATTTAGTGATGGCTTTGAGGTTTCGTACGTTTCTTCAAATCATTTGACCTGTGACCGACTACCTCATCGGCGGAGAAGATGGGCAACCTGTTAGGGAAGACACGCAGAGGTAGCTAATGTCTAGCGATTGCAGGAATGAATAATGGAGCCATCATCACAGCGAAACGAGAATTTCCTTTATTCTATCCATGTGTCAGACTGCAGTCTTGTTCCCTGCCTTCAACATCAAGGGGAGACATGCAGAGGTGGCAAATGTCCAGTGTATGGCTAAGAATAGCAGGAACGTATCATTACTGAAGGGAAACAAGAAGTGCAAAAAAAATATATGGTTTGTGGTTCAAATGGTCACACGATGAGTTATCATCAGACATATGATCACATATCCTTTGATTTTCCCTGATATATATAAGCCTGTAACTAGAAATAACTGTCTTCAGCATCATCAACTGACAAAATTTGTGAATGAATCACTCATACAGCCATTACACTGTATTACAGGAACTAGCTCCTGTACTACGGACATCACTCTCATCGGCGGTTACCTGGAGGACCTGACATTCACAGCCATCTCAGACAAGGGCAATGACCACATCCTAGATGCCACAATCTTCGCAGTATACCCGAACTGTCCAGCTGCCAACATCGAGAACTTCTCAAAATGCCTCCCTCTTCGTCATCCCACATGGTGAAGCCGTCATACGCTGAAGGAATATGTACCTTCAGTAAAAACATGCCTACCAATGACTAGTATTCACTAGATGTCATCTAAACCAATTTTTTTACATCTTCTAGTCCAGCCTAATATTTATCTCATTTGTACACACTGTACATATAACTGTACAACTATAGTATTTTCAAAATGCCAAGAAATTGTGTCGCCTCTGTGCAAAGAGCGTAATGCCTGTCTCTCATAGTCAAAAGCACTGCACTTTCATGGGTCCAGCAACTAGTTAAATTTTTATTGTGCGGTTACTTATCTACTCAGCCACTTGGCAGTGCGACAACTAACAGAAATGATGAAAGCACCTGGTGGCTCAACGACTAAAGTGCATGCCGAGATGGATGGATGGATGATTTGGGGCTTTACGTCCTGTATTTATGCACTTGGTAGGCTAATTAGGACGGGGAGAACATGGCAATGCACCATGGCCGAGAAACTGGATAACAAAATTCACGGGCAGAGTTATGGGACAAATCAAGCAGCAATGAAAACAGCAGAACTGAAGAAAAAGTGTTTCCGTGACAAATTCCAATACTTTAACAAATCCATAAAAAGGAGCAAATTCATGAACTATACACTGTCTCCCTTAATGAAATGCACGTGCTTTGAGGTGAAACATTTTCATATATATACAGAGTAAATCCATGACCATGATCTTTGTAAAAAATTCAATTACCATGACCCTTCAATAAAAAGGAGCAAATTCACAAACAAAACACTTCTTTGATGAAATTCACATGCTTTTGTGGCAAAACATTTTCATATAGAGTAAAATCTATGACGATGTTCTTTCTTTGACAAATTCAAATACTTCAACCCTTCCATAAAAAGGAGCAAATTCATGAACGAAACACTGTCTTCTTTGATGAAATTCACACACTTTTGTGGCAAAACAACAAACACAATTTCGAAGAAGAAACAACAAAATTTCGAAGGGGATCTGAAGATGTAAATGCTCAGCTGAGAGACAAGTCAAAGTGAACTAATTGAAATGATGGAAGAGATATCATCGGGGGGGGGGGGGGGGGGCTCAACAACTAAAGTGCATCCAGTGGGATTGTTCGTGTAGGATGAGATCACGAATGCCATGGCCGAGAAACTGGATAACAAAATTCAGGGGCAGAGTTATGCGACAAATCTGGCAGCAATGAAAACCGCAGAACTGAACGGAAAATTTATCTGAGAAATTCCAATACTTCGACCCTTCCACAAAAGGAGGCAAATTCAAGAACCAGATTCTTCTTTGATGAAATTCACATGCTTTGGCAGCCAAACATTTCATTAAAATAGAGAATATATATATGTATGTGAACCTGAACTTTCTTTTGACAAATTCAAATAGGTTGGCATTTCCATAAAAAAGAACCAAACTCTTTTTTGATGAAATTCACTTGCTTTTGTGGCAAAACATAAATTTTCATAAAATAGAGTATATTTAGGAAGTGTCAACTTGATGAGACCGATACCCTTGTCTCCTTTGATGTCACTGACCTTTTGGCATCAGTGCCGGTGGATCAGAGCCTGCAAGTTATTTACGATATTCTGGCTAAAGGCACCACCCTTCCAGGACGCACCTCCCTCTCTCCGGCCCAAGTGAGAGAACTCCTTGCCATCTGCCTAAGACAAAATACTTCCAATATGACGGAACAATCTACAGTATGTCTGATGAAATTACGCAAGTGGCATATTTCACAGTAGTATGCAAAATTTTGAGCCCGACATCATATCCTTTTCACATAACAACTGGATAGGGCTAGGAAATCTTCCATGTAATTTCCATTAAGATTCATTGAGGTAAAATTAAGTCATGCCACATTTTCAAAAATCTTGGGTGTCTGACGAAATTACGCAAAATCCACATGTTATGTGGAAGGGCCTTGAAAACGTTAAATTTTCAAATTATTTTACCTCAGTCATAAGCGTTCTCACATTTGCCAACTAATCATGTCAAAAAAGTTTGCTTATTTCGTGCCCATGTCAAGTAATATGTATTAATTGTCTCCATTGGAATAACATTGATTTTGCATAAATTTATGAAGTTCATGCTCCCCAAAGCTTCAAAATGATTGCGATCATTCAAAACATGCTTCTAGTACTTACCTTATACTGTCTATTCAGCTCATAGCAAGGGAAACTGAAATAACATCTCTAACTTTAAAACGACATGCAATCAAAAATTCTTTCCATGACCTGCCATTGGAATAGCACTGTGATTAGGATATGGAGTTCCGTTTTCTATAGTTTGTCAATTCCAAAGACACAACTGATCAGTCAGTTTCACTGCACTAAATAGATGGAAAAAGGTAACTTCTAAATGGATTTTGATGACGTTCAGTCCATTTTGAGATTTTTGAGAGCATAAATTTGAAATAATTATGCAAAATCAATGTTATTCCAATGGAGACAATTAATACATATTGCTTGACATGGGCAGCAGATAAGCAAACTTTTTTGACATGAATAGTTGACAAATGATAGAACGCTAATGATCGAAGCAAAACAGTTTGAAAATTAAACGTTTTCAAGGCCCTTCCAAACAAAATATGGATTTTGCCTAATTTCGTCAGACATCAAGACATTTGAAAATATGGCGTAACTTAATTTTGCCTCAATGAATCTTAATGAAAATTGCATGGAAGATTTCCTAGCCCTATCCAGTTGTCATGTGAAAAGGATATGATGTCCGGCTCAAAAGTTTGCATACTACTGTGAAATATGCCACTTGCGTAATTTCATCAGACACACTGTACTCCCAAATCGAAGTGGTAGCAATGGGGTCGCCACTCAGCCCTATAGTCACACGAGGTGAAGGCCATTGAATCATTCAAATACGAGATTGCCATCTGGAGGCGATACGTAGATGACACCATAGTAGCCTGGTGTGATTCCCTACTAGAGGAATTTACGTACTACATTAAAAGCATCCACCCTGCCATAAAGTTCACCTGTGAAGTTGAGGAGGATGGCAACATAGCCATGCTCGACTCGACGCTAAAATAAAGAGGATACCTCTGGCCAATTGTCTTTCTCTGTCTATCGAAAACCTACTCACACAGACCAGCATCAGCAATTCGATAGTGACCAGACTCTTCAACATAAGCTGTCATTAGAACTGTATACCACCGGTGCAACACCAACTGCTCCTCGGAGGAAGCAAAACAGGAGGCGCTAATTCTTGACCCAAACTCTTCTTTGATGAAATTCACATGCTTTTGTTGCGAAACATTTTCATAAAATAGAGAATATTTGTGAACCTGACCATGCTTTGACAAATTCAAATATTTTGGACTTACCGTAAAAAGGAGCAAATTCTTGAACCCAACACTTCTTTGATGAAATTCAAATGCTTTTGTTGCGAAACATTTTCATAAAATAGAGAATATTTATGAACCTGACCATGCTTTGACAAATTCAAATATTTTGGACTTTCCGTAAAAAGGAGCAAATTTTAGCACCCAACTCTTCTTTGATGAAATTCACATGCTTTTGTTGCGAAACATTTTCATAAAATAGAGAATATTTGTGAACCTGACCATGCTTTGACAAATTCAAATATTTTGGACTTTCCGTAAAAAGGAGCAAATTTTAGCACCCAACTCTTCTTTGATGAAATTCAAATGCTTTTGTGGCGAAACATTTTCATAAAATAGAGAATATTTGTGAACCTGACCATGCTTTGACAAATTCAAATATTTTGGACTTTCCGTAAAAAGGAGCAAATTCTTTTAGCCAACACTTCTTTGATGAAATTCACATGCTTTTGTTGCGAAACATTTTCATAAAATAGAGAATATTTGTGAACCTGACCATGCTTTGACAAATTCAAATATTTTGGACTTTCCGTAAAAAGGAGCAAATTTTAGCACCCAACTCTTCTTTGATGAAATTCAAATGCTTTTGTGGCGAAACATTTTCATAAAATAGAGAATATTTGTGAACCTGACCATGCTTTGACAAATTCAAATATTTTGGACTTTCCGTAAAAAGGAGCAAATTTTAGCACCCAACACTTTTTTGATGAAATTCAAATGCTTTTGTGGCGAAACATTTTCATAAAATAGAGAATATTTGTGAACCTGACCATGCTTTGACAAATCCAAATATTTTGGACTTTCCGTAAAAAGGAGCAAATTTTAGCACCCAACTCTTCTTTGATGAAATTCACATGCTTTTGTTGCGAAACATTTTAATTGAATAGAGAATATTTGTGAACCTGTCTAAAAGTTGACAAGTTCAAATATTTTTGACTTTCCGTAAAAAGGAGCAAATTCTTGAACCCAACACTTTGATGAAATTCAAATGCTTTTGTAGCGAAACATTTTCATAAAATAGAGAATATTTGTGAACCTGACCATGCTTTGACAAATTCAAATATTTTGGACTTTCCGTAAAAAGGAGCAAATTCTTGAACCCAACACTTCTTTGATGAAATTCAAATGCTTTTGTTGCGAAACATTTTCATAAAATAGAGAATATTTGTGAACCTGACCATGCTTTGACAAATTCAAATATTTTGGACTTTCCGTAAAAAGGAGCAAATTCTTGAACCCAACACTTCTTTGATGAAATTCAAATGCTTTTGTAGCGAAACATTTTCATAAAATAGAGAATATTTGTGAACCTGACCATGCTTTGACAAATTCAAATATTTTGGACTTTCCGTAAAAAGGAGCAAATTCTTTTAGCCAACACATCTTTGATGAAATTCAAATGCTTTTGTTGCGAAACATTTTCATAAAATAGAGAATATTTGTGAACCTGACCATGCTTTCACAAATTCAAATATTTTGGACTTTTCGTAAAAAGGAGCAAATTCTTTTAGCCAACACATCTTTGATGAAATTCAAATGCTTTTGTTGCGAAACATTTTCATAAAATAGAGAATATTTGTGAACCTGTCTAAAAGTTGACAAGTTCAAATATTTTTGACTTTCCGTAAAAAGGAGCAAATTCTTGAACCCAACACTTTGATGAAATTCAAATGCTTTTGTAGCGAAACATTTTCATTAAATAGAGAATATTTGCGAACCTGACCATGCTTTGACAAATTCAAATATTTTGGACTTTCCTTAAAAAGGAGCAGATTCTTGAACCCAACACTTTGATGAAATTCAAATGCTTTTGTGGCGAAACATTCATATAGAGTTAATCTACGGCCATGATCTTTTGACAAATTCAAATATTTTGGCAATTTCTCGGGCGAAACTGTTCTTCGATGAAATTCACATGCTTTTGATGCGAAACATTTTCATAGAGAAAATTTGTCAACCTGAACTTTGACAAATTCAACTGTTTTGGCCATCCCATAAAAGGAGCAAATTCTTGAACCAAACTCTGTTTTGATGAAATCCACATGCTTTTGTTGCAAAACATTTTCATAAAATAGAGAATATTTATAAACCTGAACTTTCTTTGACAAATACAAATATTTTGGCCTTTTCCTAAAAAGAAGCCAATTCTTTACCATGAGAGAATTCTTGAACCAAACATTTCCTTGACGAAATTCACATGCTTTTGGAGCAACTCCCAAGAACCAAAATTCGACACTTCAATGAAATTCAAAGGCTTTGGCCACCGATTAACCATTTTGAGAAAATATGACACAAGATTTGGATTTTTTAATCAAGTTAAAGTTCCATCAAATTCACTTACAAATGGAATTGCATCAGAGTCATACAATGACATTCAACAATGTTAATGTTCACACAAACATAAAATAATCTTAAAATATGACCCATTTTATAATATTTATAATTAACAAAAACATCATTGCACATTTCCCTTAACAAAGAAGCCATAAATGACCCGTGAATGCAGACACATATCATTTGGTACAGCCAGTCACAAAAATAAGATAAGATTGTGCCGCAAATAAAATACTGATTGTTGGCCATTAAAGCTACTTCAGAGGTTAACCATCATAATATATTATGTTGTCTCCTACAGAGTCCCATAGCCGTGCAAGTTGTGCAAGTGTTGCGAATGTACGTCCAGCAAGACCCCATAGGACGACACGGGAATGTTGGGGTCGGTCGGCTGCTGGGCCAAGTAGGACATGTGAGGTAGAATGGACTGGTGCAGGGGAAGGTTCTGAGCCTCGTTCACAAGACCATTGTAGAAGTGGGCAGTCGTCAAGTGGCGGTGGGCCGGGGGCGGCTCGGGGAGGCCGCTCAGATCTTGCGAAGCGGATGCGAGAGTTCCAGCTATCGCAGGATTGAATGTCTGGTCAGGCACGAGAGAAGTGGATGAGACAGGATGTATAGCGTGGTCCAACTGTTGAGCCGACAAGGCCTGGGCCGACAGGTGGGGATCTTGGTGGTCGGCAAGGGGGTGGTCCGTCAACTGATGGTCGGCCAGGTGATCAGCTGTCAATTGATGGTCCAGCGGATGATGATCTGTCAAAGCATGTTGGTGATCTGTTAAGGCATGCTGGTGATCTGTTAGAGCATGCTGATGATCGGCCAACCCATGCTCACTCAACTGCTGGTGCTCGGATATCTGCCGTTGATGGTCAGTCACCTGATGTTGGTGCTCGGCCAGCTGCTCTGCTATATGATGGTCAGCCATTTGACTATCAGTCATTTGATGGTCCACCATATGGTGATCCACTACTTGACCGTCAGATATTTGGTGCTCATTTATTCGGTGATCTGTCAAGTGATGGTCTGCCACATGGTGGTGCTCAGTCACATGACGGTGATCTGTCATGTGTTGGTGCTCTGTCACATGATGATGTTCAGTCACATGATGATGTTCAGTCACATGATGATGCTGTTCAGCGACATGTTGGTGGGGATCGGCAAGAGCATGGTGAGCAACTTGATCAGTGAGAGAGTGACCTGAGAGGTGATGAGACATGACATGGTTATAAGAGTCAATCACATTCTGGTTGGAGGCAGGTAGCACCAGAGGTTGAGCAGCAGATGCCTGGGAATTGAGATCGTGCATCTGGGCCACAGCAACATCGAAGGACATGGCATGAGAGTAGATGGGATCACCAACCAGCTGCTGACTACTGATGCTGCTCAGTTCTTGGGGAATAGAATCCATGACCTCTCGGGTTGATTCCACCGGCTGCTGCTCTGATTGGAGGACCTCTTGCTGCAGGACCTCTTGCTGCAGGACCTCTGGTTGTAGAACCTCTTGTTGCAGAACCTCTTGTTGAAGTACCTCAGCGGAGGACAAGGTCGTGTGGCCTGGGTCTAGCATAGGTGGCGCCACTGGTTCTGCAATGGAAGGGACTGTCGCTGTAGTGTCTGGCATCTCACATCCCTGCAAGCTCATTGCTGCAGCTTCCAGAGAATCCGCCATGCCGGGTCCAGGGTTCCCTTCTTTCAACCCTTCTAGATCTGCATCGAACTGCCTCCGCCGTCCTTTAGGGAGCTTGTCAAGAGAGATCTTGTGAACCCCGATGAGATGTCTCCTGAGGATGGAGCGGTCGTTGAACTTGTCCCTGCAGAGGAAGCAAGAGAAGGGCCGGGCGCCAGTGTGTATGCGAGAGTGCCTCACCATGGCCTGTTTCTGGGTGAACCCCTTGCCACAGATCTCGCACTTGAAGCGGCCGGTCGCAGCATGAGTTGCTCTGTGCACAACCAGAGCTTGTTTGGCCCGGAATGCTTTGCCACACTGATCACAAACGTAGTCTCGTCTCTCGCTGTGAATGATCTCGTGGCTCTTAAGGCTCGACGAGTGGTGGAATGTCGAACCACACACCTTGCAAACGTACGGTTTACGGCCCGTGTGTTTGTTCTCGTGCTCCGTCATGTGCCGTTTCTGCGTGAACGATTTCCCGCAATATCTACATAAGAATATCCTCCTGTTGCCATTGTGTATGAACTCTATGTGCTGCTTTAAAGAACTCTTGGCAGTGAATATTTTCTGACAGATATCACAAGGAAATTCAGGCTTCACGAAAGAATCATGGTGCTTCTTACGATGTTGCTCCACGAACGTCTTGCTCTTGTACACCTTGCCACAGACGTCACACACATAACTCTCACTGTGGCTCAGGATGTGTCTCTTCTGGTCCGATTTGGTCCCGAAGGATTTAAAACAGATCTGACAGGGGTACTTCCTCTCCTCATGCTTCCTGTTCATGTGGTTCAACAATCGCACCTGGATTTTAGTCGTATACGGGCAATAGTTGCAAGTGAACAAGTCATCTGGATTTCTTGGTTTTGGCTTCCTTCCTCGTTTCTTAGGAGGGTCTTTAGTCTTTGCTGTCTCTTCTTTTGCATCTCCATCAATTTTCACACCTGCATTTGTAACTATCACATCCACATCTTTACTTTCTTCAACTGCCTCAGCAGCTTCATCCTTCTCCTTCTTTTCCTCTTTGGCTTTGTGCAACAGTCTCAATCTTTTAAATTCAAGTTTAGCTTTCAATTTCTTTTTCTTAGTGTATAATGAGTTGGTCCCCTGAAAATGTTCAACACAGTCACGTTTGTTTGCATCACGAGATTCCTGTTCATGGTCAGATTCATTGTCGTCCACCACTTCCTGTTTCTTTCTGACTTTCCTTTTGCGCAGGGTCCTCTCTGAAGGCGGCTCAATGGAACTTGTGGGGACTTCACCAACAGCCTTCGTAACTTTGGACTGTGTCGTGTTATGCAAATGCTTTTTTGGCGGTTTCTGGACTAGTAAACTTGCATTTCGCCGTTTAGCCTTTAATTGATCACACAATTGCGCAGCACCTTTAGAAATTTCATTACATACCGGAATACCACTTCTTGTCTTTAGCACGGGATCTGAGGTGGAACTGGAGATATCAGAACTTATCGAATTAACGCCTGGAATCGCCTCAGCTTGTAGAGAATCATCAGAACTGAGAGGAGACTCGAAATGGTTCAAGCAAGGGCTGGGCACACTGTCATAGATTTCAGTTTCAGCAGATGACAACGCCTTATTTTCCTCAGCATTTTCAAAGGCAGACCCCTTGTTCTCTTGCCCCAGCTCTGAAGACTCATTTAAGATGGCATGATGCAAGCTGCTCAGGGCCTGAGAACCCAGACTTAAGGCAGCCTGAGAAAGTGGGTCAGCTTCAGTTTGGGTGGCAACTTCACATTGGGCTACAGTCAAAGTTTGCAAGTCAGGCACAGGGTGACAGTTTCTTATGCATGTTAGTAAGAACTCCAGCCTAAAATGTAAGGCTTTGAGTTCATTCCAGGCACCCCTGACTTCAATGTTATCGTTATCGCACTGCACAAAATGCAGATCAGGATTTGAAACAAGGCAGCCATGCAGTTTCTGACTAACGAACTGTTCTCGGGTGTTCAGAGGAAACTGCTGCCACAAATGTGGATTAATCCTGGCAGAGATGTGTTCTAACACATCCATACTTGCTAACTCAGTTCATTTTAACTCTCCTGCACCTCATTTTATAACCGAAATTTGCAAAAATCTTACGCGAATTCCTGCCATCCTCACAAGAAAAGCCATGCGCCTTGTCGGATTGAGGTCGAGGCTGCAGGGAATCCTCGGGATCCCTCAGGGGGGTATTCCAGGGAGCAGTCTGTCTTGCAAAATTCTAAATAAACTATTTTTTTACGTAGACATGGATACTCACCATATTGCGGTATTTGGTATCGAATATTGAGACATACATATTTTATTCTCATACTGTTTAACGATTAAAAGTGATTATGTGCAAATCACAAAATTGTCATCAAAAGGGAGCATTGAGTTGTTTGTTTATGGCATGGCGGAGGGGGATGCTCCGCGTCGGCCTACGCGTAAGTAATTCAAGAATAAATGACAATTAATGAAGTAAATTCATTGTGATTAGTGTGGAAATGATGCTAATATATGTCAGTGATCAGACAGGGTTTTCGATATTTTGATTTGGAGACGATTTGGTGGTGTGAGCTGCGTGAGAGCAGTGGCCACAGTGAGCAGTTTCATTTTGACTGAACAAGTCTGGCTGTCAAATGCCGAATTAAAATGGGACTGACACTGTCAGCTGTCATAAATGACACCGTGACAGTGACAGGCACCCAACCCATGTTACATGAGTGCCATATATTCAGTCACCTCTATCATATTTAGTGATGTGATGAACTGATATAATATTTAAGACTGCAATTACAACTGCACAACTTGACAAGCAATCTTAACTTCATTGTGCTCTCCAATGAATCAATGATCCATGCCACCTGCAAGCACTGCCCAGCAGACCAGGGTCATATTAACATCATATAGCATTCAATGTGAAAAAATGCATGTCGACTTAATAGTCTTTTTATACACGAGGATCAATCGATTTTAAAAAAGACCATTATATTTCAGCCGAATATGAAGATGCACCTAAAGATCCAGAAAACTACCTCAGGCTACGATTGGACGTACCAGGACTGAAGAAAATGAAGTTGAAGAATAAACCTGCTAATGCTAATGTCACTTTGGACGCTCAAGAAATGTGAGCTTAAGCAATTAATAGTGACAGCTAACACTGTTATAAACTTGAGTCAGAGTCGGAAATCTTTTATTCGCTGTCAATAAAAAGTTTTCATTTGATTAAATACTGAATCTTTAATGTCAATTAAAATCATTGTATTTCTTGTTGCATTTTCAGGAGCCTCAAAGTCAACATTGATCTCCTTGATAATGTCACTCCAAAGAAATATGAATATCGTGTCAAGCAACTCCCCGATCCAATCTTGACTGGACCAAATGAAACATTCTGGAAGGTGAATATTGATCCCTTAAGTTTAAAATTAATATTAAACATTACTTGAAAAATAAATATTTAATAGAGACAGCAAGCACAGTGTACCATTTTGTTAAGGTATGCCTTGCCATTGCCTTGGGTAATGATCATTGAGCTGTTTTGTGTTCTGGCTAAGGCCTTATAAGTTTATACATGCCCCCTTTTGTAGATGCATGGACACAATGTTATGCCTTAATTATGAATAGACTCTAATCAATTTCATGTAGTAAAATTTTCGATATTTTCTTTTTGATCAGGTGAAGAGAAATGACGAAGTGGTTGTCATGCTTCGGAAGGCGAGTCCTCGGAAGTGGAACACGGAATTGCAAATGAAAGGCCTGGATGTCGCTCCTGACAGCTAGCTAGCCGAGTAATACAGAGGCATTGTCATCCTCATTTCTCGTTCATACATTCATTTTGGACATCACACACGCACATGGAATACATGATTTCTATGTTGAATTTACTTAGACCATGTTGACCAATCCATGCGCATTTTTCCTTTCTCATTACAAGTTGATTGTGTGCTTTTGTGTTCATTTCTCATGTTGTTATGTGTGAGCATTTATTGAACTTGTTCGCTCTAGTTAATATGCTTTTGTTAAGGTAAAATACTCAAGCCTTACTCTTTTAACTTTCCTTGTAACGAATACATGTATATTATCAGGAGTGACAGAACATGGGAAAACTAGTCTGATAAATTGCATATTATACACACTGTTCTACACACATTTAATAAATTGTGATATTAAATCATTGTATTTTTTATTTCGTATGAAGTGTGTAATTTCATTCAGATATTGTTTTATCACAAATAAACCAATGCCATGTGGTTATAGTGGTATCAAAAACTTTATTACAATCTTTTATATAATATATATGCTGGTGTAAATTGAATAATGAATCAATAAACCACATTAGTGTAACATCTTGCTGTTTTTTGTTAGGTTGTTAAATATACCTGTCATGCACTGCATCAAGTTAGTTTCATTAAACAAGATTATTAGCTTTTATTGTATGCATCTTTAACATTCAATTCCAGTATTGCTCATTTGAGTCATTTCAGATAACTTTCAGTAACAATTTATGTGACATGTAGGGGCTTATTTTGTTCAAAACCAACATTATCCCAGTACATAACAGGGCAGAGGCCATTGTAGTTATGTACACCTTCAGGCTTCTTGTCTGAGCAGCCACACTGTCCAATAAATAACATTTGCCTTCTTTTTATATAGGGCCCTAAGAGAAGGCCTTCTAAATTTGTCTAGGTCAGAAATTATTTGATTTCTACTCAACAGATCTCTAAGCATTTCTAGGTGTTTTGCAAAAAAGGTTCTCAATTCACCTGTCAGTTTTCCCGAGCTCTAGATATAGAAATGAGACACTAAGAAAAGAGACAGGCGAAGAAAGAGCCTGGTGTGGCACAAAAAGCACCAGAAAGCAGCTGTAGGAATATTAAGTCTCATACTCTAACAAATGCTAATACTTTGACAGAGACACGCATATCAGATATCGGTTGTTACCTTCTAGTCCAGTAAATTTAATAACTAAGTTCTTCGCCGCCTTCAGGCCACTGAGCTTCAACTACTGTGACATTACCTGCAACACTTTAATGACTTGATACCGGACAACTTAAGAATACTTAGAATACTATTAGACGTTTACAAGGTCAATATCATAACAGCAAGATAGATCGTCCTCCGATTAACTAAATTCACAAACTTAACAATTGTAAAAAATCTCCAAAATGAATCTAGCTACAACTCAACATCACATCACAGCGCTAAGAAATTCTTACATCAAACAAATGTGAATCACACAAACGGGTAGACTGCTGTACTTGGCAGAAGAATAGTGTTATAGATAAGTACATATATACATCTAGTTCATTACTCAGTCATTCTGAGAGAATGTAGTTGTATGAAACTATGATATTTCTATTACAGAGAGCTATAAAATGATATTGATGGCTTGTATATTGCAAAAAGAAATGTTGCATTCACTTGGTGTAGCTTTCCACAAAAAAAGTTTTAAAAAGACAGAGAAAAAACTCAACAGAAAGCTTGAAATAACATGACACTTGAAAGTGGTCCAAAGTGGACAAATCTTGTGCAAAAGCGCAGGTCTTTGATGGGCGAATAGTTGTAACGTGCAAAACACAGATGTATTCTAACAAGTACAAATCACACGGCTAGATTTAAAAATAAAGTTCCGGGGGATTGCTGGGTTTCAAGAGCGGGGGGCCACGTGGCCAATAAGATAAACGTTGTCGTATAAGTGGCCAGCAAATTCATCATTCACCCCGTGCGCCGCCTGGCGAGTGTTGCGGATGAACTCGCGTTTTGACATTTTGTTCTTGATGTGCGGTGAGGAGAGGTCAACAGAAAGTAGAATAAGGGAGAAACAAACTACGTAGACCGAATCTGAAATACAATTACAAATTCCTGACAATTTTTTGTAAAATATCAATAACATAACAGCTTTACTATTATATTTTGATAATGCCAATGACTTTCGACGACCTATTTCAAAGTGCAATAAAGCGCCTTGTCTGCTTTAATATTATTAACCTTTCACAATGGATAGCTACAGTACATTAATTAATTGACCATTCCTAAACTCAACTCGATATATGCCATAACGCAACATTGGTGTAAGTCATTCAGATAATGTGCCACTGACACTTCTGCAATGTACCAACATGTTATACAGACCAAGAAAGTACTGTCGCAGCACTCGTGGCTAGTTTTAAAACTCGAGATCAGTGTATGTGTCTAATAAACTGAAATGACTGAATATAACTGACCTTTAGGAAGACCCAGACTAGGATTGCACGCGCAGAATCTCTCGGAGAACTTGTCCACTAGGTCGTGCAGGTAGCTGCCTCTGTCGTTAGGTGGGTGGGTCTCTTGGAAAAACTTCCGAAGAGCGTTTGGCAAAAATTGATTTTCAAAATTCTGTAGTTTCACCAGTTCCTCCAACACGTCTCGCCTTCAAAAAAAAAAAAGAAGTATATGTGAAAGTTAAGCCTGATATTCATTTAAACAATATTTATACGGATTAAAATGTGGCCACATTTCGTCAATTATTCACTTTAAAAACTCTTAATTGACCAGCCATTTCATAAGAATGTTTATATTATGTAACCAGCATCAAATTGGCCACGGTTTTACTGACAGACAGATAGATAGAAAGGTCGATAGACAGACAGATAGATAGATAGACAGATAGATAGATAGACAGATCACAACATCCAAGCGGAGTCCATTCACCAACCTGTCCTTCAGAAATTCCCTTTTGCTGACGTTGTCCAAATTCTTGGAGAAGTGCATGAAGCGAGCGATGTCATCTGGTGAATTGTCTAGAAGTCTGTTTCGTAACATGTACTCCATACCCTGAAATCGACATTCAGATGAACTAGATGATGGACAATGTAGATTGTAGAATGCTATTATTTGGAAGTAGAAGTCAAATATTCTCAAACAGTACAACCACCTGTCAGGCTACTCTACTGAGTCCTGACACTTAGATTTGTAAACCTTTTCTTTTTTTTTCAAATATATTTTAAAAGGGTAAAACCGAGTCAGCGAAGCTGTCTTAAAACCATATTAGTTTAGCCCTTGATCATTGGTTTAGACAAAATTAGAAGTCGAAATAATTAATTTCTAAACAGCAACCGTTTCTTGCTCATGAAATACTTAGGCTTATAATTCAAATGCACCTACCACGATAGGGTCTGCGTTGAAAGTGAGCCTGCCCTCATCCAGCTCCAAGTACAAAGTCCGGTATGAGAAGCGAGGGTCTCGTCTGCGAGCTCGGCATGAGCTGATCGGCCCAAACTGCTTGAAGCACAGGCTGAAATTACCAAACAATTGACTCATAAGCCATTGAAAGTTGTGGGTAAATATTGATATTACAATAATTACATAATATATAGGCTATTTTGAGATATGGAGATAATGGCATAATCACTAGATGCTCCACTTCGTGGCAATCTAATCAACTTTTTACATATTGATTGCAATGAATATTACATCTTCAGATTCATAACTGATTAATTTGTTTCAAAGAACTGACTGGCCACCTGCATTATTGATTATCTATGACATGTACAGGCCACTAAATAGAGTCCAGCACCAAGGCTGCCAGGTGTTAGTCTGGATGAATGATTAACACACTTATAAACTGGGGTCAGTGGAATGTCAAACATTGGCATAATAAAATAAACACCACTCCATTTTGATTTTAATATAAGGTAGATAGAATAAGACTTATAAGAGAGATATATTTACAATTATGCAATCATATTTATTATCTTTTGCAAATTCCCCAACTTAAAAAAAATTATATTATACACCTTAACACATATCTGAATTAAGCACATGGCATGAATAACAGAGGAATAACTTCAAAGTAGTGAATGGAATTATATTTCTCACCCCTGCCATAGTAATTCATCTTCGGCCAGGTCCTGCCAGACGCACCCTGCGAGGCACAGGTCCGTAGCATTGAGGTGGGAGAGAACAAGTAGACTGAGTTCGGGAGGAAGTGCCGCTAAGTCAGGACACTGACCCGGCACTTGACGCCCCCCAGCATCTTTCTGGGCTCTTGCCAGGCGCAGGTCTTTCTCTAATTCATGGAATCTCTTCAGGACCTGAAAATAGCACGAGAACTTTATGGACTTTTTCTGAAGACCATCATTGCATTGATCAATGACCAATAACAATTACTTCAGCTCCAGCTGAAATGTTGCAACACGAAAACTTTACGTACCTGCCCCATCTATCTACAATTAAACCTTGCAGGATTTTGGATGCCCTAACATGCAGATAAACCAGTATCTGCAAAAAAAATACAAAAAGTTATTAAGTGTAACACAAATTTGGCATACTATGACGAAGTTGACCAACAGTAAGTCCAAATGCAACGGGTGATCATCGTCCCATTTTTCACCATGACTATTCACCGAGCTGGAATCAGCCAATAGCAAAATAAATTCCTGTTGGCCAAGCCGGCTCGGTACATAGCATTGTTGCTATTAGCATGGTGTTGCTATCCACATATCCCGGCTCCGTCTAAGCAAACCTTTTAGTTTTACTGTCGTCCGAGCCGGGGGCATCCACTATACTAGTTGTATATTTCAGCCAGAGTTGGAAAGTTCACATGGGGGGGCACAGGTCCAATATGGGGGGCCTGTGCCCCCCCCCCGATAGGGACGCCACTGCTTCCAAGGGGGGTAGAAATTTTAACAACGAAAAAATGTTATAAAACACGCATAAACTCACTTTATCTAGACTTTTTTATGCGCGAAATGACGTGAATATGAACGTGTGACCTTAATATCTGAATGGTCCTTAAGCCGGGCTTGGTGAATATCCTCAGCCTAAATTTTTAATTAAATGATGGTTTCGCTGTCACATTGACATTAACCATTTATCCAGGCGATGATTGTGCCAATAATGAATATTCATATTTCAATTTTTGAAGTTCTTCGATACACATCTTAGTCAGTTTGTGTATTGAAAAATGGTAGATACCGTAATTAATATTATTAATTAATTACTTCCAACAAACGTCAGTGACAGCAGCTGCAATATGCAATGCATTGTCCTTGCTTTTACACCATGTTTATCTGAGATGTCAATTAGTGAAAATTGTAGGGCCAGGTTGCCTAGGTTAGGCAGGTAGGCCTGAAATTTACAAAATTTGCCAAACATTGAAAATGGCAAAAAATGACAATTTTTTACCAAATGAATATTCACGTACAGAAATAAAGACTTGTTTCTTCACAGGATCTTCTTGGCAGTTGAAGGTTCCATCTCCACAGTCTGCTGTTCCTTTGGTCAGTAGTGGCAGTGTTAGGACCGCCAAACCAACCAATTCATCGATCTATTCTTGAAGATTTCGTCAAGATGACATGTTTGTGTTTATGTGTGGAAAATGACGTGGAAAGTAGGTCACAAAGGCGGAGCTACCAAATTTGCTTTCTTACTTTCAACAACCCAGGTGTCGCAAGTGTTGCGTACAGTGGCGCCACTGCCAGATCTGTTATCAATTTTTATCAAGCCTAAGGACACAGGGACAGGGTAGTATATCAGGGAACTCTGCTCGTAGAGATCATCAGGTAGCATTTAATTTCCTACTCTTGCATCCTCAATCAACTTTTCACAATTTCTGATTTCTTCCTTCCTCAGCCTGGGTTCCTCACCTCATTTCTTTTATTTTATTAATCACTCAGAACAAAAAAAAAGTTTCAAATCAATTTTTCTTTTGTCGTTACATTGATGAACAGAGAAACACAAGCTGTATGTTTTACAACCAGCTAATTTCTTTTTAAAAGACATCTTTCAATGCCTCTGAGAAAAGATATTAAAAACGCCCTTTCACACATTTTCTTTGAGAGGTCCTCCAGTAGGCGTATACGTTATACCTCTCAAGACTCTCGGAACAATATAAAATTACTTGGCAAATTTACAAAATAAGAGATCTTTTTGAGAGGTCTAGCAATACATGTCAGAACAAAATAAAAATGACTTCTGAGACACTTAATTCTTTGAGATGTCTTGCAAGACCTCTCAGAACAAAATAAAGTTAATTCTGAGGTGCTTCATTGAGAGGTCTTGCAATATCTCTATCTCTGAAATTAAAAATTAAACATGACTTCTGATAAATTTCTTTGAGAGGTACACTACTTCTCAGGACAAAATAAAATTATTTCTGCGACGTCACTTCTTTGATATTTCTTGCAAGACCTGTCACAACAAAATAAAATGCCTTCTGAGACACGTAGGGGAGAGCGGGGCACAGTGAGACACTTTTTTTATTTTCAAGTCTTCCAAAATGTTGGCAGCAACAACATAAATGAGATCAGGTCCACATTATAGATAATGACGTTGGGTATATTGTCACATAGTTTCAGGTTCCTACCTTTTACAGGTTTGGAGAAACTTTGAGTTATGTACGTGCTCGTTAAGTGTCTCACTGTGCCCCGTGGGCGGGGCACAGTGAGACAGCAGGCGGGGCACAGTGAGACAGAGCATCTGCTGTCATAACCGCCAGTCATCAGGACCTGCAGAATTGTTCTATCAATTTTTGCATCAGAAACTACTGTACTCTAATAAAAGCAGCTGGCTAGGTGATTTTTTAGGTCCTTTTTTGAGCATGTTTTGAAACTTCATCGCATGGGACACATGCACGACTTGTTTAACCTGCTGCACCTGTTACATCCTGATCAAAATCCTTTTTTGACGCTTCCCTGTGGATATTACTCACTAAAATCAGTAGTTTATAGCAGGTATTTTGTTTTTAATAGTGAATTGTGAGCCATGCATTACATTCATGTCGTTTCGAGTGTATTTTGTGATGTCTCACTGTGCCCCGCTTCAAACTGTCTCACTGTGCCCCACGCAGCTCTGTTTATAAAACTTTTGAATCCTGGGGACCGGATGCCTGCATTGTGGTTCGTCATCTCACTAAACTAAGACAAGCAACCAAGGTTTGAATCCCTGGCAGTTGCTTTGCATTATACCATTTTTCTTGGGAATTATAACAAAAAGTCGTTTAGCAAAATTATTTACTTTTACAGGCTAAAAACAAAAATATTGAAATTCCACTCTCGATATGCTGCGTAAGCATTCAAGATATAGGACAGTCTCTCACTCACTTAATTTTTGTACTATACAAAAAAGGGTTGATCTGTAAACAGTACTAGGTAGATGCTACGGGCTTTGTCTCACTGTGCCCGCCGTCTCTCTGTGCCCCGCTCTCCCCTACTTCTCTGAGAGGTCTTGCCAGCCCAGTCAGAGCAAAATAGAATGACTTCTTGGTTTTGCAATACATCTCAGTAGAAAATAATATGACTTCCGAAACTCTTCTTTGAAAGGTACTTCTTTGAGATGTCTTGCAAAAACTGTCAGAATGAAATAATTAGACTTCTGAGAGACACTTCTTTGAGATGTCTAGCAAGACCTGTCAGAACAAAATTAATTCAATTCTAAGCTTCTTTGAGAGGTCTTGCAATACCTCTCAAAAAGGAATGTTAAAAATGACTTCTGATATGTTTCTTTGAGGGGTCTTCCACTAATTCTCAGAACAGTATAAAATGACTTATTTGAGATGTCTTGCAAGACCTGTCAGAACAAAATCAAGTGACTTCAGAGACGCTTCTTTGAGATGTCTTGCAAGACCTGGCAGAACAAATCAAGTGACTTCAGATGCTTCTTTGAGATGTCTTGCAAGACCTGGCAGAACAAAATCAAGTGACTTCAGAGATGCTTCTTTGAGATGTCTTGCAAGACCTGGCACAAATCAAGTGACTTCAGATGCTTCTTTGAGATGTCTTGCAAGACCTGGCAGAACAATAATCAAGTGACCAGAGATGCTTCTTTGAGATGTCTTGCTAGACCTGGCAGAACAAAATCAAGTGACCAGAGATGCTTCTTTGAGATGTCTTGCAAGACCTGTCAGAACAAAATTAATTGACTTCTAAGTTTCTTTGAGAGGTCTTGAAAAACCTGTCAGAATTATTAAAAAATAAAATGACTTCTAAGGCACATCTGAGTAGGAAATAATGTTACTTCTGAAACACTTCTTTAGTAGGTACTTCTTTGAGATTGCAAGACCTCTCAGAACAGAATTAAGTGACTTCTGAGACACTTCCCTGACACCTCTCAGAACAAGATAACATTGCTTCTGAGACACTTCTTTGAGCAATGCATCTCAGATTCTCAGTAGAAAATAATGTGACTTCTGAAACACTTCTTTAATAGCAACTTCTTTGAGATGCCTTGCAATACCTCTCAGAACAAAAATAAAATAATGTTTTTGACACTTCTTTGAGATGTCTTGCAAGCCCTGTCAGAACAAAATAAAAATGACTTCTGAGACACTTCTTTGGGATGTCTTGCAATACATCTAATTAGAAAATAATGTGACTTCTGAAATACTTCTTTAATAGGTACTTTTTGACATGTCGTGCAAGACCTCTCACAACCAAATAAAATTACTTGTGGGACACTGCCTTGAGATGTTCAGGGGCACCTTATGACAGTGTGTTATTCTGATGCCCGTGTCAGTGTAAGGTCTTGGTTGCACATCATTGGTGACACTTAGATTCATTTTTATGCAACTGGAGAAAATATCTGTTATGCTGTCAGCTGGATTGCCAGGCAGCCCAAGAATCAATCAGCATCTCACATGCATGCAGCCGGCCAACATTTTTTTCCCAGTCAGCCACCTCAACTGCTTTCTCAATACTGGACAGCAAATTTCATCTGTTGAAAGCCAAAAATTGACTCCCAGCTGACGAATTCGCCAGCTGGGAAATTCCTAGCTGACAGTCTGGCATAACAGATCATGGGGTGCCCCTGGATGTTTTGCAAGACCTGTCAGAACAAAATAAAGTGACTACTGAGACACTTCTTTGAGATGTTTTGCCAGACCTGTCAGAACAAAACAAAATTACTTTCTTGACAATTATTTGAGATGTCTTGCAAGACCTCTCACAACAAAATAAAATGGCTTCTGAGACATTTCTCTGAGATATCTTGCAAGATCTGTCAGAACAAAAGAAAGTGACTTCTGAGACACTTCTTTGAGATGTCCTGCAATATATCTCAGTAAAAAAATAACTTGACTTCTGGAACAATTGTTTAATAGGCACTTCTTTGAGATGTCTTGCAAGATCTGCCCGAGCAAAATAAAATTACACTTCCTTGAGATGTTTTCCAGACCTGTCAGCATTTATGTCAGGACAAGATAAAGTGACTTCTGAGACAATTCTTTGAGATGTCTCGCAAGACCTGTCAGAACAAAATACATTGACTTCTGTGAGAGTTTTTTGCAATTCCTCTCAGAAGAAGAAAAAATGTATGTCTAAGACGTTTCTTTGACTTCGGAGACACCTCTCTGAACAATTGCATTTTCTCAGCTTACAGCTTTTCCGCAAAAGTTTGAGTCCTCATATTTTGTGCGTCCTCTGTAAGTTATGTGTATCTTACTCTGTGTCAGGACCTAATTGGAAACCAGTGTACACTGAATGGGCCATCCTTGTTAATAAAAGATTTTTGACTTTGAGCAGAGTCCTCAATATGTTACACATGTACGTCATATGAGGGATCTTTTACTTGCCCAGCAATGCTGCACAGTGAGACATCACAAAACACACTATAGAAACAGCCTGAATGTGATGTACAGCTCACCATTCACAATTAAAAACAAAATGCCTGCCATCCCTGCCTTCCCGCCAAAAAGATCAGGTGTAAGTACACTTGACTGTACCTGACACCAATACATATGGCAGTGCATTTGTAACTTCAATTCCTCTACCACCAATCTTTACTTATATTACAATTATTACTCAAATGCTATTTCAAATGGTCAGCATGCAACACGGGGCCAGATGCCCATGCACGTAGAGGGGGGGGGGGGGTTAATTATTCCCCATTATAGTCCTGCCCCAAATCATGGGTAAATCTAGTATCCTATAATTTTAGTAGTTTGCCATATCGAAAGGGAAGCATCAGAGAAGAATTATGATAGGTATGTAACAGGTGTGGCAGGTTAAATAAGTCGTTCATGTGTTCTGTGCAATGAATTTTCCAAATAGGCTATGCTTAAAAAAGTACTTAAAAAATCACCTAGCCAGTTGTTTTTATTACATCATATATAGTTTTTGCAGCAACAATTGATAGAACAATTCCGCAGGTCCAGAGGATTTGCAGTTATGGCAGCAGATACCTAGTCTCACTGTGCCCCACCTGCTGTCTGACTGTGCACGGCAAGACATTAGACCAGCATGGATGTAACTCGAAGTTTCTCAAAACCCTGTAAATGTTAGGAAACTGAAACTAGGGGCCACTTGCTTAACTTCGTTATCTATAATTTGGGCCTGACCTCATTTTACTGTTAACTGTCAACATTTTGGAAAACTGGAAAATTAAAATAAATGTCTCACTGTACCCCGCTCTACCCTACTCATCACAGGAATATGTTTTAAAAATACTTCCATTTTGATTAACTTGGATCTTCACAGATAGAACTTGTGCTGCTTCATTTTAGGATGGGGCTTAAAGGGAATTGTTTGTTTCTGTTACCGAGTCAAATATGATTCTTGTTACCTTTAACTAAATGTTGCCCATGCACTGTGTGTAGTTGGAAATAATGAAATGGTGAAATTTCTTGTTAAAAACTAAAATTAAAAAAAAACATTAACGTCAGTTGATGTTAATATCAAACATCAAGGCAGAAGTTATCCATTTGTACTGAAGTCTCAAAATTTTTAATTTTCTTAATTTTTTTAGTGACATAACCTGAAGAACATACCCGGACCTATGTGATTCCCAGCAGAGGGTACAGTGAATGCTCCTGCAGATCTATTTACAAAAAATTCCTAAATTTCCTGGCACAAGAGCAACATTCCTACAGAAATACAACATTCTAAGAACTTAATTACCTCACATACTTTTCTTCAGAAAGTATTTCCTTTTCCAAGTAATCATTTTCTTGATATTATTGTTGCACACATTCATTCATGAATACAAAAATCGTTCTATTTTTGTCAATTCAACTGAAAAACCTATTTATGAAAAAAACAATTAATTAATGAACTTTCTGTTCAAATTTCCTCCTCATCAACGCATGCAATGGGATTCCCAGAGAAGGAGATCACCTGAAGATGTCAGCTTGGTCCCATGTCCCTGCTCACAGTGACAACTGTTTCTCTTGCATTTAATATTCTGGAATGTAATCCAGCAATTTTCTATTTTAATGAAGGTGTAGGTGTACAGTGGGTCTAAAGTCAACAATAGGCCTACAGGGACAGACAGATTAGGCCTATAAATAGGTAGTAAGTACTATTTTAGGTTACATAGGTGATTGATCTGCTCAGATGCAGTTATACATTATTGCACGATTTGATAAGTGCTCAAGACTGCCTGAGGGCTTACAACTTAAAGTGGTTAAGTTAAATACCCATCCACCTGTAACAATTAAAGGTGCATCAGCCCCCCCCCCCTTTCTCAAACTCAGGGACCTTCCACTGATTGGTCAGTATGAATGCAAGCCTGAGATTTCCAGAATCCAGCCAATGAGAAGGGCCTCCCAAGTCATGTGACCATTGAGTGGCTTTCTCCTTGAAGGGACAGCGCCCACCTCAAGCACCTCACAGTTCTGCTCGCCACGTGAAAGACAGCACCCTGAGAAAATATTCCATCTGTGAAAAATTCCATCCTGAAGAAAATTGTAATAATGGCGACTTTCAAGCAAAGAGCTGTGGGAGCAATTGTCGGCTCAATCATTGGAGATGCTGCAGGTAAATCACTTTTATTGCATACTTTACACATGTTACCTTTTCTTTTCAATACACTCTAATTATGGCACTTTTTTTTTAATTTAGCACGTGTCTCAGTCTAAATGTTCTTCTCAAGTTAGCATTTTTTTATGTCTTTATTTTTGGAAACTTTGACATTTTCTGAAGGAAGAAAAATTTGTAAATCAGAAAATTATAGCAGAGAAGTATTGTCAGAAACACCTAAGACTCCATATTATCTTAAGATTCTGTATGATACATCACAGCCTTTCCATTCATTTGCGCAAGTAATTTACAAAGAAAATTCTTTAGTTTTTGTGGGAAGTTTTTTCTTTATTTAAGAGTCTGGTCATTCGCAAAACGCATTTTCCAAGTTTATTTATAGGACTTGGTTGTGGCACCTGCGGCTTCTGCGTTGGCCTTGACCAACATGTTGAATAATTGCAAACTGAAGCCATGCACCTGAGAAAAAAAGCTCACCTGTTTGGTTTCCTTTCCTTTAATTATCACGTTACCTGTTTGTTAGTACTGACGCACCTGTGAAGCAAATCATCATTTAAGTGATATGGATTAAGTGCTTTCTAACAGATTGTTTTTCTTAATCCATTTTGCGCAGCTTTTAACAGTTTTTCTTAATCTCCTTTTGAATGTTGCAATCGGCTTACTTACTTTAGTTATTATACATTAATGCTAATGACTTATTAACAACAGAAAGGGCACCCCCGTTCATCTATTTATCGTGGCTTTAAATATTTATAATTTTAAAAGGACCATACTCAGTCCTGAGCTTTCCTCAGTCAATGCGCTTGTCTTCCTGCTCTCTGATCCCCTCTCCCAAGTAGCCTAGGCCAACACATTTAGATTTTCATTTTTATTTTTGCGAGTCCTTACAATATTTTAAAAGCAATCCTCCCATGAACAGAATAGTCCACTCTTACAATTACAAACCTGCTTCCTTGCCCCTTCCTCTTTTAAAGTATAGTGGTAGGATATTATAGCATCCTCAAAGTTTCTTTTATGATAATGTTTTTGCGCAAACTAATTTTTCGTTCCACTCGCAGGTGTGCCAGTCCACTGGGTGTACGACCCGAACCAGATGAACAAAGAAATCCTGAAGGACAGGGAAGATCCGGAATTCCTTGAGACAAGTCATTGTCAATTCTACCAACTGCCCAGTGGAAAGTCCAGTTTCTATGGCGACCAAATCCTGGCTACTTTGGAATCTATGGTTGATGCTAAAGGTAACGTTTCCCTTCTTAACCATCTTAAATATTGTCTGGTCCAAAGGTTGTAATGGTTTCAAACAAGTCTGATTGCTCTTTAATTTTTTAAAACGTACATCCAATAAAAATTTAGATTAAAAAACAATATTCAAATGGTAGATCGAAAAAATTCTATCGGATTCAAGTTGGCAAAGCCCATGAGGCAGATCTTCTAGGACTAATCAAAAGGTTGCATTCCAAAAGTGGTGAATTTCATCTGAAAGCAGATCCTAGTTGAACTTTTTATTTCAAGTTAGTAGTTCTCTGGGACTATGCTAAGATACCATCATCATGGGATTTTCTGCAAATCGCTTGTTACTGACTTTGCTCCCAAAAATAGGTAGACTTACTTTGGGTCAACTTTAGGTCAGTGGGGTACATTTTCGGGTTGATTAAAGTCGTTATTGGAGCATCGAAAGTTCTCACGATAGTCAGTCAAAGAAATCGCCCTTGAGGCAAAAGCTTGAGAAATGTTAAGGCTGCCTTAAAGGTGCGCCTCAGTGGTCAAACATAATTGGTCATTTCACTTGACAGAGTGGAGCATAATCATTTCACGCTGCCTTCCCAAACTTCTAAAGAAATTGTGTTAATTGAGTATTATTGTTAAGGCAAATAATAGGTCATCATAGGGGATTACAGGTTGTTGTACAACGGATTATATGTCCGTTTTCAAAAGCTGTGAATAACATTTCGGCGTTTCAGATCGGAGATTCGGATAATATTAAATGCCACATCTTAAATATGGTCAACAAATGGTTCTGGTTTAGGCCTAATTAAGGCAAACTATTTAAGAAAATAGAGGTTTATAAAAAAACAGCAATAATGACTTACAGGATCACTTAAGGAAGAATTATTTTACTTTTTCAGTCTTCTGTGAAGCCGAAATCGTACTCTTTTGAGTCGAATTATTTTAAAAAATGTGCATTGGCGCAAAAGTTTCCATCACTGGTTAGGCTATAGGGTAAGGTGGGGCAAATCCACCCCCGGGGCAAATCCGCCCCCTTGAGCAGAAAAAGTTCCTTCATGGCCTTAAATATAGTTTCCAATAAACATTTCTCAAGCAGATTAGTGCTACTAGATCTAGAGATTACTGAAACACAATTATTGTCCTGTAACATAGTTTTGTTTTGACGTTAACTGGGAAGGAAGCCAGGCATCTCACCAACAAGCAATTTCAATGTGAACTGAAAATTTAAAAACTGAGATGTTTTGCAGGAAAAGTTTGTATGAAAAAATTACTTATTGTCATTAATAGCAACATTTATTCCACTACTTTACATGTACAAGATATTTCACCAATCAATATAATGCATCTTTAGAAAATGGCAACTCATATTTTTCTAGCGTTCGGGGCAATTCCGACCCTTGTCGATGGGGCAAATCCGCCCCCTCTGATTCTCATGTCAAAAACATTTAGACATGGGATATGGTTTATAAGTCACTCTGTTTTGCCATTTAGCACCATTGGTAGTGATTATGAGTTGAATTGAGATGAAGTTAAGAATTTTGCCATGTTTTATGGTATGTTGAATATGTCACATGCAAACTTTTTCTGATGTCACATATAAATTTATGAAATAATCCTTACACATTAGTAAATATACCATAAAGAATCAGTGCTTAATTGAAGAATAGAATTTACTTTAGAAGCCAATTTTTCCTGTCATTTGTCACCCAACTTCAAGGGGGGCGGATTTGCCCCACACTTTTGGGGCAAATCCGCCCCCTGAGTCTGAACTTTGATATTATGATGTCGGCTAAAAGGTGTCAAATTAAAGCATGTAAGTTTCCAGATATGTTCAGATGTATACATTCTTTGATTTCCTGAAGTAAAATTTATGTTTTTCAAAAAGGTGAAGGACTGAGCAACAAATATGTGAAAAGGGGGGCGGATTTCCCCCACCTTACCCTACATTGAAAAGTGTCCAGTGTGATAGCCCTTCCATGCACATTAAGACCTGCAGGATCTCTAGTCTCAAACGACAGGTAATTACGTTTTGTTTCGAATCTTGCAGGTTGGAGCAAGGAATCCTTCAGCAAGAAGTTCCAGACGTCCTTCGGGGCAGGCACGGATTACGACCATGCAGGAAAAGGAATTGACCTCTCGAGCAAACCAATCAAGGCTCCATGGATGCCCCACGTGCTCAAGTGCTACCTTGCCAACTGCAAGGGGGATGGAGACATCTACAATGACAGCCCTATGGTAGGTCAATTGGACATAATATTATGAATTTTCATATCTGAACCATCTAGTCCAAGGTTATTGAATTTTACACACCATAGCCTACAGAATCGTCGGCCAACTGAATATTTAGAATGACCTAGCCTCAAAAAAATATTTTACACCATTTTGATTGTAAATCCACACCTTTTCAATCAATATCCCTATTTTGTTTTGCAGCCTGTAAACTTGATATGCAAAAAATGAGTGATGTTTCGTACAGATTTTGGCACTCTGTGAGTCATAGGCTAAATAGCCGATGAAACGTCATCTTCTCTACATTCAACATAGGAAACATGGGGGCTGTTTGATGAGTCATGATCAAGAGGCCATTTGATTTGTCACAACTGATTTAGCATAATCCTTTCTGTATGATGATTCACGAAGTTCCATTTTCTCAGTGCAACAGTCCACTCTGTTTGCATATCAAGTTCACAGGCTGTAAACAGCTTTTAAAACTTTTTGACTGAACTGAACAACATTCTCATTCCAGAACGATTCCGAAGTGGAGGCTGCTCTCTTGGTGGCACTGTATGCGGGCAAACCTGAACTGGCAGGACACCTGGAGGAAATGTCCAGAACTACGCAGAACAATGACCTGGCTGCTGAGATTGGTATTACTTGTAAGTGAAAAATAAATATTTTCAACTAAATATGGAACTTCCAAAGCAAAGTGACCAACGCGACGTGACATCTTTCTTGTAAATTGAAATTTCTATCGTTTACAATTTCAACGTTGGCATCTGATGAATGTGTGATGTTATAGTATAGTAGGTTGGGTATAATAGGTTGCTCCTAAGCACTTGGCTTGGGGGCCGGCCCTTTAGCTCAACTGGTTAGATAGCGGACTTTAAAGGGAAAGTCTTATATGGTGCATCGGCCTGAGGCTACTCCCGAGGTAGCTGGTTCGAATCCCGGTCATGCTGGCTGGTGGTATTGAGGTGAGATTGTTGACTGGAGTGTGTCGAAATCTCAGGGAAGTTGGGGGGATATAGTAGGGTTGAGTATCAGGGTGTTTCAGGTGCCCCCAATATTTTCCGATCCTGCTTGACCTTGGTCTGGTATTGCAGTTTATATAGTTGAAGTCACATGTAAAATTTTGGCCCATTCTATAAATACCCACCTTTACCAGAATTCACTTGAAGTTTATAATGTAATCTCCCATTGGCGAACTTGCAAATCCTGAAGATATTGCAAAAATCAATGAAGGAATAGATATTTTTTCCTCAATCCATAGTTTCTGAGTATGTTTTGGGAGGGCAATTCAAATCTGGCATCAGCTATTTTATAGCAGGTCTTCCTAATGAGCTTGGAAGTGTTGAATTTCCTAAAATTCTGCCATTTTATGCAGATTTTCACAAATTTGACAGCTTCTGGTAGCTTGGCAAATGGGGTAATACAAAAAATGACACCAGATTTTAATTGCCCTCCCAAAACTTACTCAGGAACTATGGATTGAGAAAAAAAATATTGATTTCTTCATTGGTTTTTGAAATATCTTGAGAATTTGCATGTTCGCCAATGGGGAATTACATTATAAACTTCAAGTGAATTCTGGTAAAGGTAAGTATTTATAGAATGAGCCAAAATTTTATACGTGACTTTTACTATATAAACTGCAATACCAGACCAAGGTCAAGCTGGATCGGAAAATATTGAGGGCACCTGAAACACCCTATTAAATGAGTATAATAGGTTGCTCCTAAGCACTCGGCTTTGGGGGCCACCCCTTTAGCTCAACTGGTTTGATAGCGGACCTTTAAGGGGACACTGACAGTGTTATGTTTCAGTGGTGCAAATTCAAAAGCCATTCTAAATATCCTGCAAATCAAGGCCTAGTCTTCAACATTTTCTTTTTTCTCTTAAACTTAATTAACAGTAGTGGGAGTAATGGTGTAATCCGACAGTTACCATGATTGAAATATGTCTAATTCAGTTTAATAAGAGATGTATCATGTACTCTCAGGACCTTATGACCCTTTTTTGGTCTGTAACAGACTATTATGCATGGGCATGCAAAGCTAGCCAGATTGAGCTCCTTTCAGAATTCTGCAGTAGTCCATGAGACAAATTTAGCCATGTTCAATCCCTTACCTGGCAGAGGAGGGGCTGGCGACATATCCCCTTGGTTCCTCTTTTCTCTGATTCATCACACCTGACACTTGTCTCTGCTCGTTTTTCTCTTTTCAAACCCGATTTGCATTTACTTTCCAGCTGGTCTCCTCCTTGAGGCCCTGATGCAGGGAGACAAGGGTTTGACCTTGGAGAAGGCCATTGAGCAGGTGACCCCCAAGGTCAAGGACGATTCCAAGACGTGGTTCAAAGAGGTCAAGGAAGCCAAGGAGAAGAAGACCAGTGTCATGGATGCTGCCAACACCTTTGGAAGGGCTTGTGGTAGGTCTTTGATACTGACAAATTTGTAGATGATACTGACAAATTTGTAGATGAACCTTGCCATTCTCTTTCTATCTGCCTTTTCTCACTGCACCTGTAGCAGATAACAGTCAATGGCACAATCTAAGAACCGCAACCAATACATCGATCATTTACTAATACTCATAAGTTCATGACTGCTTAAAAGTGATTTTTGGATTGCTCATCTTAATTTTGTTGCAACTTAGTAAAGATTGCTTCCAAAAAGTATACTGTATTGACATGATAATGTAGATACAGCAATCATACAGGATACCCAACTAATCTTATCTCTTTCAACACCATTGACAGCCCATAACAAGCCAGTATTTCACTGCAATGAATCCCATAATATTATGCTTTTTCCACTTATTCCACTTATAAGCTGGTTATTCACCGTGGGATCAGGAATGTTTTTTTGTCAAAGCTCGGGCTGTAGTCCTTCTTGGGTTAAATCCCATATATTCCCTCTCCCTGGTGAATAACCTGTACATTTTATAGGCTTTTGCATACAATTAATAATCAATCTTTAAACTTGTAGGAGTTCCAGGCAACTTCAAGACAGGAGTGTTCATTGCCCTCGATGCCGGAGATGACTTCAAGAAAGCAGTCCGGGAATCCATCAGAGCAGCTGGCGACACCTGTGGGCGTTCTGCTTTCGTAGGAGCTTTGATGGGCGCAAGACTCGGAATCGATGCCCTCCCCAAGGACTGGATCAACAAGACACAGAATGGCGCCAAAGTACAAGGACTGGCCGAGAAACTTGTGGCGCTAAGGGGTTAGGACATTTGAAGGATCTCAATATCTATGAAACTTACAGGGTGTCAGAAACATGACAAATTACAGGGTATTTAAACATCCATTGTGGATTTACATGCAGGGTAGTCCTGCCTCCATGGTGTTCTATTGCTTCTTGCCGACACTTTACATCTATGTTGTTCAATTTACACGCATATCATTGTTGTCGAACTCAGGGTGTTTGCACTTTATTGTAAGTGCAATGTTAATAAATATATTGAACTGTTACCTTTTTTTCACTTATTTTTCATTCGGAAGATCTCCCAATTACATGTAGTCTATACATCATTATAAAACTGAATGGGGGCTAAAACAAATCTTAAGTGCTGTGATAAACTGAATTGAACCATAGGCCGAACTCGGGTTATGCTCCAGCATTGAACTCCTAAATTTGAGTATTTCCAGTCCCATTGACTGTTTGAATGATTAATCTATAGATATGCCCACATTCTTAAACCTGTCCACATTGTTGGTGGTTTAGTTAGGGGCCGACCAGATGATCTTTGGGGGGGGCTATGGATATTTGGTGAAAAAAAAAGATTGTTTCTCACTTGACACTGAAAAAAAAAAAGTTTGTTCAGCACCAGGAAATAAAAAAAAAAGTTTGTTTCCACCTGTAGCCAGGGTACCGTAATGTTGAAATTCCGATAAAAAAGTTTGTCACGAGTGCGCAAGCGAAAAAGATTGTTCATACACGCGCCGCGAGCGAAAAAAAAAGTTCGTCCCGGGGGTAAAGTCCATAGCCCCCCCCCAACTATCGTCTGGTCGGCCCCTTAGAGCAACGTCAAGCTACGGGCAGGCTGTAATGCTACCACCTGACCATATAAAATCTTGATACTCCCTGGTGAAAACTGTCCTGCAGAGAGTTTTGCAACATACATGTGGCAGCAGCAAGCCAGCCTAGGTGTGATGCAGATTTGGGACGGAGACTGTCGGAGTAAAAATGGCATGAAGCCAAAAATGGGGCATCAGGGAGGAAGCATGTTGGGGGAAGTTAGCTGAGCCTCAAACATGTCCGCATTGCTGCCACAGCTTGGAACAGTATAAAAATAGCAAGCACACTGCAAACCTTGGCAATGGTAAAGCTAGCAATTTTGCGAACACAAAAGCCCTGTAGATCGGCCTTTTGGCTGGGACACAGTGGGACAGTATTACGATCTCCTTTCATACCAGACCTCCCGGCAAGTTTGGAACCTTGTGCAAGGAGTTCAATGGAAGTTGCTCTCGTCAAGAAAACTCTGTCTAGGATTTGTTTAGGATTAAGCTGGTGACTGCTTACTGGGTCATAACAGAGCATGCATGAACATTTCAATATGAAAGGGGACTCTCATACAAACGGACATGTTTTCAGACAATAACACAAAAAACAAGACCAAAAAGCCAGTAGCTTTTGGCAATGTAAATTTGGCAGGTGTTAGCCTTTAGTCTGACCACATAGATTCTGGACATCCACACTTGATGCCTCGAATGATGGCGCTTAAGCCAGTGAAGGCTGTAAATCGACCATAACTCTTCCTCTTGATGTCTTATTTAGGCTCGTACAGCATTTTTTACGTTCAGTAAAGGTAATTCATCACATGACATGTTTCTTCACAATGACCACATGCTCAACTCGGTCTTCCTTTATTACAGATCTCACATTAGTGTGCCATGTTCTTTTCAACTGCCACAGTGCTCTTGTGATGTCAGTATCAGCATAATGATTTCACAGTTGGTATATTGGCAGTTTCAGTTTTGTCACTTGGAACCCATACTGATCACACCATTACAAATCCACAATAAGCTGTTAGATTGTTGCTCAACATTGATTATTCAGTTTGATGTTTTGAATAAATCCAAAAGTTACAATATCCAGATATATATAATGCATGGATTTTGTGTATAACTGCTATCTGTTTTAGCACTTTTACAACAAAACAAATTCATTCACTCTCACATTCATTTGTTGCTCTGAGAGGTTATCATGTGCTGCTTTGTCTTGGCAAAAATAATGTACCCAGGAACCATTCAGAATTTTTAAAGACCTAAGGGGGGGGGGGGGGGGGGGGGGGTTGAGTTTTGCTTGGGGGCATCCTTGTCACTGGTTTCCAACAATGTTTATTTGATGTTCGAATTCTTAGCCTCCTTGTCTGGCCTTTTCCCAAATTTTTCGGGAGCAACTACCCCCCCCCCCCCCCCCATTTCTCGTCCTTTGGTATGCCCATGCAACACCTCCACGTTCACTTCCAAAAAATCTCCCCATCATCCCCATTCCAGTCTTCAATTCTGAACAGTTTCTTTGGCCCAGATCTCATCTGAAAGGCTGAAAAGCCACAAGGTGCTGCCCTCAAGGAGAAATTTTACCACAGGACACCAGGAATGTCCATGATGGATCAAGCAAGTGGCTCAAACATATCAGTTTCACCTGCTCCAACTGAATCAAACAACCATACCAACGAATGCAGATTAATCAATTGTTATTCACACTTAGACCGCCCATAAACCTGACTTGTTGGTAGCAGTTGGAATCACACTCAAGCTTGGAGTGCCAATAGTGATGTCAGTATTGCAATACTGACATCATCTGTGCATATATTCACATGGAACATGCTACACTTATACGAGATCTGTAATAAAGTTCCTTTGCATTTTCAAACCATTCTGCAAGCAACAGACATGATGAAACCTCATTACAGGCTTCAAGGTGATGTAATGAGCTTTCGATTTTAAATTCAATTTAATTGATATCTGTTGTGGAAAGGCAATGAAGGTGAAGCTTGTTACAGAAGAGAAATAACTTTGATGCGTTGAATTATTTATTGATTTATCACACATCAAGTGATGGCTAACACATTGAGGGAATGTGATTATCGCCTATTACAAGTTCATGATTTCCTGGCATGTATCCATCATTTAATAAGTTTTATGATGAATACATGCAAGAAAATCATCAATTTGTAATAGGCGAATTACCAATCGAGACAATTCTTAAGAAATACATAACATGCCTTTGTGGACAGATTATTCTTACTAGCATAACAACCGTTAAGACATGTGACAGGAAAATATTAGGCCTAAATGCGTATAGACCTAGTGAGATGTCAGAAATCATCAGCAATCTATTATATGTTTGGTTGGGAGTAGAGTGAGGGGTCCGTGAATTAATAGTATGATGATTAACTTATGTAAGTGACACTGACGAAGAACTCCTTTGGAAACAACCTACAAATTTTCCACCCATTGGACCCTTTGGATACAATTTTTAAATTTAAACACGAAACGCTATAATCCATCAATATTTTACTGTGAGATGGCTCTACTGGTTTTGCTCATACCCCCATAATAATAGACGGGACAGAGCCACCGGCTCGCCGAACGAAGCGAGGTGTCTCGTCCCTTATGGCTAACATGTGAGTGGAGTGATCCAGATGGTTCAATCAAAAATTTTGATTCAGACATCCCATAATATGATCCTGGCACTTGCTTCTCTTCATAGACGGGACAGAGCCACCGAGCGAAGCGAGGTGTCTCGTCCCTTATGGCTAACATGTGAGTGGAGTGATCCAGATGGTTCAATCAAAAATTTTTATTCAGACATCCCATAATATGATCCTGGCACTTGCTTCTTTTCATAGACGGGACAGAGCCACCGGCTCACCGAGCGAAGCGAGGTGTCTCGTCCCTTAATATATATATAATAATAATAATAGACATTTATATAGCGCCAATTCCAGTTTAAAACTGCTCAGTAGCGCTTGTGCATGATGGATTTATTTGTAGAAACTCTTATGGCTAACATGTGAGTGGAGTGATCCAGATGGTTCAATCAAAAATTTTGATTCAGACATCCCATAATATGATCCTGATAATAATTTTCCCAAACAAAAAAAAAATTCAAAAGAAAAACTAAAATTTTTCTACAAAAAGAAATTGAAAAAAAACAAAATTTTTTTAAATTCCACAAAAAAAAAATTCCACAAGAAAAAAATTTCCCAAAAATACAAAAGTTTTAAAAAAATTCCCCAAAAAATAATGCTTTGGAATTTACCTATGAATATTGTCAACCAAACGAGTATTTACATGTCCCGTCTTCTATGCTGCGGCATTATCATAATATCATATAGATGATCTCGAAATCCCTGGCTCTAGTGCAACGTCAACTCCATCACTGAAACGCAAGCGTAAAGTCATGATCGTGGTTGACAGATACACCAGCTGTCTTGTTCCTCACCTTACCGACAGGTTCCACTGGATTTCCACTGATATTAGCCTGAAAAAAGTGACGAAGGAACTGGCATCCTTTGAAGAAGTCGAGGCCGTTTTCTTCATGTCTGGCACGTCGCAACTCTGTGAAGGCGATTCTTGGGCTGAAGTGCTCCATGATTTGGAAAAGGCCTGCAACGACACTGAAGAGTTTGGTCTTCCGGCAATAAAAATTTGCCTACCACCAGCTGACAAGAAATCACTGTCCGGGAAACTGTCCTTGCTGAACTACAAAATCACCAAAATTCCACCTTCGCTCAAGACGAATGTGAGTGCCTTGTGCAAAAATAGCTTCCTAGATACGGATGGTGTGAGTCTTTCTCAGAGAGGATCTATTGTCTTTGCTGACCTTCTCAACCAGGTACTGGATGAATTTGATCTTGATGCAACCATAGCCAATATCTCCCTGCTGAAAACCGCTATGTCACGATCCATGCCAGGCCAATCTAACTCAAATGAACCAAAATCGATTGATTGCATTATGGAAATTAAGAATTACAATGTTGGTAAACTTATTGGAAAAGGGGGCCACACAATCAAAGGTGTATGTGATGAGCACGAAGTTGTACTGGAAGTTGGCCAGTGGCACGCGAAAGGCAAGGGTGGGGAGGGACACAAGTATGTGTTTGATGGTGTCATAATCAAGGGTGAGATTAACAATGTGATGAATGCAAAAAGATGTGTAAAAAATATCCTAAAATGACCGATCGGCCCTATGGGATCTGGAAAAACTGATGACGATGCGGAATTGTTTAAAGATAAAACCCTCAGCAGTTACAAGTGTGTTGGTTGTCTCTCTATGTTGGTGAATAGTGGTAAAAGGAAAAGATGCATTGGCTGTATTGGAACAAAGTCTGTTCTAAAGTATCAGATCCCTGTGGCCATAAAAAATGCTCCTGAGAACAGAATTATGAGCAGCAACAAATTTGATGCTTTGTCCAGTGAAAGGTTTAAATCCCTTGAAAAGCCTAAAAGAATTGATGAGACCACTTCGCGCCCAAATGCTAAATCAAGTTCAGAGAAGCATAATGGTTTGCAGTTCTGTCTGTGGAATGCCCGCAGTCTGAAGCAAAAAACCCCAGTGGTACTTGATTATGCTTCTGAGAAGGATATAGATTTGTTCTTATTTACTGAAACTTGGCTGAAGCATGACGATGTCTATGAGATTGGTGAATTGGAAGCCAATGGTAAATATACATTTTTGAATAGCCCAAGAGTCAATAGGCCAGGAGGGGGTGTTGGTTGTCTTGCCAGATCAAATCTGAAGTTGAATAAGGCTGACTGCCAACGCAGGAAATCTTTCGAAGTCATTGAACTCCTATTAAATAGTGGCAGTAGGAATACCAAAATTATCCTCATATACAGACCTGAGCCTTCAACTAAGAATCCCTATTCTATGTCAGAATTTTTTGATGAATTCACTGAACTTCTATCATCGCTCAATGCAACAAAATCTGAGTTTTTTATAGCAGGTGACTTTAATTTTCACATGAATAGACCAAATAACCCCAACACTGTAAAATTTAATGAAATACTAGACCTATTTGATCTTGACCAACTTGTTGTTGGACCAACACATATAAGTGGAAACACACTAGATTTAATAATTACGCAACGTAATACTCCTGTGAGAAGTGTTGTGATTGATGAACTGAACTCTGACCACCATTGCATCCTCTTCCAATTAAGCCAAGAAAAGAAATGCAAAAAAACCAGGAAAATCAGCTATCGTAAAACAAAACAGCTAGATATTAAAGCCTTCAATACTGATATCGTTAATCATCTTAATGAATGGGCAGGTAATATTTACAATCAGACTACATCAGAAAGCAGACTTACAAATCTTATAGATACATTCCAGACAACTACCAAGGTGTTTGACAAGCATGCGCCCCTGAAGACAATCAATGTACATGAGCGGAAACCGACACCCTGGTCATCTGGTGAGATCAAGGGTGCAAAAACAGAAAAAAGGAAAGCTGAACGAAAATGGCGCAGAACAAGATGCCCTACTGATTACAATACATACAAAGAAAAGCGAAATAACTTAAATAAGATACTCGACTTGTATAAATCCCAACATCTCAAAGAAAAGATCCGGGAGTGCAAAGGCAACTCAAAAGCCATGTTTAAAGTAATCAACTCATGCCTGCATCGGAAACAACAGTCTCCACTATCAGACTGTGAGAATGAAAAAAATCTAGCAGATGAATTTAATAGTTACTTCAGCGACAAAATATGTGACATCAGGACCAAACTTGATCAGTCTCAAACAAGCAATCTTACCAGTAACCCACAGGTACCTGTCTTTAAAAGTCAAGTATTGGAAACTTTTAAAAAGTCACAGAAGCAGAAATTAGTAAAATCATTATGGACATGCCAACCAAACACTGTGAACTTGATCCCATCCCCACATGGCTGTTTAAAGTATGTTTGAAGGAATTATTGCCACTTGTGACGGAAATTGTAAATCTTACACTTCAGCTGGGGTTTATGCCCCCTATACTAAAACATGCCCTGATTAAGCCTCTTCTTAAGAAACCAGGACTTGACCTTATTAAGAAAAACTACAGACCAGTGTCCAATCTAACTTTCTTAAGTAAAATAATTGAAGAGGCAGTTATTCAGCAACTTAACAACCACTTATCAGTTAATGGTCTACATGACCCCAAACAATCAGCATATAAAAAATTTCATAGTACTGAAACATTATTAACCAAGATACATAATGATATCATCTGCAATATCAGTAAAGGGGAAGTCAATATGCTTGTTCTACTTGACTTATCAGCGGCCTTCGACACTATTGACCATGATATACTGATCAAGCGACTTCAAAATATGTATGGAATTCGCGGACTGGCCCTTGACTGGTTCAAATCATATTTATCAGATAGATCTCAATCAGTGAATATAAATGGTCACACATCCCAGGCACAACCGGTGAAATATGGGGTCCCACAAGGGTCGAAACTGGGCCCAATCCTATTTAATGCCTACATAGCACCACTGAGTTTAATTGCTGCAAATCATAATGTTATTGATGAGAAATATGCTGATGATGAACAACTGATACTTTCATTCAAACCAAACCCAGCAAGCAATCAGACCAATGCGACTAACATCTTAGAGAAGTGTATATTCGATATCCGCAACTTCTTAAGTAAGAATAAACTTTGTAACAACGGCGAAAAAACTGAATTCATGCAAATTGGTAGCATAAATCAACTAAAGAAGCTCAATTCAAAATCAATAACCATTGAAAATTTCAAAATTGATGCTGTAGATCATGCCAGGAATTTGGGTGTAATTTTCGATAAACATATGAAAATGGATAAACAGGTGAACAGCATGTGTAAGAAGGCCTACTTCAACATTAAAAACATAGCAAAGATCAGGAAGTTGCTATCAAAAGATGATACAAAAATGGTGGTAAATGCTTTAGTAACGCCTCACCTTGATTATGGTAATGGACTCCTTTATGGGATAACTAAGAGACTACAATCTAAATTACAAGTGACACAAAACTCAGCTGTGCGGTTGATTGAAAAACTAAGGAAACATGATCATATCACTGACCACAGGAAAAACCTGCATTGGCTTCCTATCCCAGCAAGAATTGAGTACAAGATTTTAACTACAACCTGGAAGGCCCTACATAATCAGGCCCCATCCTATTTATCACAATTGATTAAGCCTAAAATGGGCACTTATCCTACACGAAGTCAGAATACTGGACTCCTGGAAACTCAGCACCTGCTAGTCAACAGCACTGCTGGTAGAGCTTTTAGTAATTCAGCCCCATCTCTATGGAATAAACTCAGTATTGAATTGAGAAACACAAAGACCCTGGAATCCTTCAAGAAGGGCACAAAAACCCATTTATTTAATAAGTACTATAACTAAACCTTCAAGCGCTGATGAGCAGGGTTCCAACCCTGGAATTGGCGCTATATAAATTACTATTATTATTATTATTATTATTATAGGTACAGATGAATAGGCTACTCCAGGTCTCTATTGTTACATTTTCTTCACAATTCATCCTCTATATATTATACTATTATATGCAGCTAGTTACCCATTCAATATTTCCACTGAAGTGAGCCTGTGATAATTAGACAGCCTCAAATTTAACACTTTCACATAATGGGACCATTTATCTCAATTCTTTTCGATGAAATCACCTACTGAAGGTTGCTGAATCGTCTCATTCAGCTCCATTCAGTTCTTCTATTCTGCCTCATCTGATGTTGTATGAGCCTCATACGAGGCAACTGCAAGAAGCAAATGGTGGTTTCAGCACTTCATACAAGGTAATTCAGATGACTTCGATAATAATTATAGACATTGATACAATTTCGACAATATTCTATAACATCTAGTCCTTTATTTCACATAGAACCAGAACTAGAGTCGTGAATGAAATTTAAGATCAGAACTGTAGCTTGTCCACAGACAGTTTATGTACCTAAATATATCGAAGAATGACAACATGTGCTATATATTTGGAAATAGAAAGTAGTAACAAGCCCATCTCCATGACATGCAATTCGCCAATAAGTATGTTGATGGCTGCTTGGATGGTCCTCTGCTATTCGTGGTGCAGTGTTTGTGATTCACTCAGGGCTACTACATTTTGTGCTTAATGCCTTTTTTACGTCATGCTCAAACATTACATCACACCTTGGGCAGATTTCCCAAAAAGCTGCAAAATGACTTACCACAAGTTACATTAGCACAAGTCTGAAAAGGCCAGACGTAATTGATTCGTAGCTTCTCAGATTTTCTCAGGGTCCTTTTTGTAAGGATAGCTGGCAGGACAAAATAAGTTGAAATCTAAATCTTTATTATGTCAATCCATTGAATAAAATCATGGGTAAACGCTGTTTTCTGTTTGATTGGTAGATCAGAGCCCGGGGATCAGAGAAACTAAAAAAATGGCCTTGTGCTAATTTAACAGTGTTAAATAATGGAGGACAGAATTTTTTGCGTGGATCCTACTGCAATATAAATGAAATCACCAGCAGGGCACCACCCTTGGCCTGCTCCTGGGAGATCTGGCTTTCAGTTCAGAAAAAATTTGAGGTCTAATCATGTGTTCGTTAACATAATTCACATAGACAAATTTTGCTAATGTAACACTATTATATGGACAGATGCGAAATTGCAGTTACATTAGCAATAAGAAAACAGCTACCACACCCAGTGGTTTATGTTTTTGGTGATTTATACAGGCAAATAAGACACATTTTCAATAAAGTTTTTTAATTTCATGTTTGAAATTTGGCATAAGTAGCAAGAACACAGAAAAATCCCCATGTAAAAGTTGCTAATGTGACCTCAGTGTCCTGTGACGGAATTAGGTTACATTAGCAGTCTTTTTTTATTTTCCAATTTTTTCTAGTTTTGAGATGACCAATGCAATAAAAAATGGTTTTAAAATAATTTTCAAGATATTTTTTATCAATCACATATCATTACATTTTCCTGAATTGGTTTTAGCGGATTCTACAGAGTGCCAAAGTAAGCACGTCTGATCACCAGTAAGTGTGGTCGTCCAAAATTTTCCTCATGAGGGATAAAAAAAATATCTTTTTAAGAGGAAAAAGCTAAATATTTGAGGATTGTTTTATTGATATTTATTCATTGGCTCACAGTTGTACTTATTAATATGTTTACTTGCTTCAGGAAGCAACAGAGAGATAACAATAGGGTTGGAAAGTTTAAGGTACCCTCTGAGAGCACTTTTCGTGAAATCTGCCCTTGGCCTGCTGCGGCCAATAAGCCGGCCATATGTTGCACGACTTGCTTTCAGTATCTGAAAGAGCTCCAAGGTATTGTCAATGCTTGTAGGCACTCTCTTCTTATGCTGTCATGTGTTGTCATGACAACAAGCATGCGATTGATCTGTCATGATGAAATAAGTTCAAGGAAAGAACGCTAGCATTCTGCTACCTTTTAAACAATTCGAATACATTCATCTTATAATTCACAAGGCAATAGCGAAAGCAATACAGTGTTAGTAATAAATCATCGGTTACAAAGGTATGGAAAGAAAAAGAAAAAGAGAAAGAAAAAAAAATTCAGAAAGGCACTGAAGCTTACAAAGTATAATTTCAATAGCATGAGTAATAAATATTTACATAACGGCTAATCAGGGTCAACTGGGAGAGAAAATCAGCCCTGGAAATTTCAGTGGATAGCTGCCCAGTTAGCATTCAATCTCAGTCTGGTGAAAATGAGAACTGCATGCTGCTGCCGCCTGGTACAAGAGTTGATTTTGTATTCTACAGCATTACAGATGATTTCATATTTGTAGACGTTGATGAAATAACAAAATATTTTGCAAAATTTCCAGTCTGACATCAGGAAATCCTGCCAGGTGATTGGTCAAGTTGCCTATTGCGTGTCGCTTTTTCCAGCTTGCTTCAAGCAAGTGATGTATTGCTGGAAAAAGGATGTCATAATTTTGACCAATAGTATACTGCGAAGGCCAACTTGGTATTTTGGCTTGTGTTTACACATGTCAAACTGCAATCCGCATGAACTCTTTCATTTCTTCATGAACTGTTGTATCTCACACTCCTGTATACAACAGTTGATTATTTAAATTGATGTTAAATCTGGGTTGAGGGGGAGACAGGAGTTTTACCTGAATTGGTGCTACATGCTTGTCCAGAAACTATTTACCTTGCAGGTTAAATAGAATTTTTGACTGGGGGAATAGGAGTTTCACCCGGCGGAGCACCTATTTTTCACACATGTTTCAAGGGGGGTACTTATTACTTGCAACATGATTAAGGGGGTATGAAATTTCAACAAAAGAAAGGGGACATAATAAAAATCTGCTTGGAATGTATGAAGGTACAAATAAGCATGAAACCAAAGGGGGCTATACATTTTTGACAGAAAGTTCCAACAAAACTCCCAACCTCCCTCCCCCCTTCCCCGGAATCATAAATTCTGAATAGTCCCTCAGGACAGGATGGTGGCCCAGTGATGTGGCCAACATTCATAAGAAAATCACTGTGGGAATCAGATCAGGGACCCCGCGATTGGTAGCCCATTGTCCTGCCGCCTGAGCTGAGCCCCTCCTCTGAGAAAATATTATATTCACAATTATACATGTTTATTTGCTGTATAAACAGTCATTACATGGATCACGGTCACCTGATCCCAATTGTCTAAATGCACAGTGGCCTATTGGACTTGCAGCATGTGTGTACTAAAAATGTGTGAAACACAAACTGGAACTCTCACTTGAAACTGCTGAAGTCAGTCCCTGTTAGGAGATCAATGGCTTAGAATGCCATGGTCACCCATGTAAAACGCTATGTCACTTTTCAGGAGAGAGTGGTGTCATACCTTCTCTCGACCAATGAAAATTGCAAGAAAAATGATGTATTTTCTAACTCAAATGTCTACAAATATGAAATCATCTGTAAAGGCAAACACTCGTCAAAATCCAACTTTTAATACATTTATTTTCCCATGAAAGAATCAGGTGTTATGAGTTCATGCAGCTAACATTTCCCCAAATCCGTTTTCACCATGAATTAGGAAAAATATATGAAATTGGCATTTCAGCTTTTTTTATGGACCTTCAATATGTTCAGTCAGCTGTACAGGGACGTCGCGCTGGGTGGTCCTCCCCCTCCCTCCTCACATTGAATGGTCAGTGAGAACATGAGACAATTGCAATTTTGACCACCAAACATGACCATGATAAACTGAATTGGATTTATAGATTCTGGTATAAACTTTAATAAAGCTGACAAAATGAATTTGAGACAAACTGAAACTGTGAAAAATATTTCCAGAAGAGTTCTATCAACATTGCTGTCAATCAATATTTCGCCTTATCATGCCCTTGTGTGATGATTGGCTGCTTATTCTGAGTTAATTTGACTGTGGCCAATTTGCTCCATAAGTGTCAAGTCCAGATCGCATTTTGTGACTCAAATATTATGCAACTACCAGAAAGATACATGTAGATAGAGAGACAGACATATAGATAGATAGACAGATGGATAAATAGATAAATAGATAGATAGATAGATAGATAGATAGATAGATAGATAGATAGATAGATAGATAGATAGATAGATAGATAGATAGATAGATAATGTATTCCTTTTTTATCTTGAGAATAATAAGTCTCAGTCAGAAACGTTTTTTACATTTTTAAATCTATTTATTATGTCCATGTATTTGTTTATTTAAAACCCAGTCTTATGTCAGTGGAATACTTGCCTTCCAATAGGGGTCGCTTTTTACTGTATCAAAGTTACAGCCAAAATCGAAAAATAAAAGTAATTTTTTAATGGGTAAATTTAGGATCAAATTTGCAAGGACCACTATAGTGTTTCTATAAATATAATGCCTGAAGCTCTCAACTGATAAAAAATATGCACGATTGTGGCCCTTTAATGTTCAAAGGACAAGCTGTTTGGTAAGTTCATATGGAACACAAGTTAAATATTCAGCCAAACGGAGTCCAGAAACGTGTCCTCTTATCAATATGATATCCATGAAATAATTCGAAAGAAGATGCATGGAATGTCTTTGCACTTTACTGTGTTCACTGAACCAAAAATACAGGATTTTTTTCAAGGATGGCTTGGATTAAAGAGGATTGCCTTAAAGGGATGTGTTTCTGACAAGTTATTCTAGCCTAGAAAATATGGTGATTTGAAGCACATAGCATAGAACATAATATACATATTGCACATGTTTAAACTGTGCCGAGCATTAAAAAAAACAACCATTTTCGATATTTTTTTTCTTTTTGTAGGAAGGTATTGAGACACATCCACAAATTTTGGAACATCTATAGTTAGACATTTACCATAAGTAATCACAAAAATAGTTATTGAGAACACTTTCCCACATCGCCATTTTTCCAATACAAAACTCAAATCTTTTGCTGTTCTTCATTCTTGACTCACATTTGGACTACTGCTACACCTTGAACAATGGAGATATATCTGTGAATCATTTATACACTCTTGGCCTACACTAAAATAATTTTGTGTTAAATGTCTTCAATTGACAATGCATTCTTTTCTGATGGATCGTTGTGTTACCTTAGCCTTATATTTCATCAATAATTTGAATCTAAAGACTATTATTAAATACTTTTGAGATACTGTCCCATCAGTCACAAAGAGGTGACCCGTCAGTCACACAATGAATGAGGCACTACGAAAGAACCATTGATCCAGCAGTCTAAATATGGATCTGATTTGAAAGCTGATCTCAATACAATTACAGTGCACTATGACAATAAAATGTGACATGTGAACTGAGCTAGTAATAACAAGTTCACTAAACTCACAAGAAATGGTGGTCAAAAAAGTCCCATCAGTCACGAGAGCATATTTGACCATTTATTAAAAATGAGAATACAATTCCAGGGATGTTTTTAATTTTGTTTTTTAGTACTCTGGACCAGGTGCAAGTGACTTTCAATGAAGAATGGCCACATTGGTCAAAAAGAAGCAAAAAGCAGGTTGGCGGAATCCATGTCAAGTCAAGTGAAGGCGGAGGTCAATGAATGTTGTATTCAACATGATATTGTTATGTTTTTTGGTAGTACACATCAAGATTAAGTTGGCATTTTTTGCATATGTTGAAATTTTATGTCTTTGTTGTTGAGCCAGGATGCGATTTTTGATGATTTTTTACTAAAAATTATACATTTTTCCGGTTCACCCAAAGAAAGTTTTCAAATTATTCTCAACAACTAAAAATGGTTTATGATATCATTTATATATGTAAATCAAATGTCTGAGGAAAAAATCTTTGCAATTCCACAAATTCGATCACCAATTTTATTACTTTGAAATCCTGACACCTTGAAGTTCCAAATTATTCCAGCATTTTGATCAAGAGTGTAAACGAGGCAGAATTTACTGTCATGACTTTTTTTGTTACGTCTTAGAATGGCCATTTTTGGCTGAATAAGACTTCACTGATGACACCCAGTCAATTGAATGTATATGAATGTATGTTACATTGGTAGAGTAAGTGATTTTCTCAGCATAGCAGTTAAATTCATGGCTTGAGGGCTTTTATCTTGCAATTTAAAGCTGGTTCAAGTTGGGCATGATGAACAAAATGGCCCAAAATTGTGTGGTGTCCATGCAAGACACACAAAGTATCATGGCAATATAAAAGTCTCCGGCCGTTCTTCAGAAGTGAATTATATCATAAGTTGTTGTTCAGATTTTCATTAATACCATTTTCTTTCCTTTTCTTCAAAGTTAAAACACAAATAACATTAAATAGGGGTGCAAGTAAACCATCTGCTTTGGTGTCCACAGTACCACATCTGACAACACTCAAATATAAAAGTGAATTCATTAGCTATCATTGTAATATGAATTCCCAGTTACACTTTCCATTCCCATTTGACTGCAAAATGAGTCTATGTTGTTTCTGAGTAAGATTTCTCAAGCATCTCAATCCTGGAATCTTCAAATTGAACATTTTTTAAATGTTACGTCTTGGCCACTCTCATTCAAGCCTTGAATCAAGGAGCCATGGCGCATCATTAGCATAAATGCATTTGTTGACACAAATTACATATTTTTTTGTATAATTTCAACCAGTCACAGATAGTTTTACTTTTGGTGCTGTGGTGAGGGAGGAGCTTTCTGTTTCAAAGACCACTTTTTTTGCAATGTTACGTCTTGGCCAATAGTTGCAATAACGTGGAATTGTGTCTCAGTTTAATGCTAGATAATACATTACACCTTTGATTTGTTATATATCACTGTTATTAGAATAATTTGCAATGTTCAAGGCTGTAGAATTTGCAAGCAAAATATCAATGTGAAGATATTTGGAAAAGATGTAACATGGACAAAATTGTGTCCATGTTACGTCTTAGCCTGTTGGTGTCCAATGTTACATCTTCTACAACTGACGGTTTTGAAGCCTTCATGTTAACTCGGCATTGGGGAATAGTCATAATTGTCAAGTAGAAGTATTTTAGTTTTTGGAAAAAGTTTCATTCAAATTGTAAGTGACTTGTGCACTTCACAATTTAGACAATGAAGCTATCCATCGTGATATCCTTGGTGTCCCTGTTACGTCCTGGATATCTTCTAAAATGGCTGTGGTGTCCAATGTTACATCTTTTCATGAATTTTCGCAAATTGATGATTTTTGTCATAAACTCTAAACAAATTATCCTAAATTCTGTGAGAACCAATCTCGAATAAATTACAGTGTAATTGTTTCGCAGATAGAGTGCATAATTTCTTCAAAATTGTCTAAAACATGTCATGGTCTAAGATGTAACACTGGACATCATTCGAAATGATATTTGGCTAAGACGTAACAAAAAAGTCATGACAGTAAATTTTGGCTCAAACACAGCTCCCTGCAGTGCACTTTTATGATAAAATTGTTATTTTACATCCTTTCTCTTGTCTGGAAATGTCTAATTCTCCTTTAAAAAGTGGCAAAGCATGATTTTAATTTTGGGGTTTAGCCAAGAATACAAATATGCTGAAAAAATGTTAAAATTAAGGAAATTAGGTGTATATTGCTCATAATAAAGCTGCTTCTGATATATAAGACTAAAACTATTGGTCATTCTTGCACACATACAATGATACAGAATGAAATTGTTGTTGCAAATATTCGTGAAAGAAACCAATTAAACAAAGCACTAGTTTACTTGCAAAGCTGACTATGGTTTCATGACATTTAAAATTGCTTGAGGAATGAAAGAGTTCTGAACCTTACGGTTTTGCACAAAGGCACACAAAGTCTGGCTCCATGGGGCAAAAAATACACAAATTTGTTAAGCGGATAAGACTCATCCTCATCACGGAGCCCCCAATCATTGACGTCACGATATTTATAGTACACCAAGTAAGTATGATTGGAGGCTTCATAGTCCTCATACATTTTCACAGCAACAGCACACAAGTCGACCTGTACACATCAATTGGTGTCATTTTTTTTTTGTAATTATGATGGCCCTTTTTCTTAACTTAGTATAATCATTCTGTTGTTTCTTAGTACATGTATGAGTTCCACCAACATACAACTGCATAGCACATGTCACTTGCAACAATAGAGTTACAGAACAGGCTTATAATGCTACCATCAATATTAACACTACGTAGACATCTTACATAATACATGTAAATTATCTTATGAAGTCTGGTCATAGCATACAATGAGAGTCCCATCTAAGGTTATCTTGAACATGTATTCCCGGAAATTTGTTAACCACTTCAATAGCAGATTTATCAATAGACATTGGAAGTTCGTCACATGCATTTTTTCTCAGATCAATAATTAGTTTTTTGGTCTCAGATATATTCAAGTTTAAGAAGCGATCTCTGCACTAGTTATTGACAAACTTTACAGTATCAAAATACATAGATTTATCATTGTCTTCGTAACTAGAGTCCCATAAGAAAATGACGCATTGCAACAGTGATTTGTTGTTAATCGCTTAAGTGTCCTAGATATGTCACGGGCATGTTGTTAACACTGGGCAATGTCCGAAGTTCTTCATGAGGTTGAGGTTATGAACAGTTACATAGAGTGAAAGTGCTTAATACCACTTGGGAAGTTTTGCCCATGGCAAGAACAGTCCTTGCCGTAAAAGTGTGAATCTTTGTGCTAAGTGAAAAAAAAATAGAAACAGTCGTAGGCCTACATTAGTAAAAATTACGAATCTACGTTGCGCTATATTGTGTAGAGGGCAGTGAGACAGAAAGATTGATGTATAATATCCGCACAGCGAAATGGCCGAAGGCCGTTTCGCGAAGCGAAGTGAGCACAAGAGAGGTTTATATTATTTTTTTTCCATCACTATTATGTAATATCAACCATCTAGCATAGATTTAAATTTGGCAGCTTTCAGTGTTGTCTTCCTTTTTACTATTTAGCTGATTATCTATCAATTGTATTTATCCTTGATCCTATTTATTTGCTATCCTATCCGTCTATCAAATTTATCTATCTATCTATCTATCTATCTATCTATCTATCTATCTATCTATCTATCTTTCTTTCCATCTTTCTATCTATCTATCTATCTATCTGTATATATATTATAGTTTTTGATATATTTATCTTTTTAATAGTTGCTAGTCTAAATTTCTTTCTATTTTTCTATATGTCCGTCTTTCAAATTTTTGAAACAGTAACATGACTGCCTTTCATACAATGAATATGAAATAAATTTAATGAAAGTCATAGTAACACTGTAGTCCTAAAAAAAACTTTTTTAAGTGCTGCGCAAATTTCATGGCTGTGCCATTTACATATTATGCTGTAATCATGCAGAATTGACGATGTGCATAAAAATAAACAAAACGACCCAAACTGTGACTTATTAATACTGATATATACGAGGGGTTTTCCAAAAGTTCTGTCCAACTTGCCATAACTTTTGCAATATTTAGTACAGAAACGTGATATTTGGGTCAGATAATATTGAAGTAACTTGCAAATGATCCTGAAAAAATCAAATCATAGAAACAAAAATAAATGGTTAATTTGTTGCCATGGAAACCAAAAGTCTTGAAATGCGGCCCAGGGCACTATTATGGACACATATTCATTATATCTCGTCAAAAAATGTAATTTTTACCAGGGTCACAGGACAAGAAACATATTAGAAATAATCCCTAACATTTCACAAATTCTTGTAATAATGAACTTGACACTGAGTACATTTCCTATAACCTTATATCCCTTAAAAAATCAATGCCTCATAGTCCTTATATTAAGATCACAGTTGGTGTTTCGCGTTCTGTCCAGCCTGTCACAACTTTTGCTAGATTTTAGATATAAAAATGATATTTGGGTCAGTTGATATTGAGATAATTTGCAAATGATCCCCAAAAAATCAGACCATAGAAGTAAATATAAATTGTTGATTTGTTGCTATGGAAACCAAAAAAAAAAAGCTGTCTCTGGATGCCTTTGCGGGGCTGTCAGGTCAGATTTCCCCATCCACCCTGAGGGGTGGAAAACGTGATTTGGCAGCCTCAAATGCGGGGCATCCAGAGGCAGCACCTAACAATAATGTTGGCTTTCAATTTGTTAATTAGAAGTATTTCTAGTTTCTGTATAGATTGATTTATTCTGTAAATATTGTGATAAAAAATTTGGATAATGCTTCACTGGTTTATATTTTATGTTTGATTTATATGATATTTACTTTACATATATTTACTGATAAAGGCAAATACCTGCATTGGCGTCAGCCTGCGATATATATTGCTTTTTGGCGATGGAAGATGTAAATAGCATTGTACAAATATGTAAATAAGGTCAATAAATACTAAATACTTTAAAAGTCATGAAATGCAACCGAGAGCTTGTTAATAGACACATACTTGACATATTGTGTAAAATATGTAATTATTACAAGAGATATAGAAAATAATTTTTCCAAAACATTCATAGTCATTTCACAACTTCCAAAAATAAAGACTGGGACCTTGTAAATACGTTTTCTCATACTTTCTATCCATTTCTAAGTATGATACCTCAGTCTTCATGTTAAGGTCAGTTTTGGCATTTTCCAGTTTTCTTTTCTTAGAGGCCTCATGACAGGATACACCCCCCAAACCCTCTCATAAACTCGGCACCCTCAACTTAACCTCTTTTACCCTCAACTTACCCCTTTTCACTTCCGCCACCCTCGACTACCCTCAGCTTCCCTCAACCACCCTCAACTTAACTCAACTAAACTCAAGTAACCTCAACTAAACTCAACTTACCTCAACTAAACTCGCCTCCCCTCAACTAAACTCGGCTGCCCTCAACTAAACTCACCTCCCCTCAAGTAAACTCACCTCCCCTCAAGTATACTCGGCTCCCCTCAAGTAACGCGGCTGCCCTCAAGTAAACTCGCCTCCCCTCAACTAAACTCACCTCCCCTCAAGTAAACCCACCTCCCCTCAAGTAAACTCGGCTCCCCTCAAGTAAACTCGGCTCCCCTCAAGTAAACTCGGCTCCCCTCAACTAAACTCGCCTCCCCTCAACTAAACTCAGCTGCCCTCAACTAAACTCACCTCCCCTCAAGTAAATCGGCTGCCCTCAACTAAACTCACCTCCCCTCAACTAAACTCGGCTCCCCTCAAGTAAACTCACTTCCCCTCAAGTAAACTCGGCTCCCCTCAAGTAAGCTCGGCTGCCCTCAAGTAAACTCGCCTCCCCTCAACTAAATTCGCCTCCCCTCCACTAAACTCACATCCCCTCGCCTCCCCTCAAACGAACTCGCCTCCCCTCAACCAAATTTGCCATCCCTCAACTACCCTCAGTTACCCCATGATAAAACAGTAGTAACCCCAGGGGGTTGAGGGTGTATTCTGCCATGAAGCCTTCTTAAGTTTCCCATTGTGTCCTCTCTTCATTCAGAAAAAGTTTGTACAATTTTTAATTGGTTCTGTCACTCATACTGTCTTCCTTGTTTGTATGATAAAAGGTTCTTACACTCTCTGCTACTTTTATCCAATTAAAATGAAAAAAAATCTAACAGGTACAAATGATGTCATCCATATCCAAAAAATTGCTCATCTCATAAAAAAACTGAGAAACTGCATTAGTGATGGTAAAGTAACTGAAATGTAACAAAAATACCAGTTTCCATTGTTGTTAATGATTTTACAATATACTGATTATATTTCACTAAAAATATTAAGAATATACCTCAATTCAATATGTCAAGACACAGATAATGCAAGCAGGTGTTCAGTTCGTTTTAAGTGAGATCTACAAAGTCTGGGCCGCATTTCATGACTTCTTGTTTCCATGGCAGCAGATTCAGCATTTATTTTTAATTTTATGATCTGATTTTTTAGTAGTTCTTTGCAAATTACGTCAATATTATCTGACCTGAATATCATGTTTCTACATCAAATCTAGTAAAGTTATGACAAGTTGGACAGAACTTATGGAAAACCCCTCGTATCTGGTTGTATTCCCGACCACTCGTTACTAAACTGGAAAGTAGGAGTACCAGTAATAGATCATTCAACAAAACACACTCATAATTCTATTGAGTATTGAAATACCAAGTGATGATGTTTTTGATCACATACCACATACAGTCAGGGCCGGATTATACATAGGGCACTGTGGGCACAGTGCCCAGGGCCTCACAGACCAAGGGGGCCTCAAAAAATTTGAAAAAGTAGTTTCACTTTCAAGAACAAAAACATATTCACACTTTTCCAAAATGTCCAATTTAGGTATACATGTGTAGAAGAAGATAAGAAGAAGATAACATTTTATTTGAAGTCGGAGGTGATAACAATAAAACATAAGCTGTGTTACATCTTTTTTATATGAGTTTTCATCAAAATGTTTAAACGATCTGTAGTAAATGATCTTTGGTTTGTTTGTAGGACAGTTCAACTTAGTTGCAGCACTGATATAATTATGGAAATCGCTTATTCCCAAAGGTACATTTATATGACTGGTGAGATGCTTCGGAGAGTTTGTCAACATTACATCTAATACAGATGGGTTAGTTTGGCTTTTGTAGCATGTTGGATTTTTTATAATTCACTTGAGATCATATGTGTCACGTAATTCTGATAAGGGGTTTGGACTATGTAGGAAATTTACATTTAAGTTTCTTAGAAGACAATGTATTTACTTTCCTGAAAACATTTGCTTATCATAGTTTCGAGAGCAGCAGTTACAGTTTGTCACATCATGCATTGAGACAGAAATATAGCATTGTTTGTACAGTCCATAAAAATCAACACAATGAGATTGATGGATCCGCTGATACAAATTTGAGTAGAACTAAATCTGGGCTGGCGCTGTGGTGCACTTTTATGACATCTTTGCCCATTGTGTGTCAGATTGGTAGCATCACAAATGTCAACATTTTGCGAAAAGAGACTTCCATTTTCATAAATTGGCAAATATCGGACAAAGACGGCACCAAAACATCACAAAAATGATATATTCAGATTACAACATAGCTAAGCTATACATTTGTATGTGTATTTCTCCTTTGGGGCTTGTGGTTGCTGAGATATCTGGCCAAACGTATTATATGTCTCACGAGCCCTTGAATCATTGATGATGACACCACTATTAGTAGATCCAAGTGCTCGTGGTATGTCTCAATGCTTGACGTGACAAACTGTAAGTTATCTAAGATCTCACGGCGCGTTACAGAGAACTTTAGGCGTCGGCGGGATGGCATTTCCTGGAAATTGGGATGAATTTCGGTGATCCGCCGTCGACTTTTCACATCCCCCAAGGGTAGTTTTTGTTCCCCTCAGGGGTTCCTAGAAATGGAAAAACTGCGCCGTGGATGTCAAAAAAGATTCAACAGGTTCAAACTTTTTTTTCATGACGGCGGAACAGAGCCGAAAATTTTCTTGATTTTTGGATGTCCGGCAGGGATTTTTTCAGTGAGAACCAGGGTATAAAATAAGTGTGCAACGATCCCAAAATGTGCAGTGATCAACCTGAAATGTGCAGTGATCAATCTGAATTTGTGCAGTGATCAGATTCACCCTTTTTGACATTTTGTGCTAAATTATGGTGAAATTTGATACTTTTGTCTGCCTGATGATGGTCAATCTGGCCATCTTTTGGAAATTTGTAATGCTTGATATCACAATGCCAGCCCTTAAGAACACTGACTGGTTATCCATATTAATGGCGATAGTTCACGCAAGACGATATGTGCAGTGATCAAATTTTCTTATTTTATACCCTGGTGAGAACGTCTCAAAAACATCTCCGGCGGGATATAAGGACATCCCCTGCCCCTGAGGGGACCTCTCCTGCTCCTGCGGGGACCTCTCCTGCCCCTGGGGGACATTTGCAGCCTCGCCGGCAGTTTTTGACATCCCGCCGACGATCTTTGACATCCCACAGGCATTTAGATCTTGCCCCCCAGGCAGTTAGATCTTTCCCACAGGGATATGATGTTATCCCGCCGATTTACGATCTTATCCCGCCAATTTACGATCTTATCCCGCCGTGATATGCTTTTGATTAATTATATAATCATTTTATAAACATTGTATATGGCCGGGATGGTCATTTTTTTCCTAGAATTCAACTGAAGCTACCCCTCAGTGGTAAAAAAGTTCTCCGTAACGTGCCGTGAGATCTTAGCATTATTTATCTGTTTATTAGGTGGTCTGTATATGTGAAGGAAAAATATGTTGACGTCCTTAGTTTTGACTTGAATTACTGAGCCTTCTATTCCATTGATATTATAACATAACAACCCAAGTCAGGGTCACTGAGTAACAATATCACGAGCAGTATAAATAATATCACTCGAGTCTGAAGGGCGAGAGTGATATTAATTCACTATGACACACAACAGCAAGTTATATTGTACAAAGTGCCCTGACGCGTGGTTTTCTTTTTATCACCTGGTTTTACCTAAAAAATTTTGTGATAAGCAGAGACTATTTTCTGCCATTACAAAAATGTGACGTCACCATGGAGTAACAATGGAATATAAATGCTGGTGATGTCATAACCATTGTTAAAAAATATTGCCCTTGAAGGCTGGTATTTTTTACAATATCATAGGCCCTGATATTTTGACTGTAAACAGTGATATTCACAGCCAACCAGGTGATAATAACAGCAATGTGGATAGTGTCTTTAACATAGCATATCAAGCCTCCACCATGACTATTTCTATCAAGTCTGTGAATTGTGAAAGAGGGGACATCAAACTGAGCATTTGGAAAGAAGCTATCTAAATTTTAAAGTCCAGTCATTTTTTTGTGGCAGTAAGTTTTTGGCTGATAATTAAAAACATACCTTACTCTGGACAAAAATAATACTTGTCTCCTCCTGTTCCTGACACCTTGACCAAACAAACATTAATTTTGGAAAGTATTGGCATCTTGTAGCCCTAATTTTGAGGTAGTCCCATTAGAATAACATTGCTGTCAACACAACTCAAGAAGCCATTTTATTCTTCTGCTTCTATTGCTGCTATTGTGACGTCACCATTGTTTCAGTGATGTCATAGAGCCAACAATGCTGATGACGTCACAACAGAAAGCTAAAAATAGCTCTAAATGTGCTGAAGAGCAGCAGCAATTCAGCATTGTAAGTGCCTGTATGATAAAGCTTGGGGATTAGAAGACATAAATTCAGTTCAAAGCATGGTTGGGCAATGGTCATGGTGTAGTCACCCTACTAAACCAAAAATTTAACCTCGGACTTAAGCATGGATTGGTTTATTTGCTAAAAACTTACTGCCAAAATAAAATGTCTAGACTTTAGTTTAGTTTCAGATAACATGTCTGTGAAACCTTTTTGAAGAATTCGATGAATTTCTAAGAATTTTGATGACATGCTATTTAAATTTAGATGAAAGAATATCATCTTTTTTTAAATTTGTTTTGCTAAAATTTGATAATTGTAGGCCCTTGTACAGACTGTTTTGTGCTGAGGAGTTAAGGTGACTCAAGCGTGGTACACTGCACATAACTTCTGAGCAGCCTGGTTGCCTAGCAACATAGCGTCACAACTGCTGCAGGCACTGAAACAGTTGTGACGTTACCATTTTCTGTTCTCTTTTTTTTAACTGCATTGCAGCCAGTAATTTGCTATTTAAATGAGATCTAATGCAGCTAGAAGCATGATTATTTTTTTATTGAATGCAGTAACATCTATTCTATGCTACTTTAAAGATTCAGCTTCTCAGCTTTATTCAAAAAATTTTCTCAGTTAATTTCACTCCACAGTGTCAAAAAATGTCTTTATTTATTTAAATTGACATTGGCACAGTCATGGTACTGCAGTAAAAAAATGACTCGGTGAATTTTTTTTTATTTTTTGCCATTTGTTTGACAATAACTTGTTTATGATATATGCAAATTTTTAAAAAAATCTGTATGATCGTTTTCCTAAAATTTGATTACTGCCAAAATTGAAGTATGCAAAATCTGCAATTAATTAGTGTGTTGGTGCCCTTTCAGCTCCTACAGAAAAAAGTATTTTAACCTTTTTCTTCAAATTTATGGCAAATGTTTTGGTGTAAATCCTTGAGAAGACATTTCTGACATTTTTGTGTAACAAATGCATGTAATGCTTTATTTTGTGGTACATAACCGAAAATTCAATTTATGACTTTTAAGCAGTCATCGGGCAAAACATGCCGTTACCATGGCAACTAAACGAGTCGGTGCAATTTTTTTGTTTTTTCCATTTTTGAAATATATGGGTCCAAAAGAGTACCTGTGCAAATTTTTAGAAAAATCTGTATGATCAAACCACCATGCTTGAGTCACCTTAAGGAGGCTCCCAAATTCTGCAATATTCAGTGATGCGACTAACGCGTTAGTAACGGATTGCGTTACGTAATATTATAACTCAGGTAGGTAACTGAGTAATATAACTCATTACACACAAAACCAAAGTAATAATATTACAGTTACTTGTATGCAAATGCTCCGTTACTTCTGCGTTACTTCATGCCTGGTCAACAGCCTATTTACAGATATCCCACATGTTCATTTGCAGCCACATTTTGTCCACACTTCAGTTGACTGCTTATATCTGATATTTGTTGATATTTGCTTTTTGTTGAGGTAGTTGACAGTCTCATGACATAGACATAGTCTTCGTATTAATATGTACATGTATATTATATTCATGTGTAGAGATATACGAACTAAATGCGACACAATAACTAAAGTAATAAGTAATATATAATAGGTAATATTATTACTTTTTATCAATTTTTAAAGTAATATGTAACGGATCATATTACTTTTTTAAAAAGTAATATGTAATATGTAACTAGTTACTATGACTGAGTAACGAGCCCAACACTGGCAATATTTCAGAGAAATAAAAAAAACCTAAATCATAAAATTATGCTTGCTGGCTTAATTTGAGAAACCTGCAGACAGGGATGTCAAGAATTGTTAGCAAAGGCAGCTAATTACAATCTATTATTTTCTGGTTTTTAAAAATTTTGCAAGGTTACCCCTTCACAAGTGACACTTTTTTCTTCTTTTTTTTTCTTAGTAACTAGTAGTTTTTAAGATGATAGACTTGAGGCTCGTAAGATTGTGGGGAGGGGATGGGGTCCACTTATCAAACATCCCAATTGAGCCAGTGCTCCAACTGTTGGATCATCAGATTTTGTTTCGAGTCAGCAACGAAAATACAAAATTCAACTTTGCAAAATATCATCATTGGACCTGCTTCTTCTGAAAAGTTGTAGTGCAGCATATTTCTCTAAACGATGTTCTTTTTCTTCAAAGCCAAGAGCATTAATATTTTGTCCAAATAGGGCTCCTTAAGTTAATCTTAGATAAATGCAATTTTCTTGCCTCGATTTTTTCAAACTCAAAGGTTTCAATATCATCTCTCAAATCAGCTTTTGTAAGCTAAGCTATACCCATTAATTAAACTTGATATACATATATGTTCTACCAACCCCTCTGAAAATAAGTGTGAAGGTTGTTCTTTTATTTGTCACAGCACTCCTGAATAAAATGCAAGATTTTCAAAATATGCCGAAAAAGTTATGAATGTAGCGTGAAAGAAGGTCTCAGCTTCGTATCGATGTAGAAATTAAAATATTCTGTTGGGAAAATTTTGAGATATTTGAGTTTTTAATTTTTTGTTTATCACATGCCATTTCGGACCATTATCACAGATTTTTTGCAAGTAACAAACTATTTCTTCATAAGATATAACTGTAGGTAGCACGCAGTATCGTATAAATCATTAACGTCCAACAGAAAATGTATTTTGAAGGAAAATGACCATCACTACATTTGTTTATCGCATTTTTTGTTTACTGGTATTTTGAGATTAAAAGTACATATGTGTAGTTTTGACAATTGTAGTCATGAAAATCCAAGCAGAACTGATTCATCTATTCTAGATGTCAAAATCCTTCTGTTGGCCAAAATTTATATGAATAGGTCATATCCATGTATTTTCCTGGTGCTTTGAGCTTTGAAGCAGCCAGCATTGTTTGCATATCTCTCTTGCATTACTTTATGTATGATACAGTTTATTGAGTATTTATTCTGTTTGAGAGTTCAAGTTTGCATTCGTCTGTGCTCTGGGCTTGATAGCATGCAGTGTTTTCATTGAACTTCTCAGTTTCATCTAAATTTAAGGACTTACTTGGTTTTGGTGTTGAGAAGGATTATTCTGGTGCTTGGAAAAAAGTTAATGTTATTTGTTATCTATAGGAAGGTGCTGAGACTAAGTTCCACTGACATAGAAGTGATTCTGACTTTTGTATTAAGCAGTTTCAGTCCAAAAACTGCCAGAAATGAAAAAATGAAAGTGGTAGAAAAACCACATTAAAGCAGTATTACAACTGTTTCAAAATAACCAGTGTCGAGGGGCAAATTTTGAGCCATGAACCCCTGTTATTGCTGTAGTACCGTAATACGGGGTGAATCGGGACACTGGGGTGAATCGGGACAGAACAGGAATGTGTTTTATTTCTTAAACTACAACTACTTCTATTTAACCCAGGTCCGTAATTTTTGGCACAATTTTAGCATATGCACTAGTGTATATCGCCCGCCGGCAATAATAAGGTCATAAGTGGCACTTATGACCTTTTACCACTGATTCATTTTTGGAAAGAAAAATATTTTACGCAGGTTTCCTGAAAATTTCATAAAAATCGGATAATTAGTTTCTGAGATATTTTAAGTTTTCACTTATGACTTTTGTGCATCTGTCAGTTTTCATTTGAATTAAAAGGTCATAAGTGGCTTATGACAACTTTTCAGTTTTGTAAAGTCATAAGTGAGCACTTATGACCTTTTAATTACGGGGATATTTAAGTCAATCTGAGCAAAAAAGTCATAAGTGCCACTTATGACCTTTTCTTCTTGTGACCCGATATTACCACCTGAACACAAAAAAGTCATAAGTGCCACTTATGACTTTTTTCCCTTGGACCTTGTGTTTCACCTGAACCCAAAAAGTCATAAGTGCCACTTACACAGTGTTTCACTTGCCTGGATAGTCATAAATGATGGGGTTATGACTTTTATCCAGAAATAAATGGAATCACTACACATACATAAAAATCATAACATCAGTTAAGAAGGAAGCCCATTGACAACAGGTCTTAATATCTGAGACAAGTGTTTTCTTGTCTCAGTTAATATGGAAGGAGCTCACAGGGATATGACACAGCAACAAAGTTCTCATAAAAAACGGTTTAATTTTGTGAACCACTATCCTCTTTCCTTAATATGCTTATTAGGCCTATTTCATTATTTTATAGAACTACATCAGATTATACAGTAATGAAGTGACAATCACAACATTGTGACATCATATTCGAAATAGACCTGTTATTTAAGGGGGTCTCTCAGTTGCAGGGTCCGAATGGTTGAAGCCTTTTTTAACCGGGCCAACCGCGGGCCGCCAGATGCACCCTGAAGCGAAGACTTTTAGAGGCTCTAAATGAAGAATTCTGGTCATTTAAAGCATGTTTTGTCTCAGAAAATTAATTTTGAAAATAATATTGCTGATTTATATGAATCACAAAAGGTGCTGTATGCTGGTTAGCCATTACTTGCTGCTTCAAGCATATTCCACCGTACACCTTCAGTATTTGGGGCGGGTTTTTTCAGGACCCCCTCTGGGTCCTTCTGAAAAATGTATTTGAGGGGGTCACAGGAGCATTTGGGGGGGTCAAAACCCCCTTGACCCCCCCCCCCCCCCCCCTCATTTCGAACACTGAATTATTCGCCGAACATGAGCTCTCAATATTGACACCTCATTGGCTGTGAATGTCACAGGGCTAGTCTGAAACCAAAATATCAGGGCAATGAGGGCATGACATTGTGATATTCTTGAAGATATCACCCTGCACAGTGATAAATTAAAGCTTTTGAAACTCATCTGAACACATAGTTTGTTTTCTCATGCAAATGTCATTTTGCAACAGTCAAGAGGATAAAATTAATATACTTTGCCACCACAGATCAGTGGTGTCCCTATTGGGGGGTGGGATGGGAGGCATATGCCCCCCATATTGGACCTGTGCCCCCGAGGTGCCCCCCCCCCATATGAGCTTTTCAACCTTGGCTAAATATAAAATTAGTATTATGGTTGCCCCCCCCCCAGAGAATTGCAGCCCGGGTTGCCCACCCCCTGCTGGATATCCTACGCCACTGCCAAAGACTATTGATTTTATAATAAAATCCTTTTTTTTTAATAATGTTCTATTTTAAATCTAAGATACTTGTCAAAGCACACGTGCTAAGTGGCACATGTCACTTCTCGCCTTAATTAAATGTTCTCAAACTTCTATTGGCTTATCAGTTTAGTCACTGAGGGTAAATCTATTATTTATCCCATGTCTGCTACATTAAAGTTACTTCTTGATAAAACATTGATCTCTGGTCAATACATTACAGGCAAGGAAATACATAGTAAGAGGGAAATACATACAATTTGATAACCTAATTCTATATTCTTTATTGATAGGCCAGAATTAATATGAGTCTATGAAAAGATCAGATTATGGCCGACCATCAGTTTTAACCTGATACAATACTTTTTCTGATGCTCGAAAAAATTCTTTCTTTGACAGAGAAGTGAAGGAAAAGAATCTGATGTTCATTTCAGTTGGACATCATCTATAGGAGTTTTTGCACTTATTAGGGCTGACCATTTAATTTCCAGGGAGGCTTCCTCTACGGGAAATTATTCATTTCACTTAACAGCAGAAGTAATTATTTAAGTTCGCAAAGTCACTGAATATTCATTCCTAAATCAAGTAATACTTCTTGAGTTGTTTTTTTTTATAACAATTTCCTGCCCACTTTTAGTGAAAAAAATAATTCTTTCTGGGCGAAACTGAAATATATATAAGTCATCCCTGGTGGGGGCATTTTTCAACATAACAAGGTGTAGCTTGATTTAGAAATGAACATTTGAGGATGTCACATGCCGAAAATAGATTATTACTGTTGCCGACTTGCCGTTACCTTGAAATAATTAATTTCCCATTGTGGAAAACTCCATGCCCTCCCCCATGGAAGGCTCACCACGAATTTCATGCCTGCATTGCAGTACATGACTGATAGTATACAATACATAATCATCTAATGGTCTCCCCCATGATCATCTAATGGTCACCCCCTAAGTGTTAATATTGCAATTTTATAGGGACACAGTCTTTAGGTTGTGACCTTTTCTTATAGGGACAAACATTTTGAAAACTACTTTTTTTTTTAAATCAAAGAGAAATATCATACAAGATATAATTATGCCTATAAGGGAGCGACCATTTAATTTCCAGGGGGCTTGAAGTTGTCCTCGACAGGGAATTTTTATTTCGTGATAACCGCAACAGTAATTATATGATTATTTCCAATAGGCAAAGTTGCCGATGATTCATTCCTAAATCAAGCAACACCATGTTAAATTTAGGCCTTGTCACACGTACCTATTTTGGAATTTGTGTTTTAACAGTGCTTAACACATTAGTATAAGTTCTGTGTAAGTTGAATAAGTTATAGGTAGGCCTATGTTACAAGTTGAAATACGTCGTCATACGTCCAGAAAAATTGATCAGTTTTCAAAATTGTCAACGTACATCGACATCTGGAGAATATAGTATTTTCATGTTTCTCAGTCTTTTCTCACAAGTCATATTTTGTCCACTTCAAACCAGATAAATGTAGCACAAAAATAATATGGAGAAAAAATTAGCAATCTGTGCCATATTATTAATTAAAGATCACCGAAAATGGTATACTGATTTCTTCATTTCCGTGGAATTGACCTGAAGCAACAAATCAGAATCAATTTTGTTGTTTGTTTTTAATTACAGAGAAATCTGATTAGTTTGGCAACTGTCCTTCACCAAAATTATTAGGTCACTATCAATTTAGTTATGCGTACCTATGAGCATTTAAATGCCCATACAAGATGTGAGAATACCAAAAAAATGAGGGATATTCACCACGAGTGAGTTCCTTTACCAAGCAGACCAAACCAGACCATCGAACTGACCTACACTCTGAGTGGGCTTTATTGTAAAACTTCCCGCAAAGTGCTTGTTAGAGGGCTAAACCTAACAGTCATGTCTGTTGTGCCCACCATAAATGTAGTTAATGGGATAAGATACAGAAATGTTACAATGAGACTGACAATATCAGAATACATGTGACGCTGTCAACGCTTTAGCAGATATTAATTGAAAAAATAAGTAAAACATTTTTTCAGGATGCTTTTGGGCACTACTCGGTTGATAATAATCATCTGATTGAAATTTTGTAAAGTCTTCCAGGCAGGCAAAACTTATCTGGACATTACTTGATGATCAGATTTTGTCCACAGAGCTGTATTTTCGCCGTCCGGTGCATTTATGTATGTTCATTCAGCTCGAAAATGCATCAACAATGAACTGTTGATTCCTGGGCGTTCCTCATTACGCTGACATGGGATAATGAATTTGAATTTGAATTTGAATTTATTAATTTATATAGCGCTCCTATTTGAAAAAACATTCTAGGGCGCTGTACAATAAATAAGGATTATGATAGATTAAAATATATAAAGAAATGTAAAAACATGATAATGACTAAAATAAATTAATTACTAAAAATAATTTTACCACGTTAAAAACATAAATTGGTAAGACGATAAAAACTAAGTTTATAAATAAATATTAACAAAATAATTGATTGAAGTGAAGGGTACACTTAACGCACATAATATGAAAACAGGGATGAAAATATGATAAACCCACTGGCCACGTTTGTTGCCTATGGGTCAGTTATTTATTAAAATATTCATTGAATAGTTGAGTTTTTAGTTTCTTTCTGAAGGAGTCAATATTATTACATTCGCGTAGTTCTGATGGTAGATTGTTCCAATGATGTGGGCCTGCGACTGAGAAACTTCTCTTTGCGAAGGTTGCTCGAGTTGTTTTTGGTACTATCAGTTTAATGCCGGTGTCAGAGGAAGATCTTGTTATGCGTGCTGGTGTTTTTTGTATGACGAGCAGGTTACTCAGGTATGATGGTGCTGTATCATGAAGACATTTGAAGACCATAAGGAGCAGTTTGAATTTACAGCGCTGTCTTATCGGTAGCCAATGAAGGTCACGCAAAGCAGATGTCGCGCTGTCATGTTTCTTGCGACCGAGAATTACCCTTGCAGCATGATTTTGTACGAGTTGAGCTGGTTTTAGTGTGGATTCAGGAAGATCGCATAGGATCGTGTTGCTGTAATCAAGGTGTGAGATGACTAGTGCCTGAATTAGCGTTTTGCAAGAATCGACACTTAGATGTTTTCGAATAGATTTGATGTTCCTGAGGTTCAGTGATGCCAGTTTGCACTTTTGTTGAATATGGGATTTAAAGTTGAGTTCTGCATCTATCACTACACCAAGATATTTAATGCTTGTGGCTCTATCAATTTTTGCATCACCAACTGATAAAAATGAGCTGTGACACTTCTTAAGCTGGGTTCTATGGCCACAGAAGATAAATTCTGTTTTATCATCATTCATTTTTAGACGATTCTCATTCATCCATATACGTATGTCCTTGACACACTTTTGCTGATCATTTAAACATTTTGACTCGGCTTGTGTAGTACCAGACGAGAAACTGCTATAGATGATATGGTCATCCGCGTATCCACTGATCTTGGTGTCGTAATTAGCAATTACGAGTTGCATCGTGCTTGCATATGCTGTGTATAGAATGGGACAGAAAATGGTAGATTGAGGAATTCAGATTTGGAATTGTTGATTTTTACATGCATAGACCTTGGTCGCAGATAGGAGCTCATCCATTGAAGTGCATCACCTGTTATTCCAAAACAGTTCTGCAGCACTTTCAGTAGGGTTGAATGGTCGACAGTGTCAAAAGCGGCACTAAGGTCCATAGCAACCAGACTGGTTATTTTCTGATTCTCCATGTTCCAGAGGATGTCGTTGATGACTTTAATAATGGCTGTCTCAGTGCTGAAGTATTTTCTATAGGCACTTTGGTATGATGGTAGAAGGTTGTTTGCCTCAAGATATGGACAGATCTGGGACAGGACAGATTTTTCGGTAATTTTGGAGAGGAAGCTTAAGTTACTTATTGGACGGTAATTAGAAAGGGTATTCTTGTCTAGGCTTGATTTCTTTATAAGTGGACAGATGATGGCATTCTTCCAGCAGTCTGCAAAAGTATAAGTAGAGAGCGATGAGTTGACAATCCGAGTGATTGGTTGGGAGAAGATGTCAATGTATTCTTTAACTAGTGTAGTAGGCACTGGATCCGAATCACAGCTAGCAGGTTTAGAGGATCGTAGGAGATAGTCCGGCGGCGGTGAGCTACAACCTCGCAGTAGGGTCTGGACAGCGTTTTTTTGTTGATTCTATATCTCTGAGATGTGCTCTCTCAGAATCTGAACGATGCCACTCTGTCATCGTTGGGCAATTTGCATAATATGCAAATTAAGGCGGCCATTACCAAAAATCTTGTTCTCGCCTGTATCTCAATAACTATGCATGATATCAACATAATTTTGGTGTCTATCCCCATGTTTTGAGGGGTAAATAATCCAACTAGGCCATTTCCATAAATTTCACACCAATCATTTTTGCAGAATTGACATATTGAGGCCGCCATTACTGAAAATCTAGTTTCTGACGATATCTCCGAAACTACAGGTGGTATCAAAATAATTTTGGTATCTACCACCACATTTTGAGGGTTAAATAATGAGATGAAGCCACTTCAGTAAACATCAAACCAATATTATGTATCTAACAGGCATGTTAACAAAGCTGCCATTACTGAAAATCTGGTTTCAGACAATATCTTATTACTTCATATGGTGTCAAAACACTATTAGTGCCTATCACCATGTTTTGAGGGATAAAGAAACATATTAAGTAATTTTCATAATGATTAAACAAATATTCTATACTGTATCTCACAACAACCTGAGAAGTAAGGCTGAAAAACCATGTGTTTTACACCATGTGGTTCAACTTTGCCATCGTTGTGAATCACATGAATAATTATCTAACCTTGGCATGTACACAATGAGTAGGGAAGTCATGATGTCACAATGTTTTGGGGCTCTGATTGGTCATGTGGTTGCCAAGAATGTTCTTGGGCCTTCAAGCAAAATAATGCTATATGAAATGACTCAATATTTTTGACTGCTGGTTCTATTTTTGTTGTGAGATATACCTTATTATCACCGATTATTGTGTTATTCTGCAATCTGACATTCAAAAGATTCACTGTTGTGAACCACATCCCTTTATGTTTTATCAAAGAATGAGCATATGTATATCAAAATAATTGTTGGGAAACCAACTAAGCCATTTCAGAAAGGACCAAGCAAATACGTTTGGATAAAGGTGCAAAGTCATTACAGAACAATTATTGCGCTGATGCATCTTGCCATTATTGATTTTTCTGTGTACGAAAACAAGTCATTTTTAACAATTTTGTCCCTGGGAACTGAACAGTGAACACCATCCATTTATTTTTATTCAAGGCTAATTTACAAGTGCTAAGGAAAGAGTTCATATGCTCCAGTCTGTGAGCATATAACATCTTGAGTGAAACAGCCAAATAAATGTCATACCAAATTACAAACAATGACACAGTAATCACCTTATCAGGTATACTTGTTCTCGCAGTGTGCTTCCCCATGAAATCTGTAAAACATTGATCAAGTAAGCTATTAAACAAGATGTGTCCATAGCAAAATCACACCTTATCATTTCCAGCACCTCTGGAACAGCAACATTGTCACTTGGTCCTAATTATTCTGAATTAAGCATTTACCAAATCAATCATTTTTCCTTAACAGACCTGATGGAATGCAAGATATCGTGAGTGTGAGCCAGTCTCCAAATGGTAGTCTAAATATACCATCATCACTTTTCATTTAAAATATTTTTCACAGAGTGGACAGTGTTGAAGCTCTCGAGTCCGGATTTGTCCTCAAGGTTGGCCTCGAGGTCATATTCCGATGGACATGGCCTTGGATGCCCAATTCTCTGCCTTGAACTCGGTCTTGGGTGCCTCTGGACTTGTCCCAAGGCCACGTTTTGATCAAAACGTGGCCTTGGCCTCAGTCTCAGAGACTCATGCCTCAGTCTGGGTGGCGGATGTCTTGGCCTCAACTAAAAAACTGTAAGTGGAGCTTGTGTCACAATTTTCTGCCAATCTGTCAAGAATAAAACTACTGAAGCTCATTGAAAGGCTAGCAAATAATTATCTCCCTTGAAAAAATTAATAGGTTAATAAAATTGTTGTATATCACCTAGGAAATTAACTTCTTAACAATTATTTGTGGAGAATAGCCAATTCTGGGCTGGTCAGTGACCAGGTATGGTGATCATAAACTGTAGGAACTGTTCTGAAACTGTCCTCATGCTTTTACCAGGCCAATGCACTACTTTTTCAATGTTAATTACTCCCATTGGAAGATCCTGAGGGTACAGGAAAGACGCTTTAAAGATAAAAATTCAAATGTTTTTTAAAATTGTGCATTGTATTGGGATATAAATGTCATTCTTTACAATTCTGCATGAGTCCACTTCCCTGATTGGAGGACAGCTCCACAGCTACTTTTCTCCTCTTGCCTAACTTTAATGCTTTATAGAAGTTGAACCTAACCTCTCATCTTACAATAAAAGGACCAAGTTCTCCTCTTATGCACTCCCATTCAGTAGCTGACATCACAGGAGAAGGCCAACAGCCCAACACTCATGGGTGCCTGTCAGGGGATCAACAGCCAGAGTTGACATTGAACATTGCTCCTGTCCTTGGCAAAGTAGAAAAATGTAACAAAAGCTCCACTTTCAGGGTTGCAGTTGAGGCTGAGACATTCGCCGCCCAAACAGAGGCATGAGCCTCTGAGACCAAGGCCAAGGCCGTCATCAAAATGTGGCCTCAAGGCAGGTCCGGAGACTTACATCACTGGCCAAATGCACCCGAGACCGAGTCCAAGGCCGAGAATTGGGCATCCAAGGCCATGGCCATCAGAATATGACCTCGAGGCCGGCCTTGAGGACAAATCTGGCCTTGAGAGCCTCAACAGTGTCCACTCTATGAAAAATAATTTAAATGGAGAGTGATGATGTTATATTTAGACTGCCATTTGGAAATTGGCTCTTACTCACAATATCTTGCATTCCATCAGGTCTGTTAAGGAAACATGATTGATGTGGTAAATGCTTAATTCAGCATAATTGGGACCAAGCGACAACACCGTAAATTTTGAAATTTGAGTTAGCTTAATTGATTGAGTGAGATGGTTGCACAATTCCTATGAGCCAAGATAGCTTGTTGTTTGCAAGTTATAACAACATAAAGATTATCATAACTCAAAACGGCAAGCTATCATGGCTCAAACAAATTGTGCACCCATCTCACTCAATCATTTGAGCTAACTCAGAATTTCAAATTTTACAGTGAATGGAGCTGTTCCAGAGGTGCTGGAAATGATAAGGTGTGATTTTGCTATGGTCACATCTTGTTTAATAGCTTACTTGATCAATGTTTTACAGATTTCATGGGGAAGCACACTGCGAGAACAAGTATACCTGATAAGGTAATTACGGTTTCAATGTTTGTAATTTGGTATGACATTTATTTGGCTGTTTCACCCAAGATGTTAGAGTTCCCCCGTGGCCTAACTGGTAAGTGCGCTTGTCAACTGGCTTTGAGGGCGTGGGTTCAAGTCTCACCCCGGGAACTCACTTTAGTCCGAGCCCATGGGACATTAAATGGAGGCGGGTTGTATCCAGTGTTCTATGCCGGGGCAACTGAAAGACCCTAGGCATCCCTGAATTAATAGGGTATGTGCCAGACTCCCAGTCTTCTCATCTCATCATCATACGGCGGTCGCCTGCCTCGATGTAGCCCATCAAGGTGCTGCAGAGGCGTAAAACACAAACAAACAAACAAACAAACAAACAAACAACACCCAAGATGTTATATGCTCACAGCCTGGAGCATTCAAACTCTTTCCTCAGCACTTAATTAGCCTTGAATTAAAATAAATGGAAGTGCAGACATGGCAATTGGTGGTGTTCAACAAAATTGTTGAAAGTGACTTGTTTCCGTATACAGGAAAAATCAATAATGGCAAGATTCATCAGCGCAATAATTGTTCTGTAATGACTTTGCACCTTTATCCAAACGTATTTGCTTGGTCCTTTCTGAAATGGCTTAGTTGGTTTCCCAACAATTATTTTGATATACATATGCTCATTCTTTGATAAAACATAAAGGGATGTGGTTCACAACAGTGAATCTTTTGAATGTCAGATTGCAGAATAACACAATAATCGGTGATAATAAGGTATATCTCACAACAAAAATAGAACCAGCAGTCAGAAATATTGAGTCATTTCATATAGCATTATTTTGCTTGAAGGCCCAAGAACATTCTTGGCAACCACACTGTCCAATCAGAGCCCCAAAACATTGTGACATCATGACTTCACTGCTCATTGTGTACATGCCAAGGTCAGATAATTATTCATGTGGTTCACAACGATGAACCACATGGTGTAAATCACACGGTTTTTCAGCTAAACTTCTCAGGTAGTAGTGAGATACAGTATAAAATATTTGTTTAATCATTATAAAAATAACTTAATATGTTTCTTTATCCCTCAAACCATGGTGATAGGCACAAATAGTGTTTTGACACCATATGAAGTAATAAGATATTGTCTGAAACCAGATTTTCAGTAATGGCAGCTTTGTTAACATGCCTGTTAAATACAAAATATTGGTGTGATGTTTACTGAAATGGCTTCATCTCATTATTTAACCCTCAAAACATGGCGGTAGATACCAAAATTATTTTGATACCACCTGTAGTTTCGGAGATATCGTCAGAAACAAGATTTTCAGTAATGGCGGCCTCAATATGTCAATTCTGCGAAAACTATTGGAGTGAAATTTATGGAAATAGCCTAGTTGGATTATTTACCCCTCAAAACATGGGGATAGACACCAAACTTATGTTGCTATCATGCATAGTTACTGAGATACAGGCGAGAACGAGATTTTTGGTAATGGCCGCCTTAATTTGCATATTATGCAAATTGCCCAACGATGACAGAGTGGCATCGTTCAGATTCTGAAAGAGCACATCTCAGAGATATAGAATCAACAAAAAAACATTGTCCAGACCCTACTGCGAGGTTCCCATGAAATCTGGGGTTTGGCCGCCGGACTAAGATTTCTCACCGTGGCATCAGAAACTTTATTGAACTTTTCAAATTTATTGTTACATGACACTTTTGGATTAAAGTGATCAAAATGATCTAGCTTTTCACGAATATTAGAGATCTTACTAAGGAAGAATTTGCAGAAATCATTTGCAAGGTGTTCATCGGAGACTGCTGTTGGTAAAGTGACCTCTTTTGAAACACCCGTGAGTTGTTTCACAACATTGAAAAGTTTTTTAGAGTCAATTCCACATTGAGAAATGAGGCTGTTTAGATGAAGATCTTTTGATTTGTTCAGGTGTGTTTTGTAGTTGTTACAGGCATCGATGTACAGATTTTTGTTCTCAGCGGTTTTTGAAACTCTCCATATCCTTTCTAATTTACGACGGTGACGTTTCAGTTCCAGGGCGACAGAATCAAACCATGGAACCTTTTTTCTTGTTGAAATCTTCTTACTGGTTACTGGTGCATGTTTATCCAGGACAGCTTTGAAGGATTGATTGTAAGCATCAACCAGACTGTCAGTGTCATTGATGTCCGATGTTACAATCTTTTCAGCAGCAGATTTGAAGTCGATGGCGAGTTCTTGTTTATTGATGTCTTTAATCTTTCTGTATGTTATTGACTTGTTTACAATTGGAGGTCTTTCGATGTTGATAAATGTAGACACAAAGCAGTGGTCGGATATGAAGTATTGAGAGGTGGGAGGACTAATGTTAATTTTGCTGTTTTCATAAGTGATGATGTAATCAAGTATGTGTCCATTTATATGTGTCGAATGCTTGACATGTTGTGTAAGTCCAAGACTTTCCAAGTTTTCCTCAAAGGAGCGGGTTATGTTGTTTTCATGGTCGTCAGAGTGAATATTAAAGTCTCCAGTTATAATTAACTCATGATTGTATTCAGCTAGTGAAGTTGTAACAAATTGTGGAAATTCTTCAAGGAAGACGGAAGTAGTTACTGGGTGCTGTTTACTGTATGGCGGACGATAGATAATAGCTAAGTAGCAAGGGAGTTGCTTATCATTTATTTTCCAGATTGAGAATTCAAAGGATTGAAGTACTCCGCTCTTGCAGAACTTAATGTCTAGGGACTTTTTGAAAAGGACTGCTGTACCTCCACCACGTCTGTCAGGTCTAGGAATTACTTGGAAGTCGACTTGGTCGTTGCGTAGCTCATTGATGGAAATAAGATCATCTAATGGAATCCAAGATTCAGTGATGGTACAAATATCAATGTTATCTGTGATGAAGTGATGTAACAGTGGGGAGGTTTTGTTTTTTACTGATCTGACGTTGACTGTTGCGAGCTTGATCTTTAGGTAGTTGTCCTCAGGTTGATGATTGAAGGATGGGTAGATCAGGTTGTTGGTTGACCTTGTTGGATGTTTTTCCCTAGTTTTTTTAGTTTTTTCCAATGGCCACGATTGTTGCCTATGGAAGGAGAATTGAAATTGATTTTGTTTCTCATGGTGTTTTGGAGATTCCATTGGCCACGGTTGTAATTATTTGTCAATGTATTGGTGGCATTGGTGTAGTGATGATCTGATTTGAGTCCATTGGCCACGATTGTTGCCTATGGGCATTAGGGTTGGAATTGCATTTTTTTGTAATACAGTTTGAATGTTTTGGATTCCAGAGGCGATATTTGAAAAGTTGTTTACGTGTACTCCGAGTTAGTTTGGAGGCATCTGGTCGGAGAGACAATAGATCTTCTCGGTTATACTTTAGGACGGTTGTTGATTGCTTGTTTGATGAAGTGGTCTCGGAGGATGGTTTTAAAGCACTGTAGTGATCATTTTGTCTGTGAATTTTAATGGAGATGTTGTCAGTGTTGTTGTCCAACTGATAATCGGTGTTCCTTAAGTCTGGGTGGACACAAACTGTGTGTCTGCTGTTGGAGTTGATGTCGTTGATGTCCAAGTTTACTGAAAGCGCATTGGAGATGATATTTGGAACAATATCTCCGTAGGTGTTGTTGTAGCACTTGTGAAGTAGATATTTCTTGACGAGTTTTGAAATAATGACAATGACAATGAAGTGCACTTTATCTAGGAGACCGTAAATAGGTTATGTCATGCCTTGGACCTGTATTTCCCTGATATTCAAACGGGTCTTGGAAAATACGGGGTGTCTGGTGAAAATATCATTGAAATATGGGCCAAACCATGAAATAAGCTGTAAGTATATTCTAGACCTCTTATTGGGGCAGTTTGTTCATCAAAATCTTTCAAGGTTTATAAAAACAAGAAATAAAACTTAGCTGGATAACCATAACCTATAAAATCATGTTTTTGACACCATAACAGGGGAAAAGTTCACTTATGACCTTTTACAATTTTGGCACTTATGACCTTTTTGCTTCATTTTGCTGTTTTAATGCAGAATTTCATTAGCGGTAAAAAGTCATAACTCAAGGAAGCAAGCTACATTGTTGCGAGGCATATCATTTTGAAGCTAATTCACACAGGAACTCATCTAGATCTAAATCAAATGCAATCTCAATGAATAAACTGCCTAAAACTGCAAGTGAAAATTCACTTATGACTTTTTACTTTTTAAGTACAATAATTTTGGCCTTGTGTTAAAAGGTCATAAGTGATTATTTTGCCATAGCTGCATGGATATTGATAAATTTATGATATTTTCACATCCATATTTCTATTTTGTCATTAAGCAAAAGATTCATGCCCTGAGATGGCGGTTTTACACTTTGGCTACTTCAGGAGAACCCATAAATGGTTTTTTGTGTTTATCTCAAAACTATGATTTTGCACTTATGACTTTATTATTGCAGGCGGGCGATATTGTGGTCGAGTTTTATCATTCTAACTGCAGGCAGTGAGGAGCTGCAGCACTTTAAACTTGGCCCTGCAGAAACTTAATTTTCGATATGTGGTCAAAACTTTGCTCATATCACAAAAAGCATTAATATTAGAGAGACAAAAATAGCAGGAAACTTTTATAACCTATATTTGGCTAATTAAGGGACCAGAAGAGCTGACTAGATGTGAGATTTTGTATGTTTGGTCATGGGTTCAGATCCAGGGCACTGACAAAGTATTGAAATCAACAAAAATGACGCTTCTCATTTTCATTTGAGTGTACAAGCATGGCTTTTTAAAGAATATTATTGAAATTGTCATCACTGATATTTGATTTAGTTCAGAATTACTTATATATGGCATAATCAAAGTTGCCCCGAATGATGAAACCCTTTGCCAAATATTGGTGGTTTTATACGCAGCATAATATAAACTTATGATAAATAATATTTTTGACTTATTTGTTGAAGTATCTATTTGATTACAGAAATTATTTCGTTATTTTATGGTATTTTTCTTGATAGTTTCTCCATCCTCCAGCACCTGCATTATGGATGACGTCACAATGACCATTGTTATAAATATATAGCTACAAGTTAACAAATTCTTACAATGCTGATGACGTCACAATGTTGATTGCTCTCAAGACAGATTAGTTTTTCCATGCATACCCGAAATAAATCTAGGGGTCAATTAGTGCATTTGGGCGGTCCTTTGAGGTAGAAAGACTGGTCCTTCAGTAAAGAAAATTTATATACTGACTGACTCTATCCAGATGCTTCAGAAAATGTAAAAATTTGAAAAACTTTTGGTCACAATTTACCTATCATTCAGAGTAACTTTAAATGAAAAATGAATATTTTAATACTTTTGTGTAATTTATCATATTTTCAAAAATATGCAAATTTTACATGTAATTGAGATTAGAATTTTCTCAAAATTCTTTTTTTGTATATCAAACATATTTTCTATTGTTGATTCACATGTAGCAATCACCTAAACACGCCAGAAAGTATTATTTCATAGAAATAGAGGACTGTCCCGATTCACCCCAAAATAAGGGGTGAATTGGGACAGTGGTTTTTCATCAACAAATCATTGAAAATTAAAGACATCTTTTGATGCTCCTAGGGATAGTTGGACCTTAATTTTGGACATAAATAGGCACCATATTTTGATTAATAAGATGATTTGTGACCATGCTATGACAGAAAAACCCTCAATTCTGTCCCGATTCACCCCATATTACGGTACCTCCTCCTGCACTGCATATTAAGTTTGGAATTTGGAATGAAATTTATCCTTAATTGAAGAAACTCATCCCAGATCTTGATTAGTAGCTTGAGGCTCTTTACATCCAAAAGGAGCAGCACCATGGATGCACATTTGAGGGTAACTAGGGCAACAACCTCCTTGCAAACCTTGAAATGTTGAGCAACATATTACCTCAACACTGAATGAAGTTTCACACTGCTTTTGTCACACTTTGTGATGCCCGTCAAGCCTCATTTGGCTTTACAATTGATGATGCTTACCAAGGCAACATTGCAAAACTTGAAAGAGCATACCGAGAATTGAGGATTTCTTTCACTACTAATGTTCATATCCTTCTCTGTAAACTCAGTATCACCCAATAAATCACTCAACAATTTAATGATGCAGTAAATTTGTTTCTTTACATGTTTAATATGACATTTCATTGCAATTGAACAGAAGAAATCTTTTAAATGGCACTTATGTGATAAATATAGGATGGAGTGTGTTGCAAACTCTTATGATCATGTTTTTTGGTAAAAGTGAATCTTACTGCCTGCTAACTTACTTTTATGACAACCTGTATGATATGAATTGAAATGCATGATGGTAAGGCAGAGGTTGTTCAATAATTGGGATGATTGATGTTCTTGATTCAGTAGCTGTTGAAGAGTCTTTCAGGTTTTGAGTGACAACTCTCGACAACCTACTCAGAAAGAGGCTCAGTGCCTTCATCATCTGTTCATTGAACAGTGGCACAGGTTATGATGTAAATTAAAGAGTTGTGATAAATCAAAAATATAAAATTCAAATATCTCAAAATTTTCCCAACAGGATATTTTAATTTTTACATCGATACGAAGCAGAGACCTTCTACTATCACGCTACATTCGTAACTTTTTCGGCATATTTTGAAAATCTAGCATTTTATTCAGGAGCGCTGTGTTGTTTGATGAATTACATCATCATAACATATGTATTAGTTAGACACAGATTTAGAGGTTCCATCTGTTATCTAACTGACAAAATTGCATGTTAGAACCCGACAAAGAGGTGTCTAACTGACTTAGACATCATACGCCTCATGCAAAATAAGCAATTATCTGATTGTTTGTTTGCTGTTGTTAACGGTGCAGGACGCTAACATGCAAAAATTGTCAGTTTGATACCAGCTTTTCCAATGGTATAAGTATCTGGGTGATGCTGTCTCTGTTCGGGACTGACAAGTGGCAGCAGAATGCTGACAGTCCCTGGAAAATCGAATTGGGTCAACAATGATTTGATCTGTTTTGGACAGATCACAAGATCAGGTCGCACAATGGCTGTCGGCTGTCCATATTACTACGCCAAACTACTTTCACAAAGCATGGTTGCTTGCAAAGATCCAGTCCCTGCTTTGAAATGAAAATGTTTGGAAATCATGAGAAAAAAAGTTTTGAAACTTTAGCATTAACTTTGCCTGTGAATCATCAGAAGTTTGATGGTATTTAATCTACTTATGCTATTTAGTGCATGGTAAATTGTGGTCAGAAAAGTGTCTAAAAAGAATGCTCTCTCACTTATTCACGTGTCCATACCAAGCCAATGTTTTTGCTTTGTGATATCGAAAATGCTCATTTGTATTTATTCTGTTACTTCATGGAGATTTATTAACTAGAAAAACAATATAATTTACAATTTCATAAAAGCTTGTAACACTCAAAAAAATGTCTTGTCCATACCAAAAGCGGCCCCCCTCTATACTGGCATTATATGTGAGCTACAATATATACATCCTCCATGATAAAAAGTAGTTCAAACTTATTTTGGTATTTAAAAGTTTTGAAACTTTAGCATTAACTTTGTCTATGAATCATCAGTAGTTTGATGGTATTTAATCTACTTATGCTATTTAGTGCATGGTAAATTGTGGTCAGAAAAGTGTCTAAAAAGAATTCTCTCTCACTTATTCAAGTGTCCATACCAAGCCAATGTTTTTGCTTTGTGATATCGAAAATGCTCATTTGCATTTATTCTGTTACTTTATGGAGATTTATTAACTAGAAAAACAATATAATTTATAAATTTTAAAAAAGCTGTGTAACACTCAACAAAATGTCTTGTCCATGCCACAAGCGGCCCGCTCTATACTGGCAATTGGGGAAAGTAGGGTAATATGGGCAGTAGTTTAATATGAGCACCCTTTGCCATATGAAAACTAATGCTGGTAGGTGCTGACCTCTGTTGGAATTTGTAAGTCTTTTGAACCTGATCATCTTCTCAGAAGACAGTATCTTGATTGCTGCCATGATATTCAAGGTATTGTCACTGGAACATTTGGTTGTTATTTCTTTCGTCGTTTTTGCTTCGGGAAATTGCCTCTAGTATGTTGTTCACTGAAGAAGATGCCTCGAAGTGATGTAAATTTGGTTAGAGATACTATTCCCTGGACTATGAAGTGTGGAAAGTGGCTGCCCATAATATCAGATATTTGTGATGCACTGAAATACAGCATGACATAGGCGTATCGCAGGGGGGGGCAGGGGGGGCGATCGCCCCCCCCAAAAGTTTGGGAAACAGTAAGATTCGGGCAAAAAGGCTAAAAAATTCGGGCAGATGATTGCGTAAAAACTATTGAAAATTAATGATTTCCAGGCAATTTCATTTGAATGGTATTTAATTTAGACCTTGAAATTCGGGCAAATGTCGCTCGCCCCCCCTAAAAATCGCGCGCGCCGTACGCCTATGCAGCATGATGTGTTGTAGGTTAATATGAGCACATTGTTTGTCTGATTTTATGGGCATATGGGTGCTCCTGTATTTATTGTGCAAAATGTTTGTCTGCTAATACGGGCATGTCCAGCAGGGGTGCTCACTGCTCATATTATCCTACCGAATACTTAGTTTTCAACTTCTTGTACCGACCCCCTTGTTGAGCACGGCCTGCAGTGCCTAATATGTAGATAATGGTATCCCACAAAATTTGAAAAATTCTAAAGATGTTGTTATGGACTCCTTGTGTGCTATTGTCTATTACAATATAAGCTGTCATCCTCAAGAATAGCAGTTATCCGAGTGCTCATATTATACCTGGTCGCATGTCAAAAGGTCGTACAATTTGCGTTACATGGCCGTTTTGGACCAAAAATAGTTTTCTTCAAAAATTACTAAAATAGACTAAGGACAACCAATTAAAACCAAAATTAACCACGATTATGCAATAATTAGGTCTGTATATGGCATAAAAAAATTGTTTCACTACACAAATCAATGTAAAATCCAGATTTCAAATGCATTTTTCTCGAAAACTACTTCATTCCACTAAAGCTGCTGTAAAATACAAAATACTCCATGTATCACCATGAAATTGTCACTTATGCTGACCAAGACGATGATCTTACTGATTTGAGCAGTAAAAAGAAGTATCTCTTCTCCAATACCTAATACATAGATCCACAAAGTTATGATATAGCAACCCGCAAAAAACGTTTTCCAGCATCATGTGTATAACTGAGCTGGAAGCCTGAGTACATCTTGAAATCTCAAGTAAAAGGTTTCAAAACCTTACCAATATACCTAAGAACTAGTTCAAACATCTTACTTCAATTATTATCAAAAATTCATGTGACATCTCACCTATATTCCCAGTCTCAATTTTTTCGGGTGATAAAAAATCAATATCTCAAGTGAGTATGTAATTTCAGAGCAATCCTTCTACTTTAACAGAAATTCCTGCCCCTTTTCATGATATGAGGGCACAAAAGTAAACTATGAATTGTTATTTAGTAGTTTTGATCATTTTTGAGTCCAGTACATAGCTATGAAGCCAGCATAAAAATCTGTACCAATCATGCGCGCATGTGTTACATTTTTTTCAGGGTTTTTCAGAGCATCACAGATGTCAGAAAATAATTGCAAACCTAACCACATTTTATACCACATTAAGCCCTGATTTATGAGAATTTGGAAATTATCACTTTCCACATTGTATGATTTTACTGGTTGAAGTTCTGATGGTTTGAAACTTACAACCCCTCTCCAATTTGACTCTTTTTTACATGTGTTACAAAAGTTTCAGGGTAAACTAGACAAGCTGTACAGCGAGTGGCTTACCTGCACACAAAATCTGAGATATGCAATTAAAAGTAGAAATCATGAGCATTTATTTTATATAAGTTTGAAGTTCCTAGCTTCAACATTAAGAGTTTCAGACCGAATCTAAAAAAACATGTTGATTTTTTTTGGCAAGGGGGACAGGTTGACGTTGCTTTGCATTAAAGGCTCTACAAAAGACATGATAATAGTTAGATAGACGATGTAAGCTTTCGGGGCTTGACAAGAAATTGCGTATTGCTACAGAGAAAACCAGAACAAGATATCTTTTGTCATTGGCATGCAATCTCACTTTCAAGATGATTTTTTCAAATCTGATGTAACGCGGGACACAAAAAAATCACCTGTTTTCTCAAGGTTTTTGGTGGCTAACAGCCTTATTCTGTAAGGGAGATTCATTTTTTGAGGTTGATATGAAACTAAAGAGGCTAAGCATTCCAGTGATATATAATAAGTGATGGTACATACAAGACATGTGTTTGTAATCATCACATAAATGTAAAATTTCCCAAATTGTACAACATCACGACACGCGACCACCTCTTAGGTGCCCATAAAATGCTCCATCAGTTTAATATGGGAAATTTTTAATTTTTTTTCACAGTGATATAACTCAAAAACAAATTGAAAAAATGTCCTAAAATTACCTTCACGTTTTAGCCATATTCCAACTCTGTCTCACAAAGCTGGAATACTGTACTTTTTACATTTATGCTGATGGCTAGAGCCACGAGACAAAAGTATGCTCATATTACCCAACTCTCCCCTATATGTGAGCTACAATATATACATCCTTCATGATAAAAAGTAGTTCAAACTTATTTTGGTATTCAAAAGCTGTCTGCTTAAAATTGAAGTCAACCAAAGTCAGATTAGATACTTACAGAGTTTTTGGAAATAAACTAGACCATCACTAAATGATGGAAATGTCCTGGTTTCTTCCAGACGCTGTCCTGGTTTCTTCCAGAGATTGAAATTCTGTTGACCGCTCAAAGGAGCTCGCAAATTTTGTACCTTAGGTGGCAGCAAATAGCGGTCAACTTGTAGACAGTTTGTGATGTCTAAAGGGGGTTTAGAATAGTCCGCAAAATATGTTCCAGACCAATTTTTTGTTTCATTAACGGAAATCTAGGCAAAATTACATGCAAAGCACAGGCCGAAGCCAGAAAGGTGTATATGAATCAAATAATATTCCAAACAACCCAATGCAAATTTGTGCAACACTAATGGAATGGTGAGCAGTTTTCCATTTCCAAACTTTCGATTGGCTAACTCTCCTATGTGGATGAGTGGTTTGGTTCAGTTACAGTTCATTGAAGCATCTATAAATAAGTGAAGGTATCAAATTTGAACAAGCTAATCATACATAATCCTAGTGTCAATGCATTTTGTCCGTTTCTTGAAATTAATGCTTGTAATATACAAAGTTATGCAACTAAATCTGTGATGTCACAGTTTTGAGATAGAGCGAAGTACAAACTGGAAAAACACACATCTGTGAAAATGATAAACGCTTATAAAATCATTCAAGTTAAGCCACCTTGTCTTGTAGTTTGATAACCAACTGATTAGTCCAGTCTATATACAGTTTAACCCCCAAAAAATTGCTACAAAAGGTTTTTCAACTGATTCTGTTAGGTATAGGTGTACTTTTTAACATACTAAAAGTTTACCAAAATCGGACCTTCGGAAATGTGTTTTTTTCAAGATGGCCTCCAAGATGGCCGACGAAACCTTCAAATGGCAATAACTCAGGAACTCTCCACTCAAATTTGATGATTTTTGCATCTAAACCTAGGTTTTAGGGGTCAAGGAACACATTGAGAGCATCAAAAATGACATTGGACCAATATTTAATATATACAACCCTAATATGGTGCACAACATGGCTGCCGACGCCTCAATTAAGCCGACTGTTCACTCAGATTTGGCCATCTTTAGGTCCATTGCCAATTAGGAACAAACATTTTTAAATGTCATTGAATTGTTGAAAAATGGTTTATTTCATAATTTTTCAATTTAGTTTCTAACAATCAACTATATATAAATCACCACTAATACCTCTGTCCAAGGAGTCTTTTTACATTGTTCAATTGTCTGGCGTCATCTTGTTGACTGTCGGAAGTTGTCATCCATATCGATCTCTTGAGTGTTGGTTGAACTGTCATAGTTTTCAGTTTGGTATTGACCACATGCTGCAGTAGGCTACTAGAAAGTCCACTATGTCTACAGCTTCATTGGGAGGATTTGCATCCTGATGAACAGTTATAACAAATAACTTTCATATGTTTGTCCGGAGCCGATTTCTTCTCCTTTTCATGACAGAAATTAAGTAATATGGATCCGTCCTTCTATCCATAATCTGTAGAGTTCATGTTATTTGCATGCCATGTCCAACCACACCCTAATTTGTAGAACATGCCAGGCTACAGAATAATGTGTAGGGGAAGTTGGAAGGAAGTCCTTTAAGGGTGACAGATGCCTTAGCAGACGCCAACTTCTTTGTGAAAATGTTGTGACGCAGTAATGAAAGTTTATTCTTGGACTTGCCACCAAGACAGCAATAATCATACCTTTGCCCAATTCTGCCGTCATAATCTCTTCAGATTTATTTGAACATATGAATGTACCTGCACAGCACTTCATGACAAGATCAGATTTCACTAATTTACGGAAAGGCAACTTTTCTGATGCCAATTACTCTGGAGCATGAATCACAGCCCAAGTAAGCTTGGATGAAGGGAAACTCACTGTGTACATCATCTCCTGATATTTCTTTCAACGAGTTAAATTAATGTAACAAGCTCTGCGTTCTTTTGAATGTTAATTGGTGTCAGAACAGAAATAGACGGCCTAATTATGAATTTTGCAGTACTGATAAGGAACAAGTTCAGCAAATCGGTATCTTTGCCAAAGTTTTGGTGCAAAGACAGACATGCTCAAAGGTGCCTTAACAATATCAACATCTGCCAGGTGAATTGATGATGTGATATTATCCTCTGTTGGTGTAGTGCTGGTTAGACCAATCATGTGTGCCTTGTTCTTGTCAAGAGACAAGAGGTCTTTCCTTTTGTCTGAAAACTCTGTTTCAGTTGCGAAGTTTATGATAGGGTGTCAGTTCATAACTCAAAATATCATCTGGGGAAAGATTTCCTTATCTTGACACTCCAAGGAACTTTAGAAAGGCGAGTGCAGGATCAATGGCACAGTCAGGAGCAGTCAACAAGGCAGAGATATTCTAAAAAGTTTTTGCCTCGTGTTTCCGATTTTTTGGTAAATGTTAACTTTCCGACAATATCCTCTATGATCTCTTTCCCAATCCCTTTGAGGTCATGCACAGTCACATCTGTCAAGCTAATAGTCTTTTGACAATATTTCTCAGGGTAGTACCCAAAGTAAGACTTTTAATGCATGCTTCCAATGTATATGCATGTTTTGGACTTAAAACATACATAATAGGTCTGGTTTGCGGAATCTTGTATTACACTGTTGCACAATTCAGAAGGTGTAGATTATCATGATTATATCCAAAGGTTCTGCAGGTCATCAGCCATCCCACTGCTTCCAGTTGGACAACCAGTGCTCATTAAAAACCTCATTAAAATTTCTTCTGTTACAAGTTAGCTATTTAGTCCTACCCACAGTCCCCAGCATTGTTTGCTTTGTCAACAGCCATGAAGACAAGGAACAGTTAGAAACTCCCCTGTAACAGGTTAACACCAAGATGTATATTCTCGAGGTTGCTCATTCCTTGCAGACAGTAATGAGCACACCTCAAATAGTTGAAATGACCTGCTGTGGCAAATGTACATGCAAGTAAGCAATCTGAAATCCCTGCAAATGCAGGAACCAACCCAATACAATTGCCTTGATTATCAGCTGGTTTCACACATTTTATTCATTCCTGTTCTCTCTGTCGGTGTCCCAATAGTACTCAGAAAGTTCATACTATTATGGAAACCCCCTGACAAGATAACAATTCTTATTTTGTGGTGCATCAATAATAATTTCAGGTGCTTTCCAAGTCAAGGGCTGGTCAAAATTTACGATAGTAGGAAGCTTTTGCTTCATCAAGAGGTTCCGAAGTCTAATATGGACAAAAAGCAACCCTTGTATCCTGAGTACATATTTATCATGGACGAGAAGAATGCAACTGAGGATTGTCCAGGATTTGAGCAGCTGGATGTCTGAGTTGTTTTAAAATGGTTCCCACCTGCTCTGCTGAAGGTCTTTGCCTGCATGGGTTCGAACCTTGGTTGGAGAACCCAAAATCTGCAGTGGTCAATCATAAGCAAAATCCTGCATAGATGTGATTCAGATGGGACATCAAATAGTGGCCCCCTTGTGTCATTATCTATGCTGGGCAAGTAAAGGATCACATCACTTACATTGGGTAAACGTGTAAGATGTTGAGCAGTCTCAAATCTGATCAATAATACTAATAGCACCACACCTCTCCCGCAAACATTTAAACTCATACAGAGTTATCAAGGACTGTTGGCATCTCATCCAGATTCAGATCGCATCAATCAACCCTCTTGACCTAAAACATCTATCTATTTAAGGATGCTACATGCATCTGTCCTGATAAATGATGCAAATTTGGTCTTACCTGTCTGAAAAATCGGAAATTCCTTAAAGAATACCCTGTTTCAAGGATACTTTGCAAACCTGCATTCTAAGATAGGGGATTTTGTCATGTTTTCTGATGCTATTTCCAAGATGTCCTTACAGGGAAGAGAATGGTTCTCAAATTTCAGTGGAAAAATTGTCTAAATAAAAGTGTCTGTGGCCATATTGGAGTTTAAAAGCTCCATAATTGTCCAATGTCTCAATGTGTTCTTGCCCCCAAAAACCTTCGTTTGAATGCAAAGATCATAAAATTTGACTTTCTTGTGGGCCCACTGCTGTATATAATCAATGCCAAACTGAAAAACTTTGATGATGCCAACAACACTTACGACAAAAATGGTGGATAATTGATGACTTCAGAACAGTGTAAATTGACTTTATAAACAAATTTATGCGTTCTCGAAGTTAATGGTCATTTATGGCCAATTGCTGTTAACTAAATTGAATAATATGATGCAATGAATCATTTCTCTGTTTTCACTCAATGACAACTAAAGCAGTTGCATTCTTTTAATTGGCAATTGATACAACGATTGTCAAATCTAATTGAATGGTTGACTTTATCGAGGTGTCGGCAACCATATTTTACACCATATTAGCATTGAACATGTTAAATAATGGGCCAATGTTATTTTTGATGCTCTCAATGTGTTCCTTGACCTCGAAAACCTAGGTTTAGATGCAAAGATCATCAAATTTGAGTGGATAGTTCCTGAGTTATTGCCATGTGAAGGTTTCGTCGGCCATCTTGGACGCCATCTTGAAAAAAACATATTTCCGACGGTCCGATTTTGGTAAACTTTTAGTATGTTAAAAAGTACACCTATACCTAACAGAATCAGTTGAAAAACCTTTTGTAGCAATTTTTTGGGGGTTGAGGGGTTATTTTTCACAAATAGACTGGACTATGATCCTGGTCCTGGGCTGGTCTCGTGGTTAGGTGTTGCAGTGGTGGCTAATGGCCTGCTGCTGCTACTCCAGCTCTCTACAACTTAAGGCCACAGGGCAGTGGATCCATGGGGTGTCTCGAAACTTTAAATAATAACTAGCAGTGTACCCGTCTAAAGACGGGTAGAGGGGGCATTAAAATTGTACTGTTGATTTATACGCAATCAGGAGTTATGTGAATAAGTCATCATGATGTCTGTAATACTTGTTTATGGCGTATTGAAGTGAAACCCCTGACCTCATCTGTCTCTTTATGTTGGACAGCAGTTTGACGTTTCAATGCTGGTTTGTCATTGGGGTATAGTCCTTGGTTCGTAAACAGAATAAAAGTTTTTAAAAATCTATATGTAATGTATCCTTCTATCTGTGTGACTCTATGGAAGTGTTGAAATACAGGAGATCCATTTGTGTAAGAGATAGATCTCCCTCTATCTATCTATCTATGTATCTAAGTATCTAAGTATCTATTTATCTACCTATCTATCCATCTAAGTATCTATGTGTCCATCTATAAATCTGTCTATATGTGTATCTATGTATCTCGATCTGTCTATCTAAACCTCGATGTATCTATGTACCTATCTGGCTATCGACGTATCTATTGATATATCTATTGATCTATGTATTTATCTGTCTATGTATCTACAGTTGAGGACAAAATTATTAGCCCCCCTCTGGATACCCCCTTCAATTCCATTTTTCTCCAAAATGGGATGTCACAGAACAACCATATTTTCACCTGAGCTGTATTTATATGGTATTTCTATGAAAAAAGCTAATTTTTTACAAAAATGTCAGAACTAATCAAGATAGATAAATAAATCAAAATTTACTTGGGACAAAATTATTAGCCCCTTGAGGCTTACCTCCTCTAGGCATCACCTGCCTGCTTTTAAATAATTTATAACACTCCAGAATATTAAAAAGAGCTTTCAACTAATCTCAGACACAACATTTAGTGTCCTTTCTTCCTTGAAATTCATTGTAAGCTCCCATAATTGTTGGTTGCCTGGTAAACACCCTGGCCGTATTATAAAACTCACTTTTTTCAAAAAGTATAAGAAGTCTGCTGCCTAGATTTATTCAAAATGTTCATCTGACATATTTTGTTACCCCCCAGTGGAAAAATACAACAAATGTTTTGATCATTATGGACTTAAAGGACAAAATAATGACCCCAACTGCTATTCTGATTGAATTCCGCTGGTTTGCTCGCAAAATATTTCATGAGATAAATTTTTTTTCTGGAATATTTTCACATCCGACAAGATTTTGGGGTCCTTGAGCGCCAATAAAACCTGATAAAACTGTTCTTATACAGCTTTGTGACAGACTAGATACGGGGTTTTGCTGAGCCACATTAGTTGTCCGTTCTCCTGAATATGACAAGGCCCTTGTTAATGGTCATGTGGTCACATTTTGTCTTTGGTCATGCTGAAATGGTCTCAGACGACGTTACAGGACCTATTTATATTATAAGAATGTTCTGTATCAGGTGAAGAGCCCATCTACCACTGAATGGATCCCTGTGATTTTCAATAGAGTGAACAATTGATGTGGCTCAGCAAAACCCCGTATCTAGTCTGTCACAAAGCTGTATAAGAACAGTTTTATCAGGTTTTATTGGCGCTCAAGGACCCCAAAATCTTGTCGGATGTGAAAATATTCCAGAAAAAAAATTTATCTCATGAAATATTTTGCGAGCAAACCAGCGGAATTCAATCAGAATAGCAGTTGGGGTCATTATTTTGTCCTTTAAGTCCATAATGATCAAAACATTTGTTGTATTTTTCCACTGGGGGGTAACAAAATATGTCAGATGAACATTTTGAATAAATCTAGGCAGCAGACTTCTTATACTTTTTGAAAAAAGTGAGTTTTATAATACGGCCAGGGTGTTTACCAGGCAACCAACAATTATGGGAGCTTACAATGAATTTCAAGGAAGAAAGGACACTAAATGTTGTGTCTGAGATTAGTTGAAAGCTCTTTTTAATATTCTGGAGTGTTATAAATTATTTAAAAGCAGGCAGGTGATGCCTAGAGGAGGTAAGCCTCAAGGGGCTAATAATTTTGTCCCAAGTAAATTTTGATTTATTTATCTATCTTGATTAATTTTGATATTTTTGCAAAAAATTAGCTTTTGTAATAGAAATACAATATAAATACAGCTTAGGTAACAATATGGTTGTTCTGTGACACCCCATTTTGGAGAAAATTGGAAGTAAAGGGGGTATCCAGAGGGGGGCTAATAATTTTGTCCTCAACTGTATCTATATGTTCTTTCCTCTTTCTTTTTTGTTCGCACCCTGCTTTTTTTGTCTTTCGTCTGTGTTTGAAGCACGTAAAATGTAAATGTTTGAGTGAAAAGCAGATTCCTTCTTTCTTTCTGTCCTGCCTTCTTTCGTTCCTTCCTTCTTTCTTTCTTTCCTTCCTCCCCTCGGCCTTCCTTCCTTCCCTCCTTCCTTCCTTCCCCCATCCCCCCATTCCCTCCCCCCATTCTTCTGAGATATTTGAAAAGGTCGTAACAAAAGTGAAAGCACTCGCCATGAGTGCCTGCTGCTGTTGCCGCTGGAAGATTTTATCTGTTTTTGCTCGCTCTAATGAACAATTGTTAAGTTACAATGCATTTAATGCATTAAGAACACAGCTTGGACATAACACGAGACAGTGGCAAAATATTATGACTGTCAGTAAAGCAACAACAGAGAAGACCCGTTACAAAGGAATATGGAGAGGATGAATTTTATATATGTACAGTTGAGGACAAAATTATTAGCCCCCCTCTGGATACCCCCTTTACTTCCAATTTTCTCCAAAATGGGGTGTCACAGAACAACCATATTGTTACCTAAGCTGTATTTATATTGTATTTCTATTACAAAAGCTAATTTTTTGCAAAAATATCAAAATTAATCAAGATAGATAAATAAATCAAAATTTACTTGGGACAAAATTATTAGCCCCTTGAGGCTTACCTCCTCTAGGCATCACCTGCCTGCTTTTAAATAATTTATAACACTCCAGAATATTAAAAAGAGCTTTCAACTAATCTCAGACACAACATTTAGTGTCCTTTCTTCCTTGAAATTCATTGTAAGCTCCCATAATTGTTGGTTGCCTGGTAAACACCCTGGCCGTATTATAAAACTCACTTTTTTCAAAAAGTATAAGAAGTCTGCTGCCTAGATTTATTCAAAATGTTCATCTGACATATTTTGTTACCCCCCAGTGGAAAAATACAACAAATGTTTTGATCATTATGGACTTAAAGGACAAAATAATGACCCCAACTGCTATTCTGATTGAATTCCGCTGGTTTGCTCGCAAAATATTTCATGAGATAAATTTTTTTTCTGGAATATTTTCACATCCGACAAGATTTTGGGGTCCTTGAGCGCCAATAAAACCTGATAAAACTGTTCTTATACAGCTTTGTGACAGACTAGATACGGGTTTTGCTGAGCCACATCAATTGTTCACTCTATTGAAAATCACAGGGATCCATTCAGTGGTAGATGGGCTCTTCACCTGATACAGAACATTCTTATAATATAAATAGGTCCTGTAACGTCGTCTGAGACCATTTCAGCATGACCAAAGACAAAATGTGACCACATGACCATTAACAAGGGCCTTGTCATATTCAGGAGAACGGACAACTAATGTGGCTCAGCAAAACCCCGTATCTAGTCTGTCACAAAGCTGTATAAGAACAGTTTTATCAGGTTTTATTGGCGCTCAAGGACCCCAAAATCTTGTCGGATGTGAAAATATTCCAGAAAAAAAATTTATCTCATGAAATATTTTGCGAGCAAACCAGCGGAATTCAATCAGAATAGCAGTTGGGGTCATTATTTTGTCCTTTAAGTCCATAATGATCAAAACATTTGTTGTATTTTTCCACTGGGGGGTAACAAAATATGTCAGATGAACATTTTGAATAAATCTAGGCAGCAGACTTCTTATACTTTTTGAAAAAAGTGAGTTTTATAATACGGCCAGGGTGTTTACCAGGCAACCAACAATTATGGGAGCTTACAATGAATTTCAAGGAAGAAAGGACACTAAATGTTGTGTCTGAGATTAGTTGAAAGCTCTTTTTAATATTCTGGAGTGTTATAAATTATTTAAAAGCAGGCAGGTGATGCCTAGAGGAGGTAAGCCTCAAGGGGCTAATAATTTTGTCCCAAGTAAATTTTGATTTATTTATCTATCTTGATTAGTTCTGACATTTTTGTAAAAAATTAGCTTTTTTCATAGAAATACCATATAAATACAGCTCAGGTGAAAATATGGTTGTTCTGTGACATCCCATTTTGGAGAAAAATGGAATTGAAGGGGGTATCCAGAGGGGGGCTAATAATTTTGTCCTCAACTGTATATAGAATAGATAACGAGGGTGTGGCTAATGTCTTGGCCTCTGATTGCTGAGGTTGGCCAGGTCAAGTGGAGTCATAGTCAAGGATTATGCATATAAATTAAGCAACCATTCTGATGACGTTATACCACAGCAAAAAAAATCCAGAAGTTAGTGGAAACCATATAATATATATTATACCTCTGAAGCCAACCATCCACGTCATGATGTATGTACAGACGATAGAACAGATAAATGAAATGAGCATTGATAGGTATTCATTTTTCACAGTTATTTATTTTCTTGCAAATCTAATGCTTTGCTACACCCAGCGCCACCACTCTGGCCCTCTCTGTTCACCTATGGATTGCCTTGGCCACCAAACACCTATACTTGAAACCATGATCTTCGATGGGCTGGAGCTCGGCAATAAAAAATTGCCAATGCATAATTTTTCATTATTCCATTGATTTTATTCTACACTTTAAAATGAATAATGGCTTCTATTCATAGTATGGATCTTTGATATTGTCGACAAAATTTAGTTATCAATTATTATCTGACACCCACAATAAACGTTTACATCATCCTCCTCAAAATTGAATAATTACTTGCAAGATAATGCATTATCAAAATAAGGCTTCTCAGTATATTTAGACCTTTGATGGAAGTATACAACGTCTTCAGCTGTTGGATCTTCAACTGACGAAATGTTCTTCTTGGCTCTTGGCGGTGTTGGCCTGTTGTCCCTTGCAGCAGGTATGTTAACCTTGGCAGTCTTGCTTGAAGCATGTTTTTATCATTTTAATCAGTATGAAGTTTTTTACATTTTAATTGTCTGATTTTATGCTTTTTATTCACTTATATTTCAACAAAAAAAGGTAATTTTTCAAATTACAAAAGTTGTTGTCCCTTTCGCTATGCATGATGGTGCCAATGAAATGCATTAGATACAAGATACAAGATACAAAGTTTTATTTTACATCGGTTTGTACAAACAAAAACTTTAGCTCGGAGACCTATTGTGACCGATTTTATAACAGGTTATAACATAAAACAAAATAAATAATAACAAGGAAATAAAAACGGTAATTGAGATATTTAAAATATAATACTGATGACTTTAAAATGTCCACCTCATATAATAAGGGATATAAAAACATCAGGTCTACTTCCGGCATCAAACAGCATCTGAAAAATACAAATAGAGAAATGTCAAGGTCTTGCCCCCTGGACTTTTTCCATTTGATCCTAGGATCACCTGAGCCAAATTTCATGAAAATCAATTGATTTTTAGAGGTTGCTCAATGGCATTGAAGTTTATAATGTAAATCCAATGGAGTTTTGGGTCAAAAATTAACTTATGGGTCCAGTAGATACACCAAAATGAAAATCTATTGGAATTATTGGTTTTGGGATCTTGCAGACAATCTCTAAATCGCGCCCAATTTTACAATCGGGCATGACTATTTCTCCTATTGGCAAACTATTGCGACTATTGGCAAATTATTTCTCCTTTCACAGTGTCCTTGAACAAAGTTTAGGGTTAAAAAAAATGTACAAAGAATCTGTCAAAGCAGCATTGTAGTATGTGGTCTCAGCTTCGATTTGATGTAAAGATCAAAAAAATCTGTTGGGAAAATTTTGAGAAAATTGAAATTTAAAATTTTTAGTTTTTCACACCCCTGTTGCATGCAAAATATATTATTATTATAGAATGTTTAAAATGATAATCTTAACATAGAAACGCTTTCCTTTCCCACCTTGGTGCTTATATACAGAGTGGACCAAATTCAGAATTATTATTTAGTGGTTTTTACAGGAATATCACATTCTGAAGGTGTTACAAACTTGCTAGACAAAAATCTGCATTCTCTGAACTCATTTAGAGTCAAATCAACTGAACCTGCATAACGTCGTGAATTCATCAACTGTATTAGTTGAGTAGCAGAACACCGTGGCTATATAGCCAATAATAAGACATATCTTGGGCTTTTACAGTGTTTCTATATCCATATTTTGAGATGTTTGTCGCAACGCTTTCAAAGTATATCCCTTCATATTGATATCAAAACCTCTTATCAAAATCTGAAGAAACATGATGCTCAATTGTCCATTCCTTAAATTCGAAATGCAAGTTTAGGGACTTTAGTTTCTGATGGTATATTTTATTGATTTTCTTCAATTATGCATATTGCATAAGTCTCAATTTAATACTTTCTACAGTGGGTCCCAAATTATTACGCAAGTTGGTTTTTTTATGATATCTCAAAAACTACGAAACACATTTAATAATCCTTCCCACATAACAATGTATGTTCCATGAAGGCAATTTTCTGTAAGTTTTGTCCGATTCTGGTTGTGTAGTGAGGAGTTATGCCATAAAGCAGCCAATACCCTGTTTTTCGATGTTCCAAGTTATTACGCAAATGCAAGAAAAAGGGATCCGAAAGTACCAAAATTATCTTTTTATCCTCTAAATACTTACCTCTTAATGTTTGATGAAAAACAGAACCTTCATTTCAAAAATGGTTGCTTTAATGACAAAGAAATCAATATTATTACCCTGCATTGAAATAACATTGAAATTACTAACTTTTTGCAATAAAAAGCTCCTCCAAGACAAACAAATTTTTTTTTTATTATGAGACTCTCTCTAACTGTTACTTAGGATTAGAACTCTTCCCAAAATTAAAGAGAAGCCATTTCGACAAATTAACATGAACAATATCTTCAAATGAAAATGATGGGGATTGGGCTTGCATTGACGGCAATGCTAATTTGATGGTAAAAAGAAGCACACATTTTTGACTTATTGTTATGTTTTGTAGAGAAAGAGAAATTGGTTCATCTTTACACAGGATATCACCATAGTCTCACAGATATATTGTAATGTGAATTGGTTGTGATATGACATTTTCTTAAAACAACAGAGGCTTTGTATTCAAGAAAAAAGGTCATTTCAATGTTATTCTAATGAAGAGGTTTTATATTGATTTCTTTGTCATTAAAGCAACCATTTTTGAAATGAATGTTCAGTTTTTCATCAAACGTTAAGAGGTAAGTGTTTAGAGGATTTAAAGATCATTTTGGTACTTTCGGATCCCTTTTTCTTGCATTTGCGTAATAACTTGGAACATCGAAAAACAGGGTAATGGCTGCTCTGTGGCATAACTCCTCACTGCAACATCGGATTTGGACGAAACTTACAGGATATTGCCTTCATGCAACCTAATTTGTTATGTGGAAAGGATTTTAAAATGTGTTCAGATGTTTTTGAGATATCATACAAAAACCAACTTGCATAATAATTTGGGATCTTTACATCAAATCGAAGCTGAGACCACATACTATAATGCTGCGTTGACAGATTCTTTGTACATTTTTTTTAACCCTAAACTTTGTTCAAGGACACTGTGCTTTTGGCAAAATCTTTCCGTCTTTCCCAAAGGCATAATTTCCTATTTCTCCTTTTGGCCAACTATTCTAACTATTGGCAAACTTTTCCAATCTCCACAATTGTCTTTTCAGGCTCAGAACATTGCTATTCTAACTACTGGCACACTATTCTAACTATTGGCAAAATTTGCCGATCTCTAAATATCTTTTAGGGCCACTTAGAACATTAACAAATAGCTAAACCGTGCCAATTCCTGCAATTATCGCCCAGTTTCGATATTAAAAAGCGGGGCACAGAAGCGGAAATCCCGAAAATGCGGGATTCGGTTTTTTTTGCGATTTGCGTGGCTTCTAGTAAAGATATAAACTAGATTTTTTCACCATTAAATTCAGCTTGTAAATAGCTATTTTTAGAGGTCAGTTTCATCGCCGTAGCTAGATTAGAACATTGTCGATAATTTTTCCAGTTATATTAGTGGATTTAATCAAAATCTCACAGAATTATTAATTTTCAATTTTAACGAATATTTGAACATTTCCCAAGACTACAAACTTCTAATCTAGCTGAATGAACAAGTCTCTCCAGGACGCATCAATTTGTGTAAAAATTTCGCATCTATCATTATTAGAAGTCCTTAATTCGAATTAAAGACTTCTACTAATGATAGATGCGAAATTTAAGGCTAGATTATTACATTTCAATTTTACTTTTTACGAAAATTTGGATATTTTCAAATTTATGAACTAGTAAACCTCGCTGAATGAATAAGTCACTCCAAGACGCATCTACTGGTGCAAAAATTATGCTTCTATCATTATTAGAAGTCTTTCAAATAAAAAAACCCACAAACGGGTCCCGCATCTCAGAAAAAAAGTGATGGGCGATAATTGCAGGATCGGGCACAGTCAATTTACTATTTGTGAATGTTCTAATTGGCCCGAAAAGACATTAAATGAGCGATAATTGCATAAATGGGCATGGTATTTTCTTTGCCAATATCTAAATCAAGTCTTTTTGACTATTTGAGATATTTGGAGATGGCCAATTTAGAGATTGGCTGACGCACCCAGTAATTATTATTTTTGCGGAAACAAGATTGTTTTGATGAAAGAACACTATGAGGGTCCCAAAACCAATAATTCCTATAGATTTTTATTTTGGTGTGTCTGCTGGGACTCTTAAGTTAATTTTTGACTCCGAACCCCATTGGATTTGCATTATAAACTTTAGTGCCATTGAGCACCTCTAAATATCAATTAATCCTGAAATTTGGCACAGTTTATCCCAAGACCAAAAGGAAAAAAGTTCAGGGGCTAAGACCTTGACATTTCCAAGTTGGCATTTCATTGGCACCCTACTATGCATGTATAATCTTCAATCAAAATTTTAAAACAGACCAACATAAACAAGTATTAAAGTACAAAAGCCCATGGAACAAGAAATTGTAGTTTGCTTTGTAATGTGGAAAAGGAATTTTTTTTTTTTTGCTATATATACAGTTGAGGACAAAATTATTAGCCCCCCTCTGGATACCCCCTTCAATTCCATTTTTCTCCAAAATGGGATGTCACAGAACAACCATATTTTCACCTGAGCTGTATTTATATGGTATTTCTATGAAAAAAGCTAATTTTTTACAAAAATGTCAGAACTAATCAAGATAGATAAATAAATCAAAATTTACTTGGGACAAAATTATTAGCCCCTTGAGGCTTACCTCCTCTAGGCATCACCTGCCTGCTTTTAAATAATTTATAACACTCCAGAATATTAAAAAGAGCTTTCAACTAATCTCAGACACAACATTTAGTGTCCTTTCTTCCTTGAAATTCATTGTAAGCTCCCATAATTGTTGGTTGCCTGGTAAACACCCTGGCCGTATTATAAAACTCACTTTTTTCAAAAAGTATAAGAAGTCTGCTGCCTAGATTTATTCAAAATGTTCATCTGACATATTTTGTTACCCCCCAGTGGAAAAATACAACAAATGTTTTGATCATTATGGACTTAAAGGACAAAATAATGACCCCAACTGCTATTCTGATTGAATTCCGCTGGTTTGCTCGCAAAATATTTCATGAGATAAATTTTTTTTCTGGAATATTTTCACATCCGACAAGATTTTGGGGTCCTTGAGCGCCAATAAAACCTGATAAAACTGTTCTTATACAGCTTTGTGACAGACTAGATACGGGGTTTTGCTGAGCCACATTAGTTGTCCGTTCTCCTGAATATGACAAGGCCCTTGTTAATGGTCATGTGGTCACATTTTGTCTTTGGTCATGCTGAAATGGTCTCAGACGACGTTACAGGACCTATTTATATTATAAGAATGTTCTGTATCAGGTGAAGAGCCCATCTACCACTGAATGGATCCCTGTGATTTTCAATAGAGTGAACAATTGATGTGGCTCAGCAAAACCCCGTATCTAGTCTGTCACAAAGCTGTATAAGAACAGTTTTATCAGGTTTTATTGGCGCTCAAGGACCCCAAAATCTTGTCGGATGTGAAAATATTCCAGAAAAAAAATTTATCTCATGAAATATTTTGCGAGCAAACCAGCGGAATTCAATCAGAATAGCAGTTGGGGTCATTATTTTGTCCTTTAAGTCCATAATGATCAAAACATTTGTTGTATTTTTCCACTGGGGGGTAACAAAATATGTCAGATGAACATTTTGAATAAATCTAGGCAGCAGACTTCTTATACTTTTTGAAAAAAGTGAGTTTTATAATACGGCCAGGGTGTTTACCAGGCAACCAACAATTATGGGAGCTTACAATGAATTTCAAGGAAGAAAGGACACTAAATGTTGTGTCTGAGATTAGTTGAAAGCTCTTTTTAATATTCTGGAGTGTTATAAATTATTTAAAAGCAGGCAGGTGATGCCTAGAGGAGGTAAGCCTCAAGGGGCTAATAATTTTGTCCCAAGTAAATTTTGATTTATTTATCTATCTTGATTAATTTTGATATTTTTGCAAAAAATTAGCTTTTGTAATAGAAATACAATATAAATACAGCTTAGGTAACAATATGGTTGTTCTGTGACACCCCATTTTGGAGAAAATTGGAAGTAAAGGGGGTATCCAGAGGGGGGCTAATAATTTTGTCCTCAACTGTAGATCTAACATTAGAAATAACGTGCAAGCACTTTAAGGGCGCTTAAAGTACAATTTCTGACTAATGGAGAGGGAATGTCAAGATATAGGCAAAGAAAGCAGGGAAAATATAGCAGTAGGGGGAACGGGGACACTGTGAGTCTCTGGACACAGTGAATCAGTGGCTTTTTCTGGATGCTGAAACCATAAATTGCTAGAATGTGCCATCTACAGGGTTGGTATTTAGTCCAGCGTACTAATTCAAGCACGACATCCAAAATTGCTAATGTTTACTGGAGTTCTGGGGTAAAATAAGATTTTGAGCACCAAATCCTGATATTTTGGATTATGAACTTTTGTAATATAGTGCAGGTTATCCGGGATTGACTGGCATACTTCTAATATATGTGAAAGGAACATGTAATGAAAGTAATGCATTGGTATTTAAGAAGCACATGGTTGCAATAATCAAGATATTAAGATTTTCATTAAATTAATCACACTTGCCACACTGAATCGGGGCTACCACGGGGCACTGTTAATCACTGCATTCAGTGATTCTAATTGTTTTTAAGCAGCAATAAACAACACTGTATGTAAATACCCAACTGTCAAATATGCAGAAAATTATACCTTACCCTTCTGTCAGTCAATTTATTGTAATTGTTAACAAATTTACGATAATGCTCTTTTGTTTTGGAGTAATAAGTTGGTTAATGGCTGTTAAACCTCAGGAAATGTTACTGGAAAATAAACTTTGGGCAGAGACACTATCTAGTTCGTCTTATTTATTATCTTTGCACTAGATTGTTATTTATAGAACACTGATTCACTGTCTCCGGCTGCTGATTCACTGTGTCCCCATATGTTGCCACAGTGAATCAAAATTTTTTTTTACAATTTTGGATTACAACAGAAAATTCTCAAGCTCTGTAAATACTTTGATACCATAGTGTATAGGGGGCACATTACACTTTCATTTAAGCCTAACATTGAATATGTGGATAAAAAACATTTTGAGATATTAAGGAATAAAAATTGCTGATTCACTGTGTCCCCATTCCCCCTAATCATTTGTGAGGTATAAGTCTTCCTTTTTCTTTCAGGTTTTTTATACAAAAAACAAGACATTCTTCTATATCATCCTGACATGCCTCATGATTCTCGGACTGCTGTTACGCTGCCCAGCGAGTTGGATCTCGAGTATGAAAATATTTTTGTTAGAGTCGGAGACATAAAAATCAATATGTATTTTATCAAACAGCGTCCAGAGGCTCTAGCTATTGCGCCAACTGTGATATTCTTCCATGGAAATGCTGGCAATATTGGCCATAGGTTTGTTGTTTTATTAATTGATTTTTATTAATTATTTGTAATAGATAACGCCCTCGTTTTTGATTATATGCATTACATCCGAGGGCTTTAGCCCATGGATTATTGCATATCGTCACAAACAAGGGTGTTATCTAACTTATACCACTATATATAATATAAGTACAAAACAAATTAATTTAAATCTGTTAGTTTTCCATTTAATCCTTCTTGTTTGACAAAATTACATTGATGGATAGAAATAACACAAATTTATTTCATTGATTAATTTTATAGATAGATAGATAGACGGATAGATAGATAGACGGATAGATATGGATAGATAGATAGATAGATAGACAGCGCAGCCCTCTCAGCCAAGGTCTCTTTGGTGAGGCTGATCACAGTTGCTGTGCAAAATTTTATTTTGAAGGTACAAAATACATTAGTAAAAATACTAGAAACAAAGTAGCAGCCCCCGAAATAAGAAAAAGCAGGGGTTCGGGGGCGACAGCCCCCGAATTAAGAATTGTTAGTCTGCTGCTCTGCTATTTTTTGGCAGCTTGCCTATGGCCTAGTTCAAAAATAATGAAGCCACACAGCATATTTTCTGTAGGGGTCTCAAAATATGAGAATGGCTGTATGTGACAACTTAATGGTACACCATTGCTTTAAGTACATTCTTGTGCAAATTTCCTGAAAATTTCACGACATTCTGGCTCTTACTTACATTGAAAAAAAAGTATTTTTTCACCAAAAAAAACGTGACATAACATTTAGGACCACTTGAATTCTTTCAGTTTTACAAATTTGTACGTATTCTGAGACAATTTCTCAAAACTTTTTGGAATCTCTACATCCTCAGGCTTCATCAATCCATCAAATCAAGCACCTTTATTTGCCTGTGTTGACATTATTGAGCTATTTGTACTCAAAGGTTGAATTCCAAAAATTAAGTCAAATTTGACGCTTACTGATCTGGGATGCTCTAGTGTCCCTTTGACATGTGTCGGTAGAATCTTTTGGCCTCTGAGACCTAGTCTTGTATCTGCTTACCCATTTTGGAGCTTCTTATGGTTGTGGAAAATTTATTTCGCTAAAAAATTCCAATGAATAGCAGGGTAGGTGAATCCGACGCAAGCGTAACGCCCAGAATACTTTGTAGTGCCACAGAGCAATAAAAGCTCCGTTTTAAATCTGGTTTGGCTTGTAATATTGCAAAACCTGAGAAACAATCAAGTAATCCAGGTCCGCGGCTGGTTTCTGGTGGTAAAATACAGAGATTTCTTAAATGGGACTTTGTCGCAAGAGTCACGCTATGGAAAATATTGATCATATTTTCATGGTTTTCATGTAAGGAGTAAAGCAATCATTCTGGTATTACTTGTACTGATACTCAACACAATCTTTCAGTAGTTGGAGTATGTTTCAATGTTTAATTATCAATATTTTGCTCTTTATGAAGCTTTCCTCAATATTTGGGGCCAATTTGTTTAAAACTGCAACAACCAGTACAAATTTCACTTTAATTTTGTATTTATTCTTATGCTTCATCGAGTTATTACTGATAGTGCATATAAGAACAATTTGGGTCAAAACCAGAACTCTTTTTTTACTTTTGTGTCATGCCATTACCCAAAATTGGCTTTTTTTCTGGAAAAATAGGCTAAAAAACACGCTTCTATCATAATTTGCTCGGTTCGTATATCTGGAGAGAAAATATGTAAGTTTTTTTTTAAATATTGCTACAAAATTTCAAAAAATACTGTTTTCCTCATAAAATATTTGGTGAATTTGGATGAAAACAGACATGGAGACTTAAGAGTAGCCTACATGAGTTTTGTCTTCCAACAAAAAGATTCGATTTAATTTGAAGATAAGTTACCATTTGGTCTATTTTTCTTTCACGGCCATGGAAATAAAAATAAATAAGATTTGGTAATATTCGGCTTTTATCAGTTATTTACACAAACCACAGCAAAATGGTAAATAGAGTTTCTAAAACTAAGACATGTTTGTTACAATGTTATGTGGTCATCTGATACATATAAACTTTTTAAAATTTTGATGGTCATGTCACACTTTGGCTTCATTATTTTTGAATTAGGCCCTATCCAAAATGAATCAAGTGACCTAAAATTTGATCTTTATTTCAAATATTGGTATAAAAACGAGTGAATACAGCCTTTTTATTGAGGCAAGTTACACTTGAAAGACTCTTCCTCCGTGTTTACTGTCTGTGTTGTTCAGTTTTATTCCTTTGTTGGTCAGTTTTGTTTCAGTGTTTCTTTCAATTTTGTTGACTTGTAGTCAGCTAAGCATGCAATATCATGGTCAGGTGTATGAGCTGTGATATGCATTATATCAGAGCGAAATGCTGCCTTCTGATTGGCCAAAAAAAGCAAACAGTGGTATAAGGAGTATTGTGGTTTTGGAAAGCAGACTTTACTTAAGTTATTATCGATTATTGCCCTTATGGAAAAGTAAGCTTATAAATACTTGGGTGTAGATATTTTGACCTTTGGTGATTGGCCTAAAAAAGAGTTAGCTTTTGTGGCAATAGGTCTGTCTCCATTTGTAGTTCTGAATTTATGTGCAGGTGGTGTCTCCAAGCAATAGGAGCTCTGATGGAATACCCTTTGCCTTTCAAATGGATGATTTGTGTTGTAGACCAAGCCAAGGAGTCTCATTTTATGAATGTGTTTTTTGAATGTTTGATTGTTTGGGTCAGCTACACTGTATTGATCATGTTCTCAAAACAGCAGTTCAACAGAAAAGAGTGTTGTTATCATACAGATTGGGGGATTGTAACTTGTTAACAACCAGATTATTATTAACTGTTGGTCACAGGATTTCATTTACTTTGCAAACAAACCAGATGATGTGTCATCTTGAGGGCTCTCCCAAGACAAAAATAGAACTCCCCCCTTATCTTAGTGCCACCTACCCATGATACCTGTCGTAATACCCATATGGAGACAGACCTATTCATTGCACTAAATTTGACATAAGTGACAAGCAAAAGTCAGACAATTTGATTATTGTAGGGAGGTTCAACAAACGTATCTTCGGTTATAGCCTGCTTTACAAGAAATGAAAATACTGAATATTTTCTTATTCTTTGGAAGGTTAGAAAATGCTCGCGACCTGCATAGGTTCTCAGGGATGAATATATTGCTCGTTGAATATCGGGGCTACGGAAGAAGCACAGGCTCCCCCTCGGAATCTGGTGAGAAATTTATTCTGTGTGTTTGAAATATATCTAAAATGTGTTCATGTGCCGCACGGTCTGTCTGCATGCAATACTTCAATCGATGATCAAACAACAATTGCAAGACATGCAGTCCAGAGGACGGTCACGTTCTTGGTTGAAGAGAAAAAGTCTTGAAAATGTGTAAAACATTAGCAAAAGAGGTGCAGTGAGGCCATCTATTATGGAGAAAGTTGAGAGCTGCTGCCTAAAATATAGGATGAGAAGATTTACGATATTTTGTCCTTCTCATAGGTTTAATCGAAGACGCCAAGGCAGCATTTGATTACCTGCTGAAAAGACAAGACATAGACCACAGTAAGATCTACATTTTTGGCCGTTCCCTCGGTGGAGCTGTTGCTATAGCGTTAGTGAGTGACCTCACGTATGCTCAGCGAGCCAGTGGGCTCATCTTGGAGAACACCTTCACTTCCCTGCCTGACACTGCCAGGCATTTGATACAAAGTACTCCTTTTCCTATCCGTGTTATTAACAAGCTGCCTCAATGGTACCACAAAAATAAGGTGAGTTGCATTTATAAATAACTATTTTTAAAGATCGAATTTCGATATCCAATTGCGGATCCAGACAAGGCCATCTAGGGGGGGCCCGGGCATGTTTCGGCATTCGTAGGCCCGCATCGAGCCGCATTTCCCTCAAAAGACTATTATTAATCTCAGAGGTCTTGGAGGGGCCTGTGCCCCCTAGCCCCCCCCCCCCTGTATCCGCCACTGATATCCAGGTATCTTACTATTGTCATCGAGGACTCATTGCTCATCTTAGGTATGTCTAGTATTGTCTACGTGTACATATAACTTTGTGAATGAGTTCGATTCAGATATTCGACCAAGCTTATTCAGGAGAATAATTTCAACCATTCGATTTAGTGGATTATTTGCAGTATACACATCATGAACTCCCTTTTTAGATCCATGTTACAACTGTAATAGTACGTACTGCCAAAACGATTTTAGCATGGTATTTAGCGACATTTAGCCATCATATCACATACAATAAGGCTATAGCATAAATAAAGATTTTACTCAATGACTCAAGTATAAAGATAGCATGAAAACAATTCGGGGGCAATTGTTGCTTTTTTAAAGGACAGAAGCGTGGAATTGCTCTCACTGGCAATGAATTTATTTTTTACGGAAACCGCGACAGATTGAAAATTTATTTTGAATGTCTGACAACCTCAATTATTAGCTGCTAAATCCAACATTGTATTCGGAGATAGTCGGACCACCAGAAATGTATTTCAAGACTGCTTAGAAAGAATAACTATATTAATTTTTTTTTTACATGACCGGAAAAAAATTGTGGAGGTTTTTTCTAAAATTTTGAGGCAGCTTGTCAAATCCGTTGCATACTTTCTTGTTAATGCTTTAAAAATTAAGCTTTCCAAATAGATAATACTCTGAGCTGTTTGGTTCCAATTTATTTGGCAGTGTTACATGTATATTAAAGATATTTGGAAAATTGGAATATTTTTTGGGGGCATGGATGCATGTTCGGAGATTTTGTCAAAAATGTTGTCCCATTCCGTTTTTTCGAGTTTTGTTATTTGTGAGACACTCCAGTGTGTGAAGTTAAGGATCAGGTACTAAGGCTTCTTGGATTAAATGTAAGCAAAAACTTTAAAACTTCCATCATTATGCTAGAATTTTACATGCAACAATGTTCAATGTCAAAGTACCTTAATTAGTGAAGGAAAATAAAGATGTTTATTACTTTTGGAGATTCATAACTTCATTAGGATCTTTATCACAAAAAATGGTGCCGCCTTATAAGTAAGTAAGTAAGCAAGTAAGTATTTATTGACCATATTAAAAACGTATGTACAATAATATTTACAGTTCCATTACAATTGTGCTATATACTAGGGCCCTGATTGGGACTATATTTTTGTCTCACTCTGGCCCGTTCTTTCCAAATCTGCTCCCGTTCCCGTCCCGTTCTAGGCATTACAATGATAAAATTTTCCGAATTCTGACCCACTCCCGCCAAATTTTGTCAAATTCAGTCATGTTCCCATCCCGTGCAGGGCCCTACTATATACACATGGCAGGCTGATGCCAATAAGGATAATTTGGGCTCAAATGTAAATTAAAGGGCCTCAAATTTATAATCACGGATGGTGAAGCCTAGAAATACCTGTTTTAAAAAGAGTATGTCATATGAAGCTCCTCTGGACAGTCTCTGGACTCAATTGTACAATAACACTTAACAGTCTAGCAGAAATTTGGCAGAAAATCGTAACAATTTTCCAAGATAATTGCAGAAATTTCAAGATTTTTCCCAAATTTATTACCATTAGAAATTTCAACAAATTAGCCATTAGAAATTTTTCGTAAAATCTAAGAAATTTATGCAATTATCAAGTGCAAATTAGTACGATTATTGCTGAAATTCATGCAATAATGAGATTTTACAATTATTCCCCCAACTATTGCTGGAATCTCTTTGGCTATCTCAGAAATATTGGTGCAAGAATTGGATAAAAATGTGCTACATGTATCATCTTGGAATAATTGTAGAATTTCCCTTTTTTTTTCTGCAATTTTAGTTCAATTTTCACAATTATTGTATATTTTCATAATCTTTGGAAATATTTGGATTTTTATTTCAGATATTTTTCTGGTTATTGAAAAAAAAATAGAACATTCTACCCAAATTTTAGCAATAACTATAATTGTACAGTTGATAATAAAGGAGCTATGTGGTCTCGTGAAATTGGACCAGGGATATGTATATATCAAATCAAGTAGAACAGAGTCAAATGCAGCAGAGACAAAGACTGATTTCTTTCTGGTTCGTTGCTAGCACATGTAGTTTTGCACAGAAAACTTCACGATCAAGTGATCCATTTAGCCTAATGGCTTTTATGACAATTTTTTAAATACACATTTTAAGCCCGCAAAGAGAAAGTGGTAATCACAAACAAAATATCTCGGTGATTGGCGATGTCAGTTCAGGTCGAGCAAGGGGCCTCACATTGAGGTTCAGCCTAGGGCCTCATACTACCTTAATCTGGCCCTGAAAACATTGGCTGGGAGAAAGCACATGTTTCAGAAAAAGTCAACTCCTATAGAATCAAATTGCTGTCAGCTATAGAAAGCCACTTAGAACTGTGTACGCAGTCACTGTGGATTAAACCTATGCAAAGCGTAACCTTGAAACATCTTTGATCAATATTTGACTAACAGCCTCCAAAATTTCAGTGTGAGGTGGAAAAAATTCTGTGTTGACATGGTCACAGGAGAATTTGGTCTTACCTTTCTTGCAAATAAGTATCCTACAATTTGTCTTGCCAGCCATTCCAAATAATCGACATCCCATGCACTATAGCTATAGTCCGTGAACAATTCCATACAGATAAATGGATGCTCAAATGTTTCAATTATCAGTTCTTGGGGCAAAAAGTCCCTTGCTCTGTGACATATTCCTTTGCTCTGATAGTGTCTTGAGGGGCCCTGTTACAAAATAGCAAGCTGGATATTCTTGTTTAGCATTGTTTGGCATTGACTGTTTGTTGTAATCACCTGTTTGGAACCTCAGTTCAGTGGAGTGTACCAATTCAACTGTGAATTCATATGTATGGTTGTGGGACCATGCAATTATCTGCGTGACTCAATCAGCATTGAAGCTCCCACCTCATCGTTCTATGTGTGACAGGAAAATCTAGTTGACTGTTATAACAAATTGTACTTTATTTGTATGGCTGGCCTCAGACAAATATCTGAGGCCAGAGGGTCCGAGTCCAAGGCCAAGGATTGGTCATCTGAGACCGAGACCTAGGCCGAGGCTATCAAAATGTATAGATAGTGTGATTACACAATACACATGGCTCATGTTTTCAATGGTTTAGTATTAATCTATCTAATGTCCTTATTAGCTGGACACTGTGTACCATTTGCTCTCTGCGAAGCGACCTTGTTAATCATAAAATCTTAAATTTTAGGCAAGAAATCAATGTAATTGCAATATAACATAGCCAGTATGCCTTATTTATGTATTTGACATCTTGATGTGAAATTTCAAGCTTTAAATATTTAACAATCAAAATATTTGGTGATTCTAGTAAAAAATGCACTAAAATTTACTAAAACTGCCTAATCTCCCAGAAAACATAACTGATTTATTCCAAATTTTTTATGTGCATTACTTGTACTATAAGACAGCATATTGGCTATAATTCAAAGTTTGTTGTTTGCTCTATGTATGAGAACTAGCAAAATGTAAACAAAAAAAATCCTTAATTAGGTCACTTGGTTGGTACACAGTGTGGAGTGTGCTGCTATCATGTGTTGTTATTGATTGAAAATATTGACGAAAAATTGAAATTGCTTCAAAAAGGAGTGATATTGCAATTTATCAACAGATGGTTCTGTGTTCCATCGCTGTCATACTTGTGCTTCCATCTGGTACTAGTAATGATATGCAGCTTCTCATTATTCACACTAAGATATTTAAGATATTTTAATAAATATATTACTATATTAGGTACCGTATTTAAAATTTCATTTTAGTATCCGTCCAAGGAACGTATTAGGAGTATCAGGCTGCCAACATTGTTTTTATCCGGCCTTGATGATGAAATTGTACCACCTGCTATGATGGAAGATCTCTATCAGGTAAAAGTTTGCAAATGCAGAAATTTCTTTTTGTAGTTTGAACATAATAATGTTGATACTAAAATATTACTGTCCTTAAAAAGATTTTTACAATTAGCTCTGTCAATTTACGATAAATTATTTGAATTCCGGCCGTGAATTTTTTTTTTTACTTTAGTAAATCTGGTTTAATGTATTTCATAGAATATTTGTTCGTTTGGGATTTCAATTTTTATAACTGCAAATTACAACTGTGCCAAAATTTCACATTTCATTAAATGACTTAGATTAAGCTCCTTGGTGTATTATATTAGTATGGTCATCAATGGTATGGCCTGTTTTAAGGCCTTTTTGAAACTTTAATTCATGAAAATGATTTCTTTCTTTAGACTTCGGGAAGTCACATGAAAAGAGAATCTACGTTCGTAAATGGAACTCATAATGACACGTGGTACAGTCCTGGATATTATGATGCCATCAATAGCTTTGTTGCTGAGGTAATTGATATTTTCTTGATTATTCCCCGTGTCAGACTATTTTGGATGCAATTCCTGGTGTGATCCTCAAGAGCCCTGACAATGACATCCTACATATTAGCGCAAAGGAATATTTCAGAGTCCATCGGCTACTGAGTCGATCTGATTTATTAAATTTATAAGAAATAACCTTCGGAGATGGAACCTGCCAAGACTATGTACTGTATTCTGTATGAACTATCTAAGTAATGATCCTTTCTTTCTGTTTTTCAGGTCACCCCATAGATACGAATTAGATCCTCTGGAGCGATTTTAATGTTTATGGAGTAGTAACAGATCCTCCAGAGCAATCTCCACATGCCTTTCAGACCTTTCTGAACCTTTTATAAGATTTTGGCCATTTAGGACTCTACCACCTGTTGGATTAATTTCTTAGGGACAGGTTTGAATCAGGTACTATACTAATATTTCAAATAGTTATCACAATAAGTTCCCCCAGTTTTCAGGTTAGAGTGAATGTTCATGGAGTTTTGCATGTATTTTTCTCAGTTCAGAAAAAATTCAAGGCTAAATAGGGTAGTAGGAAAACTTATTCTACAATATTTAGTCTTCGGTTGCCTTCAGCCTTTATTCAACTCCTGTTAAAATCATATTTTGTAGCATAATAATACCAAAATTGTTGCCAGTGTATTGAATATAATCCTACCAAAGAAGGTGAATCTATTCTATCGAGGAAAAATAATGCTATCCTTCACGAGCAAATGCATCAGAGTCAAATTTTATGTGACTCAAAATGGGCTAATAATCTGATGAATTAATGTAAATGTAAAAATATAAATTTGGCAGTCAACTGCTGACCAGGTTACTTGCGTTTTAATGCTTGTAATTGGCTGCCCAAAAGCAGCAAACATGTGTCAGCTGCTTTGATAGGATACGTTTCATGATTTCTCCATTCAAAACAAAAACTCATAGGATTGTTTCACTCCATGCTTAAAGCAATTTAGCTGTTAGTTGAATTTTTAAGGTCCACAAAATTGTTCAGTTTGCTGACACAATTTCTAAATTTATACATTGTCAGTCAGTTATCCTGACTCTTACAAAATGCCTTGAATGAACTTTTTACTCTAATAAAAGCTGCATTTTAGTCATGAACACGACTCTTCTAACCATTTGATCCTTTCACTTGCCAAATTGGGGGGTCTTAGCATATCTAAACTGCTGCTCCCATCAGACTGATTGCTTGTGTGTATAAGTTAATAACTACATGCTTCAGCAGGTGAACATGTTTACACAGCTTCGTTTCTTGAATTTATTTTTAAAAAACCCAGGATTGTTTCTCTCCCGAGCACACCAAATTGGTCCATTGGATTGTTATTCCCCTGGAAACACAAAATGATATGAAGGGATGAGTGAAGGTGATCCGGGCATGACACACTAAAGTCTACTGACTTATTTCCAGTGCAGTCGCTGGGGGACTGCATGCTAATGACACTCAAAAATTGCTACCCCTTTATTTAACACCTCAGTACTTATTACCAGACCGTATTTAACCTTGAACATCATAGGTTACTGGTAGCTGATAGTTTTTCGTAATCTAACTCAAAAAGTCATTTCCAGAACAAAAGGATTTTCCAATTTTATTTTTCCTGAAATTTCACACTTAAAATCTAACCCATAAATAGTTCTTGAATGTTTCCCCCTTGGGAGTTTCATTAGTCCAGGGATCAAGACCAATGCAGTGATAGATCTTTTTTTTTATGTATCTTTAAAAAAAAAATCGTTCAGTGATCTGTTGAAAGAGAATTGTATTTAACTTGAATGGTAATGCTATTCCTGTGGTCCATGTAAAAATCAGTTTAAGTATCTAGGACATTGGATAAGCGATTGAGAGAGATGATAGTGACCTGCTACGTCAGTATCATATGTTGTATGCTCAGTGTAACTTGTTAAAACATCGATTTCACATGTGCACGAAACCTGTATAACTAGTATTGTTCAAAACTTTTTTGTTATTCCTTATATACTCCATCACTTTGGTGGAACTTTAGACAGTGTGCCTACAGAAAGGTCAAAGTGGCGTATAATGATGCTCTGAGATTATTGTTAGGTGTTCCTAGGCATCATAGTGCCAGTCAGCTATGTGTCACAATGTTTACACTTTTGATGGTTTATTACGACACACACTGTTTAAATTTATAACTAGGCTGTCTCTGCGTAAGAATTCTTTAATATCACAATTGCTCTAATCTGATGAATCTTGGTTATCGAGAATCCGGAGACACTGGATCTCGTGCCTTCATACTAATAGTTAGGCTGATGATGTGTAGTCCTTTATATTATTGTAATTCTAGTGCCGTATTCGTGTAGATTCCAGTAGATGTTATTATGGACCAAAGTCATGTCTTGTACTGTGCGTCTACCAATAAAGTTTGAATTGAATTGAATTGAACTTTATGATATATATTATATGAAATGGACACTTCCCTGAAATTTGTATTAATAAATAGTAATCCATGTACTTGTATCAATTTCATTGTACCATATAATGTATAACTGCCCATTCCTAGTTGTAGTTAGTTGCTATCCCACTTTTGTTCATACACATCTTATCTTATTCTATTCTTTTTTTTTTATATGACACATGTATCTTGATGATATTCCGATGTCGAATAAAATTCCATATATATATTACCAATGACAATTACTGTGTAAATTTGTTTTTTGTTGAAGTTTGATTGTTGTTCTTCTTTCGTGAAGGGTTTTGCGTAATTTTCAAGAGGATTTTATGAATTGAATTTTATTGTTACATGTATTTTCAAATGCAGATACATGAGGATGTTCTTTGGGGATATAATATAGAAAATATAATTCATTATCAAAGAGCTATTCTAAATTAATGTTATTACAGATCTCGTAAGTGTGCCATGTTCCATGTGAATATATGCACAGATGATGTCAGTATTGCAATACTGACATCACTATTGGCACTCCAAGCTTGAGTGTTGATTCCAACTGCTACCAACAATTAAGGCTTATGGGCTGTCTAAGTGTGAATAACAATTGATTAATCTGCATTCATTGGTATGGTTGTTTGATTCAGTTGGAGCAGGTGAAACTGATATGTTTGAGCCACTTGCTTGATCCATCAAGGACATTCATGGTGTCCTGTTGTGAAATTTCTCATTGAAGGCAACACCTTGTGGCTTTTCAGCCTTTTAGGTGAGATCTGCACCAAAGAAATTGACAGACAGACAGACAGACAAAAAATTTATTCATAGTGAAATTGTTCAGAATTGATGACTGGAATGGGGATGATGGGGAGATTTTTTGGAAGTGAACGTTGCGATGTTGTATGGGCATACCAGAGGACGAATAAGGGGGGGGGGGGTAAAAAATTTGGGAAAAGGCTACACAAGGAGGCTAAGAATTTGGAAATCAGTGATAAGGATGCCCCCAAGGAAACCCCCCCCCCCCCACCCCCTTAGGTCTTAAATTCTGAATGGTTCCTGAGTATATTATTTTTGCCAAGACAGAGCAGCACACGATAACCTCTCAGACCACAAATGAATGTGAGAGTGAATGAATTTGTTTTGTTGTAAAAGTGCTAAAACTGATAGCAGTTATACGCAAAATCCATGCATTATATATAGCTGGATATTGTAACTTTTGAATTTATTCAAACATCAAACTGAATAAGTAAGTAAGTAAGTAAGTAAGTAAAATTTTATTTAACGTCGATATTCAAAATTTAAAAACAAACATAAGCGCACAGCGCTTGTAGTCGACATATGATAACGATAAAAGAAAATGATTAATTACAATGATGAAATGATATGATAAAATAATTACAAAGTACATAAAAGGCAATGCCCACATTGGCACGCCTTGATAAAATTAGCAACATTTTGTTTAAAATCAATAAAATCGTCACATTTGAACCTATCAGGCATCCTGTTCCAATGAATAATCAATGTTGAGCAACAATCTAACAGCCTATTGTGGATTTGTAATGGTGTGATCAGTATGGGTTCCAAGTGACACAGCTGAAACTGCGAATACACCAACTGTGAAATCATTATGCTGATACTGACATCACAAGAGCACTGTGGCAGTTGAAAAGAACATGGCACACCTATATGAGATCTGTAATAAAGCGCTTTGAGATATTGCTGATGACATTTCCGGGATTATTTGCATGACTTGAGATTACTTATATTATAACTAAATTGTATTTGTTGTATGCATAAATAACTTTATTCACTAATGGTTTTTTTTATCTTGGGAGAACTGGCCATCCGATCTGTGCTTCCATGTTAATGTATGTACAGTTCTGACCATCTGATCCCTACTCCCACTTTAATTTATAATGCAGAGCGCTGGCCATCCAAGCTCTGCTCCAATTTCAATGTATGCAAAGAGCATTAATCAATGACAAGATACTTGATTAAACTGTATTAATCGAATAATCCACTTTGATTAACTGTATCTTTTGCTATATGTAAGAAATGAACAGTATTAATCAGTAACAGTAGTGGACTTCTATTCTTTAATCCTATCCTCCAATACAGTCCTCTATGTAGTAAAAAAAATCTTTCAAAAAAATAATTGTAGCCAGCACTCAAATACTAAAAGAATTATTGAGCACTGAATTTTATTTACATTTGAATTATTAATGGCACTTGGAAATTACTTTTAATGCACTCGAGCCACGTTAAAATATTTTAAAAACCGTTGTTGTTGTGGTCAAATTTCAGTTTGTTGTCTATGTTAGTTCCTATAAGTCCTTCTCCAACTCTGTGGTTGTTAGCTCTTTCCTCTCAAGTTCATCTGTCCTACTAACTCTCTTCATTGTCAAAGTTCTTGCTCTATGGTCAACTGCACAGTGCACACCCATATTTTATCTCATAATCTCTAAACTTGTTGCATCTGTGATTCCCTCTCATTATCTCTCACTGTTGCTTCCTTGTGTCTGCATTTGCTCTTGTGCTGAGAGACTGGAGACCAACAACCGTGTATAGGCATGGCAGCCTGCAGGGGGACAAGAACTTACCTGGCTAAAGCTAGTGGACAAAGATCTTGATGGGCTAAGTACAAATGTCACAGTTGTTAATGGTATAACTGTCTTTCATACATTGAATATGAAATAAAAGTTATGGTAACACTATATTACCGTATTTTCTCTATAAAACGCACACCCCCTTATAAACGCCCATCCCCCTCCATCTAGAATTGATTTTAACTAAAATTCCATCAAAATATGGGCTTGTCCAACCTTTTTTAATGCAAAATTTCCAAAAACGCTTCTTCAGGCTGACCTCGTCCGCCATATTGGATTACGCTGCTTCCCACAGGGGGCAGCAAGTGTTTCCTGTACACACTAGTGTACCCCTGGTGGATTTTTATTGCATACAGCATTGCAGATGTGGATGGTGAATGAATAATCACCCATCAAAGCCCTGCCTTCGCCCACTGGGCGTTTAATAGAGAAAATACTGTATATAGATAGTGGATGGCGAGGAGACCAATATTGAGTTTTATTTACCGAAGCAGTCATATTGGTAATATTCTGCACCATCATTTTCAGACTTAGGCCTATAGATATTTGTAAAATACTAGCTATTACGATACGATACGATAATACTTTATTGAATCATTGAAAAATGAAACTCATTTGATTGACATGCTCCATCACAATCACGTGCATTTAAAACAGAATAAATAAATAAATAAATAAATATATCACAGTGCAGAAATATTATATCACATTATATCACAGTATATACATATCACAACTTGGCGTGGTTAAACACCTTCACTCCATGTGGCACAAAAGTATTTGCGTATCTCTTTGTGTGGTGTTTTGGTACACACAAGCGTTTGCCTGACCTGAGAAAAATAAATTTACTAAACAGAGGATAACAATTTTCCTTCATAATCTTGTTAACCATTTTTAGACAAGCATCATCATAAATTTTATTTATTTTTGACAATTTAGAATGATCTTTCTTATGAGATGGGCCAAACCATGTAACAATACAATATGACAGTACAGATTCAATGATAGATCGATAAAACAAGTAATATCTGTTTGTCAACTCCGATGTTATTGGGCATTCTCATATGGTGTAACCTTTTGATACATTTTACATAAAGATGGTGTACGTTGTCAGCAAAAGTTAACCTGTCATCAATTACAACTCCTAAATACTTATAGTTGTGTACAATTTGAACAGCGTCGTCGCCTATTACAATTGGGTCATAGTCATTTTTAATTTTACGGAAATCGAGGACCATCTCCATCGTCTTCTTAACATTCAAATTGAGAAAATTTGATCTAGATAGATAGATAGATATATACATTTTTATTTTCTGTCGCAGTTAAAACAATGAACATTAGCTGAAAGCTATTCAGCGACAAACATCAACAAGATACAGTTAAATAAAACAAAGACAATAACAATAAAATGCAGAAAAAAAAAAAAAAAGGATTGGGCAAAGAAGCATAAAATTAAAACATATTAAAAGTATAGTGTACATATAAAATATCATAATATAAAATACCAATCTGTATCGTCTGCATATTTTATGATGGTACAATTTAGATGTTTACTCTTGCAGTCATTCGTATAAATGGTAAAAAGCAGTGGCGACAGTGCACAGCCCTGGGGGGCACCTGTATTTGTCAATAGACATTTGGAGGTAATACCTCCTAACTTTACAAACTGAGGCCTGGCTGTTAGGTAGCTGTATATCCATCTTATAACATTTCCATTTACATTCATATCAAACAATTTGCGTATCATAACATGTGGTTGAATTGTATCGAAGGCGCTGGAAAAATCAATATATAACATCCTTGAGTATGCCTTCGGCTTTTCTAGATGGTAACATACACTCTTCATAAAAGTTGTAACAGCGTCATCCACACAGCGGCCTTCTTTATAAGCAAATTGAAAATTGTCAAACACTTCCTTGAAATTTTGACATAGATACTTTCCAACAATTGATTCAAAACATTTCATAAAAACATCGGTCAGAGCTACTGGTCTTAGATCATTCATAACAAGTGGTATTTTCTTCTTTGGTACTGTCGTTATAAGCGAAGTTTTCCATTTGTAAACACGGTACAATGCATTGATCTAAAGATGCTTGGTACAATTTGAGCATTGGCTTAGCTAGTTCTTGTTTACATGATTTTATCAATATACCACAGATTCTATCTGGTCCTGCAGCTTTTCCAGGTTTTGCTGTATTTAATGCTCTTACAACATCTGCTTCTGTGATAACAATTTTTTCATTACTACATATAACGTCAAGTATGCAGGAACATTCTACAGTGAAATCTTTGTCATCAAACCTTGCATAAAATGCATTCAGCTCATTTACATAATCATCCATACAATCAGGTTCAGGCATACAGTTTTTGTTGGCATAACCACAAAGATGTTTCAAACCTTTCCGAGCATCCTTGGTGTTATTCGTCTTAAACAGGTTCTCAACTTTATCTTTATACAAATTCTTGGCTTCTCTTATTTTCTTATTAAGATCTTTTTGTATTTCCTTGAGACCTACTCTATTATTTGACAAAGCAGCCCTATTAACAAGCTCTTTTACATCTTTGGTCAACCAGGGCTTATTGTTTGAGAACATTTTAACAGTCTTTGTTGGAATAATCATGTCAGTACAAAATTTGATGTAAGATGTACAGATGTCAACATTATCATCAAGACTAGCAACATCATCATATAGAACACTCCAATCAGTGCAGTCGAAACATGCTTTAATTTTGTCAATATTTTCATTAGACCATTGCTTTACATGAATCTTTTTATATTTCACGGTCTTGACTTTTTGCTTATACATCGGAAGATAGTATAACATGTTGTGATCAGAAATTCCAAGTGGTGGTCTCTTAATTACTCTATATGCATTTTTTACATTTTCTAAAGATACTTACTTTCTAAATATGAAATATACATAATTTTTCCCAATATTTGCAATGCGCATATTTATAAAATGATAGATTGACTTTCCAAGAAGTAAAATTTTGCAAAACACAGCCTCTCCCTTAATAATTGGCAATTAAGTGCATAGATGCTGCTGAGATCATAGGGGCAAGCCAATATCACTCTCCACTAGCCAATAACACTTTTAAGACAGCAATATCATTATTTATTGGCGCGTCATGTGACTGATATCCTGCTACATGATTGGCCTTAAATTTTTATGCAGAATATAAGTCCTTATGGTAACACTATATATAAGTCCTACAAAAAATTTAAATGCTGCGCGAATTTCATGGCTGTGCCATTTAAATTTTATCATGAATTGAATTAAAGATCAGACATGTTTCGAATAGTTTATAACGTAAATATGTTGAAGAATGACAACACTGGCTATATTTGAAACTAAAAGTAGCCACAAGCCCACCTCCATGACACACAACTCGCCAATAACATGTTGACTGCTGCTTGGATGGTCCTCTGCTATTCGTGGTGCAGTGTTTGTGATTCACTCCTACTACATTTTGCGCTTAATGCCTTTTTTACGCCATGCTCCGACACTACATCACACCTTGGCCTGCAGCGGCCATATGTTGCATAACTTGCTTTCCACAGCATCTGAATGATCTCCACGGTGTTGTAAATGCTTGCACTTTCTTTTTCTCGTGCACGGAGAGCGAGTGCTGTGAGTTGCCCCTGAATGGAGGATTTTGTCTGACACAATGTAGCGATAAGTTATGATTGCTGGTAGCCAAGAAGAGTGCACCACCTCGTTCACTGTAACTGAATCTCCATACATAAGGCCCATCAGTTGCATTTGTACAGATCAGGGAGGATGTTCCAAAAAAAACAGCATTGAAATATCCATTGGATGCCCAGCTTGGAATGCCTACTATGTCTACCAAAAGGCAGTTCTATGGAATTCGATATGGTTGCCTCTGCCAGTGCAGTCTAGAATTACCGTATGGTTGATCCATTAATCATGAAATGGTCTGGAGTTTGGTTGTATCATGCTACCCAACAATAGATCATGTGATGTAAACATTAAACTGATCTTATTTTATCATTACAGATCAATTGCATGTGTGTTGGACAACCTAGTGTTGTTTGTGAATCCAAATTACAAAGCTTATATTGCTGGCCAATGCAAAATACTTTTTTCCTCCTTCTTCTTCTTCTTCTTCTTCTTGCGATTATATCCCGCCTCTTCATGCAGGCGAACCTCTAATGAGTATGTCGTTCAATATAATATCTCTCTATGTTTTGCCAGGGAAAGGCAAATTTGGTTACAGAGTTTATTTGCCGCATCTAAAATTTCTATGGACTTCAATCTAATTGCTTTGTACACTACACTTTCAGCATTATCGCCAACTTAACGTATCCCCATCCGTTCAGAATCGCAGTCGCAACTTCCTGGCATGTTGTCGGGGGGGGGGGGGTACTCCATCTTCCTGGGGGGGGGGTACTCCATCTTCCTGGTACATGGAACTGAGCTTCTTAATCTTCGGGTCTCTTGTATCATGTAATTCTATGCAGTGGACTAGCATGTGAATCAAGTCCTCTTCTTCCGCATGGCAGAGCTTACATCTACTGTCTATTTCTGTGGTGCTGTACATTTTCTCCAGGGCTGCTGTTTTAAATCTGCCAGTCATCATCCTTGCTTGGGTTGCTACAGCTTCAAACATGTATCTTCTGCCTCTGCAGACTGTCCAGAGGAGGTGTGGAGACTTCGGCAGATCCGTTGGCCATATCCACCATTTCAGTGTGCTGTTAAATGCAGCGTTGTAAACCAGATCTGTTGTTAGCTTCTCCTTTACTGCCGATTTCACTTGTAGCTTCCACGACAATTTTGTTGGAGGTAAGAAGAGAACCGACAGGACCTCAATGCCGTACTTGTTACAAATATCTAAGACGTAGGAGAATCAGCTGTGTTTGTTGGAATATCCCACTGACAGTTGTCTTCGTCCTTAACAACACTGTTGAGCATGCGTGAAGAATTATTCCGTAAAAAACTTCTTTTTTGTTTAAATTACTTCCAAATCAATTTGAAACTCAATCTACCAGATTAAAATCCATTTCCAAAGATCTAGGAAACTCTTTTGCTTAAAATTATCTAATCAATCTTTATGTGCTGTACAGTAGCAGTTGCTCGCCCATGTTTATTTGATGCACAGGTCAAGCAATCACAATTTCACCTTAATATTTGGATCTTGCTGAGCACACATTCCGGATATTATGTCAGACAATAAAATGCTCCTAGTATGACATAAACTAGTTATCTGACAAAGAGTTGTGCAACATAATGGTGTTGCAGTCCAAGCTAAGAAGTGGACTTAAAGTGTCCCTCTCTGGTCCACTTCTGGAGACCTGCCACAGACAGATGGAGATTAGACTGTAGGGGGCAGGGCAGTCGCTCTCCCCCAGGTACAAGCAATCAGAATCCATCACTAACCAGACTACGCTGGACTGCTAAACTGTATGCTTGGTGTGGCCACACAGCTGAACCAGACAACTCTTAGGCCGTCCACAGGCAATGGTCACATAATATTATATATATTTTTCCTTAAATATTTCCATGTCAATGTGGACCTCCGAACCCGTATTCTTTAAATTTGTTAAATAGCGGAAGATTAAAATACTTGTAATGATAGAGCTGGTCGGAATCTGAAAAAAAATAGAAGGGAAAGAAGGGAGCCTGAAGCATCAAATTCTACTTTTTTGCGACCATTCTATTGCCTCCTGTAGCTGGCGGGAAGAGTTCTGGAATGTCTAGGATCACATTAAATGGCACAAAACGGTTTCAAATCTATAGATTACATGGTTTTTGAGAAATGCCAATTTCAAACTGTCATATATCAAACTTGCAATTTGTCAGAAAATACCTCCTCACACGTTATTGGTCATAAATTTTAAACTACCAGTGATAGGCACCTGAAATTTAGCTAAAATTCCATAAACAAAGCCTCTCCTGAGTTGGAAATAAGTCATTTTAGTAAAAACACTTCTCCGAGTCTTATTTGATGCCATTGACTTTGTTCTGTGCCAATTTCAGCCAATTCTGGCCTTTGTACGTGAATACAAAGCAATAAAAAAAAATTGTCGAATGTCTCATTACGAACCCCACTTGGAATAACATTGCAAATAGGATGTGATAAATCTTTTTTTTTTTTTATTTGCTGTTGACTTGGTTGACGAGCTACAATCTGGCTGAAACTCCTGCAGCACAAAGTTAATAGCATAAAGTAACCTTAAAAATAATCTTTTTAGTGATATGACTTACTTTCAGTAAAAAATGTTAAAAGTGTCCCAGGTGCCAAAGTTGCTGAGATTCGAAGTCAGTTTCTTGAAGATCTTGTCAGTGAAGAACCACTGTCACAAATTTTCATCTGTGTGGGAACTAATGACTGTGCAGACAATGATTTTGATGTTGCAAAAATTATGGAATCGTATGAGTCAATAGTCACTGAGATGCAGAAGATGGTTAGTAAGCCGTCTTACATCACAGTGTCCAGTATTCCTCCCAGATGAGACAAATCCGAGTACCAAGAGCGTGTTGAAGCCCTAAACACTGCTCTCTGTGACATGGCCAGAAGGAATGGATCCTTGTATGTCAACAATGACCTGTCATTTAAACTTGCCAATGGGGAGGTTAATGATGGTTATTTGATGACGTCTGACAGCCTTCACTTGACAAAGCAGGGTGTTAATAAACTGGTAAAGAACATTGGATTAACTGTGAAGCCAAACAATGTCTCGGATGTTACCAGACCATGGAAGACAAAGATCCACCCCTCAAAAACAAAAAACACAAGAAAAGTGAGTGCAGATAACCTTCATAATGGATCAGATGATGAATCTGATATGCCTGAGCAATCATGGACTGTTGTTCGGAACAAGAAGCAACGCCCCTCGTATCGAGCCCAACCAAACGACTCACGCAGAGATGATCATGGACATCGAGTCACACCAAGTCAATTTCTTAGAAGTCATCATGGGCATCATCATTGGGACCACCATCGGGACCATCAGAGACAGCACCAGAGGCACTCATCTCGGGATAGCTCTCTGATAAGTCCAAGTCACAGCAGACAACACCACTATTCCCAACGTTGTGAATTTTGTGCTGAGTACAACCACACTGCCCGAGAATGTGGTTTTCGTCAACCTGCAGTATGCCGACAATGTTCCTGTAAGGGACATAAACAGAAGATCTGCTCTGAATTTAGCAGTATAAGGTATATGATGCCAGCCAGACATGCCCTGAAAGTGAAAATACCAATGAACCTCGAAATTCATTCCCTGAACTTGCATCCTTTCGGAAAAAATTCCATAAAAACTTTGTATTCAGCTATCTGAACATTAATAGCCTCAGAAACAAAATATGCGAAGTATCAGAAATATTGTCCAATAATTATGTTGATGTTTTATGTTTGGCTGAGACAAAGTTGGACTCTTCTTTCACTTCCTCTCAATTTCATGTAAACGACTACAAGATTCATCGCAAAGATCGTAATGAGCATGGTGGAGGGCTGCTAGTGTACTTCAAGACATCAGTTCCCCATAGACAATGCAATGACTTTGATCTCTTTAAAAATGATATTGAAACCCTGGTAATTGAGGCATTCGTAAAAGGAGAAACAGTAATCTTTATCTTTGTTTATAAGCCACCATGTATTGGTATTAACTGTCTTGTCACGAAATTAAGCAAAATGTTGGACAAGTACTTATCCGAAGTAAGAAGTGTTTTTATTGTTGGTGATATAAATGTCAATCTTCAATGTACACCTAAGCAATTTCATGACTTTATGATTGGATATAATCTGAGAAATGTTGTTAATGACCCAACTTGTTACAAAAGTACTGTCAATCCAACATTGATAGATGTAATAATAACCATACTCCTAAAAGGCTTGCTTCTCACTTAAATGTTGCCATTGGTGTTAGCCACCACCACAATATCATTGGTGCAGCAACAAAATTATGTCTAGATAGAAATGGCAGACGTCACATAAAATATCGATCAATGAAAAACTTTAGTCTTTCCAAGTATGTTGAAGACTTGTCAATGGCACCATTTCATGTATGTGAAGTTTTTTATGATCCAGATGATGCTATGTGGTTGTATGAAAAGTTGTTGATTGATGTAGTTGAGGAGAATGCACCTCTTAAACAAAAAGTATTGAAAAAACCTCAGGTACCCTATATGAATGGGCCACTGAGAAAGGCAAATAGGCAATTAATGTTAAAGCTATGTTGCGACGAAAATTTAATCGCATTGGTGATAAAAACACATGGTCTAGGTACATAAGTCAAAGAAATCTTGTTACCTCGATGAAAAGGCAATCTATTCAATTGTATTTTAATGAAAGGTGCATCTCTACCACTAATTCGAAGTCTTTTTGGAAAACTGTACGTCCTTTCATGTCTGAAAACCGCAGTAATGATACAGCTATTTCTTTGTATGATATTGATATGTTGATTACAAATGCTACAGCAGTATGCTCGATTTTCCATAATTACTTTATAAACATAGCAAATGATCTAGCAGAAGCTGATGAAGTAGAAAATATGAAAAACAGTGAAATTTATGATCACTACTCTGACCATGATGCTGTCAATGCTGTAAAAGCTGCAATATCTATTGATGATTGTTTTGATTTCTCACATGTTACTGTAACAAATGTATGCACCAAACTGAGAAAAGTGAAGGCAAACAAAGCTTGTGGGTATGATACGATCCCAGCTAAATTTCTAAAGTTTGGATCAGATGTATTGTGTACCTCACTTATAGGTGTCATAAACCAATTAATTGAAAAAGGTATGTTTCCAAGTAACTGTAAATATGCTGAGGTATCACCAGTGTATAAAAAGAAGGAACAGCTGATTAAAAGTAATTATCGTCCTGTCAGCATATTAACTGCAATGTCTAAGATCTTTGAAAGTGTTTTGTGTTACAGATGATTTCATATTTGTAGACTTTTCTCAAATAACAAAATGTTTTGCAAAATTTCTGGTCTGACATCAGAAAATCCTGCCAGGTAATTGGTCAAGTTGCTCATTACGTGTCACTTTTTTCAGCTTGCTCCAAGCAAGTGATGTTTGCTGGAAAGATGATGTCATAATTTTTACCAGTAGTATTCAGCAAAGGCCAACTTGGTTTTGTGGCAGTTGTTCACGCATGTCAAACCGCAATCCACATGAAGTCTTTCACTTCTTCATGAACAGTTGTATTTCACACTCCTGTTCACAACTGCTGATTGTTCCAATTGATTTTAAATCCGTTTCAAGCTGACTCTGAAAGACTTCACATCTATCCACTAAATTATCATGTTTTGACCTAAAGCATTGTCTGTGACACCAGTAAGGGACTATTCAGAATTAAAGACTGGGTTGAAATGGGGCAGTACGAATTTTTACCTTTTGTCCAGAATCTACCTGCCTTACAGGCCAAATAGAATTTATGACTGAGTTGAGTTTTGCCCGACGGTGCACCAATTTTTCACACATGTTTCAAGGGGGGGGGGGTACTTATTACTCACAACATGCTTAAGGGGGGTTGAAATTCTAATAAAAGTCACAGGGTTCCCACAGTCATGGAAAGTCAGGGAAAGTCATGGAAAAAATAGTGGTCATGGAAAGTCATGGAAAACAAAATATTTTGGAAAGTCATGGAAAATTCAAAGTTTGACTTCGATTCGCGCTAAAATTTAACACATTTGGGAGCTTTCGGTTGTTAGAAAGTTGAGCGGTGTCGAGACAGTGAACGATGGTCATCGCGTGAATTTGTTTCGAGGTGAATCTCAACTTCAATGAGTTAAACATTGGTCATGGAAAATCCGAAAATTGGTCATGGAAAGTCATGGAAAAGTCATGGAATTATCGTTGTCAGATTTTGTGGGAACCCTGAAAGAAAAGGGGACATACTGAAAATCCACATGGAATATATGAGAGGAGAGTTACAAATAAGCATGAAACCAAAGGGGGTATATCATTCATAAGAAAATCACATCAAAGACCACACGACTGGTAGACCATTGCCCTGCCGCTTGAGCTGAGCCACTCTTCTGAGAAAATGTTAATTCACAATTATACATGTTTGTTTTCTGTATAAACAGTCATTGCATGTATCACCTAACCCATAATCGTCCTTATACCATTCGACACCTCTGTCAGCCAATCATGAGCCAGTATTTCACTGCAATAAAACCCATATTCTTTGTTGTCCAGTTATCCTCCCATGGGAGCTGTGAAAAACCACAGCAACAAACGACAAGTTTCAGTTTTGTCTTATGGTATAAGCCAGTTATTCACCGCGGGATCGGCAATATGTGTTTATCACAGCTCGGGCTAACGCCCTCGCTGGATAAATCACATATTGCCTCTCCCTAGGTGAATAACCTATACAAATGCACATCATTGGACTTGCAGAATGTATGTACTGAAAATGTGTGGAACACAAACTAAAACTCTCACTTGAAACTGCTAAAGTCAGTCCCTGTTCGGAGATCAATGGCTTAAAATGCCATGGTCACCCATGTAAAACGCTATGTCACTTTTCAGGAGAGAGTGGTGTCATACCTCCTCTTGACCAATGAAAACTGCAAGAAAAATGATGTATTTTCTACCTCAAATGTCTACAAATATGAAATCATCTGTAACAAATTATGAGTTGTTTTTGGTAACAAATTGTCAAATGAACTTTTTGCATATATAGATCAAAATACAGCTGTTGTAATGTCATTTTGAAATGTGTTGAAGATTGGAGGTTGTCTTTAGACATAAATGAGAAGGTGGGCTGTGTTGCAATGGACCTGTCTCGTGCATTCGACTCGATTCCTCATGGTCTTCTCATAGCAAAGCTTAATGCATATGGTGTAAATGAAAATGCTTGTAAACTTATACGTAATTATCTTTCTTAAAGAAAACAGAGAGTAAAACTTGGCAACACAAGAAGTGAATATCTGTGTAAAAAGGGGAATCCCCCAAGGCAGTTTAATGGGGCCTGTTCTGTTTAACATTTTTGTGAATGATTTAGTTATGAAGTGAGAAAATGTCACATCTGTCTGCAATTATGCAGATGACAATACGTTGTCATACAGTCACTCTGATGTAAATATTGTCAAACAGAAGTTAGAAATAGCCTGTGAAATTTCAATGCAGTGGTTCACAAACAATTATATGAAAGCAAACCCTGATAAATTTCAGTATATGGTTGTAAGTAGTAAACCCTGTGAAACTATAAGTTTATCAATGTGTGATACAGAAATTAAGCCTTCCGAAAATATATGTATTCTAGGTGTCACTTTAGACAGCAGATTAAGCTTTACTGCTCATATTGGTGAAATTGTGAAATGCTGTTCTAAACAAACCAATGCAATAAGCCGATTGATGCATGTTCTTGATACAAACAGTAAGATTAAGATTCTTGATGCATTTATTATGGCCAATTTCAACTATTGTAGTGTTGTTTATCATGGCTGTAAGAAAACTGAGGCTAGGAATTTAGAAAAGATGCTAAAACGTGTTCTACAGTTTGTATATTGTGACTTTGATTCCACTTACTTGGATCTGTTGACAAAAGCAAGAAAATGTTCATTATATGTGCACAGGCAACGTGAGATATTACTGTCAGTTCATAAAATAATTAATGGTTTGATGCCTCCCATGTTACCAAGTTTCTTCTACAAAAAGCTGAGTAACTATGCTCATCGTGATGTTGTAAGATTGGACCAAAGAACTTTCAACACAATGACTTATGGATTTTTCTCAGTAAGGTATCAAGGTGCTAATCTATGGAATGAATTACCTAGGGATTTTAAAGACAAAGATTATGACGATTTTAGATATTTAATCAAGCTTTGTGATTTTAAATGTTCCTGTGGAAACTGCTTTTTATGTACTTTGAATGGTTTTTAATCTCTTTGTTATTACTTGTTTATGTCATTTCTCATTTTACTGTTCAATTGTAAATATCATCTCATTTATTACTATGTTCGTGTCGGTTACAAGCAATTGTGCTTATGTTTATTTTTGTATTTCTCCAATCCAAATTATAAATAAATTTTAACTTACTTACTTACTTTTACTTACTTTAGTCCAAGAGAAGCTTTGTTTGTCAAAATTCAGGTAAATTCAATGGTATTCCAATGGAGCAGAATAAAGTGGATTGCTTCCAAGTGCAGGCATGAAATCTTCCGAATATGGCATAACTTTATGAAAAATAATATTGGGAATATGTCTAGGTCATTTTCATTTGAGATTACATAGGTTTTGTCCATGTTTTAATGCAACATTCAAATGTACCTAATAACTTGGCACACCCGAATCCTGTAATAAATGCTATAACATGTCACGGCGTGAACGAAATAGGACAAAATTTGCTCAGAATAATCTTCTACCCTAATCCACTCTTGTGGGTGAAGGACATAAAAATATTCCAAATACTTTGGGAGATATGGCAAAAAGCCATCGCTACCTAATAACTTGGCACTCGGTGTACAGACCACCTAATAAATAGATAAATAACTTAACTACTGCTCTCAAAACTATAAAATGTTTTCAGGAAAGTAATACTTGACATATCAGTGCTGCAACTAAGTTGAACTGTCCCACAAACAAGCTAAAGATCATTTACTACAGATTGTTTAAACATTCTGATGAAAACTCATACAAAAAGATTTTAAGTGTTGCCCCTTTTCATGTATCCCAGATTTTTGATGTACAAGAAGACAGGCAAGAAGATGTTATTTGTTAAGCGTAGATTAAATCTTGCAGAGTTTGTTCACAAAGTACTCCATGATAGGAATTTTCTGGAATTATATAGTCGTACATAGTGAGGGTGGTGGCAGCATGAGCGGCCAAACCCTTAACTATCAGGTTTGTAATTTAGTTTTCCATTCTGGTAGATCCACCACATAACTGAACATCTCTCTAATTCTGTTGTTTATCTTATTTCTCTTCCATTCCTTTCTCAATCATCACGCCACTTGGCATATAGAGAGGAATTCACATTTTCCCTTGAAATAAGCTCTGTTATCCTTCAAAACGCTCTAATTCCTTCGCAATCTGCTTTATTTTACACCTTCTTCACGGAAAAACAAGCTACCAAATCATAGGGCTCTTCCATCAGCGCTGCTCATATTCCCCCTGCTCCACTCATTAAGCCTATATAATTCAGAGGGCTACTCAATAAAAAGAACAGCCTGCAACCTAAGCCATTTGCATAATTACAAGAGCACCTGCGACCAGCCAAATAAATGACCTGCCAAGAGAAATTAGAATTTCATCTCTTATATTTTTTGCCAATTGCTTATTTGTGTTTACAATAGTGTAAAGTTCAGGTGACATAATCTCAACAAGTGTTTGTATACTTATGCACATTTTTAGGTGACTGGATAAAACGATTGATTCAAAATGTCTTCATATTTGTTTGGTAAGCATGCAAATTTCCTGAAACATACAAATCATGAAAGAAAAAATGTCATATTCATGCTTGCTATAGATGGCGCCACATGGTGCATCTTAGGCCATCCCCATAGTGAGTTTTTTTGATATTTATTTACATGCAATGCAAGGGCGAACGGATAGCAACAGATAGATCTACTTATAGATATATGTTGATGGATAGATACATTGATAGATAATTGATGGATACATATAGGCCTATAGGCTACAGATAGATACATAGATAGATAGAAAGATACATAGAAACACATAGATAGATAGATAAATACATACATAGACAGACATATAGGCAGCTAATTAGTCTTACCCAATTAACATTGAAAATCCCCCCCCCCTTTCAACATACAACTTAAGCCACCGTCTCATATTTGCGCAGCGAATTGAGCCCAAGCGACGACTCAAAAATCTGTGCAATAATGGATCTATGGAAATTTAAAATGCAAGTGCAAATGGATACATCTATAGATATCTTGATAGATAGATTGATAGATAATTGATCGATACATATAGGCCTATAGATAGATACATAACTACATAGATAGATAGTGATAGATATACCAATAGATAGATAGATGGATAGACATGTATAAAGCTCATTAGTCTGTACCACCAATTAACATTGAAAATCCCCCCCCCCCTTTACAACATACACCTGAAGCCACCGTCTCATATTCGCGCAGCGAATTGAGACAAGAGAGACTCACAAATCTGTCCAGTAATGGTATCAAAATAAACAGTCCACAGCAGGGAATTACGTCAAGTCGCTCCAGCTTCTTATCAATGATTTACTTTCGTCTTTAACAAAACATAACAAAATCCAAAGTACCTTACAAATTCAATTTCCTTCGGTAATATTCTCTGTACTTATCATGTTTCTGAAATAGTTCATTCTCCTTTTCAACAGTTAAATGACTGCCTTTCATACATTGAATATGAAAAACAAATCACAGCTATGGTAACACAATAAACCCTACAACAACGTTTTAAGTGCTGCGCGCATTTCATGGCCTTGCCATTTACATATTAAATGCATACATCAAACTCTTCATTTGTCACAAATCTGTTTCCAGCGGGTATTCTAGTTCATATATAATTATGGAAAACACTTATTCTCAAAGGTACATTTATGTGACTGGTGAGACACTTTGGAGAGTTTGTCAACGTTTCGTCTAATAGAGATGGTTTAGTTTGGCTTTTGTAGCATGTTGGAATTTTTTATAATTCACTTGAGATAATATGTGTCACATATTACTTTCCTGAAAACATTTTATAGTTTCGAGAGCAGCAGTTAAGTTATTTATCTGTTTATTAGGTGGTCTGTATATGTGAAGGAAAAATATGTTGACGTCCTTAGTTTTGACTTGAATTACTGAGCTTTCTATTCCATTGATATTAACAGCAATGTCTATGTGAGGGATAGTGTGTTTAACATAGTATATCAATCAAGTCTCCACCATGACTATTTCTATCAAGTCTGTGAATTGTGAAAGAGGGGACATCAAACTGAGCATTTGGGAAGGAGCTATCTAGTTTAGTTTCAGATAGAAATAACATGTCTGTGAAACCTTTTTGAAGAATTTGATGAATTTCCAAGAATTTTGATGACATGCTATTTAAATTTAGATGAAAGAATATCATCTTTTTTTTTTTAATTTGTTTTCCTAAAATTTGATAAAATTTGTAGGCCCTTGTACAGACTTTTTTGTGTTGAGGAGTTAAGGAGGCTCCCAAATTCTGCAATATTTCAGAGAAATAAAAAAACCTAAATAAGAAAATTAAACATTATGCTTGCTGGCTTAATTTGAGAAACCTGCAGACAGGGATGTCAAGAATTGTTAGCAACGGCAGCTAATTACAATCTAGTAACTAGTAATTTGTAAGATGATAGCCTTGAGGCCCTTGAGTAAGATTGTGGGAGGGGATGGGGTCCACTTATCAAACATCCCCATTGAGCCATTTCTCCAAGTGTTGGATCATCAGATTTTGTTTTGGATCAGCATCGAAAATACAAAATTCAACTTTGCAAAATATCATCATTGGACCTGCTTCTTCTGAAAAGTTGGATCCCCTCTTTTGTGAAAGCCCTGTAGTGCAGTATATTTCTGTAAATGTTCTTCTTTTTTTCAAAGCCAAGAGCATTTATATTTTGTCCAAATAGGGCTCCTTAAGTTAATCTTAGATAAATGCAATTTTCTACCCTCGATTTTTTCAAATTCAAAGGTTTCAATATCATCTCTCAAATCAGCTTTTGTAAGCTAAGCTATACCCATTAATTAAACTTGATATACATATGTATGTTCTACCAACCCCTCTGAAAATAAGTGTGAAGGTTGTTCTTTTATTTGTTTGATGAATTACATCATCATAATCAATGTATATGTATTAGTAAGACACTGATTTGGAGGTTCTATCTGTTATCTAACTGACAAAAATGCATGTTAGAACCCGACAAAGAGCTGTCTAAGTGATTTAGACATCATACGCTTCATGTAATGTACGTTTTAACTTGTAATTTTTGCAAAATAAACAATTATCTGATTGTTTGTTTGCTGTTGTTAACGGTGCAGGGCGCTAACATGCAAAAATTGTCAGTTTGATACCAGCTTTTCCAATGGTATAAGTATCTGGGTGATGCTGTCTCTTTTCCGGACTGACAAGTGGCAGCAGAATGCTGACAGTCCCTGGAAAATCGAATTGGGTCAACAATGATTTGATCTGTTTTGGACAGATCACAAGATCAGGTCGCACAACGTCTTTCCATATTACTACGCCAAACTACTTTCACAAAGCATGGTTGCTTGCAAAGATCCAGTCCCTGCTTTGAATAAAAATGTTTAGAAATCATGAGAAAAAAAGAAAGTTTTGAAACTTTAGCACTAACTTTGCCTGTGAAAGGGATGATTTTATTCATGAGAAGTTTGGTGTTATTTAATCTACTTATGCTATTTAGTGCATGGTAAATTGTGGTCAGAAAAGTGTCTAAAAAGAATGCTCTCTCACTTATTCACGTGTCCATACAAAGCCAATGTTTTTGTTTTGTGATATCGAAAATGCTCATTTGTATTTATTCTGTTACTTTATGGAGATTTATTAACTAGGAAAACAATATAATTTACAATTTCATAAAAGCTGTGTAACACCCAACAAAATGTCTTGTCCATGCCACTAGCGGCCCCCCTCTATACTGGAATTATATGTGAGCTACAATATATACATCCTCCATGATAAGAAGTAGTTCAACTTATTTTGGTATTTAAAAGCTGTCTGCTTAAAATCAAAGCCAACCAAAGTCAGATTAGACACTTACAGAGTTTTTGGAAATAAACTAGACCGTCACTAAATGATGTTAGACATCACCAAGATACTTATACCAGTGGAAAAAAACGGTATCTAACTGACAATATTGCATGTTAGCGCCCGGCTAGGGATTAACTCTGTTAACAACAGCAAACAAACAATCAGATTATTGTTTATTTTGCAAAAATTGTAAGTTAAAACAAATAATAGAAGAAGCATAGGATGTCTAAGTCAGTTAGACACCTCTTTGTCAGGTCCTAACATGCATTTTTGACAAAAATGCATGTTAGAACCCTCCAAATCGGTGTCTAATCAATGCGAAATGTCCTGGTTTCTTCCAGACACTGTCCTGGTTTCTTCCAGAGATAGAAATTCTGTTGACCGCTCACAGGAGCTCGCGAATTTTGCACCCTAGGTGGCAGCAAATAGCGGTCAACTTGTAGACGGTTGGTGATGTTTAAATGGGGTTTAGAATAGTCCGCAAAATATGTTCCAGACCAATTTTTTTGTTTCATTCATGGAAATCTAGGCAAAATTACATGCAAAGCACAGGCTGAAGCAAGAAAGGTGTATATGAATCAAATAAGATTCCAAACAACCCGATGCCAATTTGTGCAACACTAATGCAATGGTGAGTAGCTTTCCATTTCCAAACTTTTGACCGGCAGTGTAACTCTCCTTTGTGGATGAGTCGTTTGGTTCAGTTACAGTTCATTGAAGCATCTATAAATCAGTGCAGGTATCAAAGCTGAACAAGCTAATCATACATAATCCAAGTGGCCTGAGAGGACATGGGTTCGAATCCTGGTCCTGGAACTTAATTGGAGTGAGTTGGTGGCAGTTGCAGCCGGGGAGAGGGGGTATTGTGTAGGCAGTGGTCCACCCTCCTGTCTGGTGTATATGCAATAAAAAAAGCCCCAACCAGACTCCACAACCCTGTGAGCAGCAAATATGGCTGGAACAGGTAATCTACATCTACAAAAAAAAGTGCCAATGCATTTTGTCAGTTTCTTGAAAATTAATGCTTGTAATATACAAAGTTATGCAACTAAATCTGTGAGGTCACAGTTTTGAGATAAAGCGAAGTACAAATTGGTAAAACACACATCTGTGAAAATTATAATAAACACTTATAAAAATCATTCAAGTTAAGCAACCTTGTCTTGTAGTTTGATAACCAGCTGATCCTGGTCCTGGGCTGGTCTCGTGGTTAGGTGTTGCATTGGTGGCCAATAGCCTGCTGCTCTTACTCCAGCTCTCTGCACCTGTAGGCCCCAGGGCAGTAGATTCATGGGGTGTCTCAAAACTTTAAATAACGAGGGTGTGGCACATTTCTTGGCCTCTGATTGCTGAGGTTGGCCAGGTCAAGTTGAGTCACAGAAGGGTCAAGGATTATGCATATAAATTAAGCAATCATTCTGATGACGTTATACCACAGCCAAAAAATTCCGAAGTTAGTGGAAATTAATACCTTTGAAGCCAACCATCCAAGTTCTGATGCATGCACGGACGACAGAAGCATAAATGAAATATGCATTTATAGGTATTCATTTTTCACAGTTATTAATTGGTTTTCTTGCCCAGCGCCACCACTCTGGCCCTCTCTGTTCACCTCTATTGCCTTGGCCACCCTATACCTGAAACCATGATCTTCGATGGGCTGGAGCTCAGCAATAAAAAATTGCCAATGCATAATTTTTCGCTATTTCAGATTTGGAATCACCATGCCCGAATTAGGTTTATAGAGTATTTTTCCTCAGGTAGCAGATGGAATTTTTTTTTTTTGATCAGTGTTATGGGTCTACTAACACTTGAAAACGTATAATGTCTTCTAATCATAGTATGGATATATGATCTTGTCGACAAAATTTAGTTATCAATTATTATCTGACACCCACAATAAAAGTTTACAGCGTCTCCTCAAAATTGATTAATTATTTGCAAGATAATGCATTATCATCAATAAGTCTTGACAGGAAGGATCTATATAATTATATAGACCTTTGATGGGCGTACACATCGTCTCCAGCTTTTGGATCATCAACTGACGAAATGCTCTTCTTGGTTCTTGGCGGTGTTGGCCTGGTGTCCCTTGCAGGTATTTTGACTTTGGCAGTCTTTCATGACGTATGTTTTTATAATTTTAATCAGTATGAAACGTCTTACATTTTAATAGTCTGATTGCATGCTGTTTATTCACTTATATTTCAACTAAAAAAAGATTATTTTTCAAATTATGAAAGTTCTTAATAATCCCTTTCGTTATGCATGTAGGGGAGAGTGGGACCATTTGAACCGACAGGCCAGTTGAACCACTAGTCCAGGGCCCAACCCTGAAAAAGTGCCTTAGTTCGCATCATCATGATGAGTGCACCACTTCAATTTGGTACCGTTGGAAAGAAGACATTCTGAACTTCATTTTCCAATGCCATGTAGACTTCTAGCAAGGTCAAGGAATATGAAAATTAGGGGTAAAGTCAGGAGAATATTTGCATAAATAGCCATTTTTAATATGTGATAAAGAGTCAATTAATTCCCATATCTCAATGAATTAGGCTCAGATTCAACCAATAATGTGCATAGCAATCATCGGTGGGGAGCACTATATCATAGAGATGAAACTTTCATTTCATGCCATATATGGACATAGAGGGTGGGGCCAAAATTGCCATATTTGATAAAATTTCACTGAAACCAAATACAAGGACTTCAAATAGTTCCATTAGCTTCTCAAGTAATAGATCTATTAAAAAATTATACATACAAATTATTACTCCCAGGGAATATCACCCAATGGGCACATCTACGTTGCAGCAACGTTGTGACAACGTTGCATTTTGGTAAGAATTACGTAGAAATTTCTACTTTGCTACAACATAGATTTGTATTAGGGTGTCCCAAAAAAGTGAATGTCTGAAATTCATTGGGGCTAACCTGTAAATGTATTCTATAGCACCTCTCTGACTCCCATGTAAAAGTTCAGCCCATTTGAAGGTGTTTTAGATGTTGCTCAAGAGCCCAAAATATTGATAGGGGTTTAACATTGAATTTTCACCCGAAAATGGCTATTTTAGCCAATGGCTCACAAATTATCGATTTCAGTCCACCCAAACACATGGATAGTTGATACAAAGATGTATAAATTATTCTGCACACTGTGGTACCAATTTCTACCTCACTTGGTTCAGGTGTTATTGGCAAATATATATTATTTTACATGGAAAAATTTATGCCAAGGCAAAGCACCTTTCTCAATGAAGATTATTTGCAGTCTAATTTTGAATTTTGACATGAGACAATCACATGTTGGTTCCATTGTGTGACAGAGACAGAAGGCCATCAAACAATGTCTTAAAATCTATTTCAGACTATTGAAACAATCTAAGAAGTTTTTTTTAAATCACAGAGAATCGCCTAAATAAGTATATCCCATATACATGTAGATTTTCTCAATTCCCAAGCAAGTTAAAAATATAAGATTGGTACCACAATGTGCAGAATAATTTATTCATCTTTGTATCAACTATCCATGTGTTTGGGTGGACTGAAACCGATAATTTGTGAGCTATTAGCTAAAATAGCCATTTTCGCATGAATATTCAATGTTAAACCCCTATCTATCTTTGGGGCTCTTGAGCAACATCTAAAACACCTTCAAATGAGCTGAAATTTTACATGGGAGTCAGAGAGGGGCTATAGAATACATTTAGAGGTTAGCCTCAATGAATTTCAGACTTTCAAGTTTTTTGGGAATTTGTATGGTAGAAAACCCGTGTAACAACGTTGTGAAGTTATGTGGCATTTCAACATTATAACAATGTTGTCACTACATCGTTAAGTTATGTGGAATGTCAACATTATTTTGGTAAGAATCACGTAGAAATTTCAATGTTGCTACAACACAGATTTGTATGGTAGAAAACCTGTGTAATAACGTGAAGTTACGCGGTATTTCAACATTACGACAACGTTATCACAACGTCGTCAAGTTATGTAGAATGTCAACGATATTGTAATATTGTCACAACGTAGTGAAGTTAGGTAGAATGTCAATGATACTGCAACATTGTCACAACATTGTAAAGTCACTTGGACTCACAACTGGATACATTGCTGGGTATTTCTGTTGAATTCTGGCCTGACAGGCAGTTGTCATAATTCCCAATTTGATACCCATCTTAAAATTCACCATCCTCAGCCTTGCGTCACTCACCTGCCTATACAGCAGACTGACAAGTCAGTCAGGGCAATGCTACATGATTTGAGGAACTGCTAGAAACCAGATACCCACCGATTTACCAGCAGTTCAAAAAAACCAAAACCTTGAATGATATATGTACCATTCACCAGCCTCAGTCCAGCGGGCAACCAAATCTAATTCATTCTGAGAAACTTTAATTATGTACAATAGTGACAGCAGCAACAACAACAGCAATTAAACACAAGCAAGCAACGCATCAACATGCCACTGACCACTCAGTCACAAGGAGCAACCAACCTAACGTGTAAAATAAATTTATAATAGTAGCCTCAACTTATAGTAGCCTCAACTTAGATCGAAAAATTCTATCTGATTCAAGAAAGCCGGAGGCTGTCTTGAAATACAAGACAGGGCATTGGAACTTTCCTGCATTACTGTGTTGCAACGACTGTTTGATAGCCCTCTGGTGTAAAATCCCAGCCCTCTGGTGTAAAAATCTCTGCCCTCCCATTGGCTGTAGCAGATGAATTTTGCCGTTGCAACTCTCTCTCAACAAGAACATATTCTACCCTTTTTCTGATCCTCCAAATTTTGGGTCATCCATTCAAAAGTGTGCAGCTGGATTTAACTGTTTTGGGGAAATGTAGAAGGCTTAGGTCAGTTCATGAAGGCTTTAAATACATATTTCTCGGAAAAGAAGCCCAAGATGTCCCATATATTGCCAGTGGCAGGCCTGCAGAGATGCGACATATTCTTTGTCGCACTGTGCTGGATTCAGTCAGTGCTTTGTTGGTCAGCCTTTGTCGGACTAGCCTCAACTCTCAATTTTATATATTCCACATAATATCCAATATATAATAATAATAATAATAATAATAGGCATTTATATAGCGCTAATTCCAGTAAACTGCTCACTAGCGCTTGTGCATTATCAATTTATTCGTAGAAACTCTTAAATAGGTAAGTTTTAAGATTTCTCTTGAAGCCTTCAAGTGTTTTTTAAGGCCTTGACAATCTCCGGGAGTTGGTTCCACAGTTTTGGAGCGGAATGCGAAAAGGCTCGATCTTCATATTTGTTTTTGTTAAAGGAAGTTGGTTCATTTAAGAGCATTTTGTTATTGCTTCTCAGATTACAGTTTCGTTCGGATTTTGGCTGAATCATCTTTTGAATATATAAGGGAGCTTGCCTATTTAGTGCTTTCCAAGTTGTTAACATGAGTTTGAATTGTATTCTAGCTGGAATTGGCAGCCAATGTAGCTGCTTCCTATGCTGGCTTACACTGTCATGCTTTTTCAATTTTTCAATGAGTCGAACTCCTGAGTTTGGGCCACTTGAAGTTTATACAATAAGCGACTTGATGTTCCATACAGAAGACCATTTCCATAGTCTAGGTGAGGAGTCACAAGAGCATTGACAGCTGTTTTGCAGGTTTCCTTGTCCAATGACTTCCGGATTTTTTAAATATTTCTTAAATTGAAATAGGCATTTCGACACATTTTGTTGACTTGTTTTTCCATGGTCATGTTTTTGTCAAAGATAACACCGAGATTTCTAACATGATCGACTGCATTAATTTTGACATTGTCGACATGGATTGATGATACTTGGAGTTTATTAAGTTGGTGTTGCTGCCAATGAGCAGCAGTTCAGTTTTTTCTCCATTGTTACAAAGCTTATTTTCATGGAGAAATTTCCTGATTTCAGTAATGCACTTTTGCATTTTGACTACCACATTTCTTTGATCTAAGAAAGTTGGTTTGAAAGAGAGAATAAGTTGCTCATCATCGCAAACTTTTGGTCCTTGACTTCATTTTTTGCAGCCACTTCGCTTTATGGAGCAATGTATGAATTGAATAGGATAGGTCCTAATTTTGAGCTTGAGGAATTCCAATTTGAGAGGTAGTTTGGTCGATGTTTTGTCATTAATTATCACTGACTGTGACCTATCAGATATGTAGGACTTGAACCAGCACAATGCAGAATCTTGAACACCGTATCTGTTGTCTTAAAGCATTTCAGTAGAATTTGTGATCAATTGTGTCAAAAGCTGCTGAAAGGTCCAGCAGTACGAGCATTGTTACCTCACCTTTGCTCATATTCAACATGATATCGTTATGGACCTTGGTCAGGAGGGTTTCAGTGCTGTGGAATTTTCTGTAAGCTGACAGTTTCTCATCATCCAAGTTGTTTACAATAAGATGGTCAGTGTATTGTTTGACAACAGCACTTTCAATAAGTTTGCCAAGGAAAGAAAGATTGGATACTGGTCTTTAATTCTTTTTAATTAGATCCAATCCGCATTTTTTCAACAGAGGCTTTACTAGAGCATGTTTCAACTCTAGTGGCATTTCTCCCTGTGTAAGTGACTTATTGACAATATTAGTTATAATTGGAAGGTATTCATCAATGCATTCGAGCAAAAGCCATGTGGGAATAGGATCAAGTTGGCAGTGTTTAACTGGCATTTCCCTGATCAATTTCTTCATGTCACTCTGAGAAAGGTTTCTGAAGTTTCTGAGTGTGTAAGGTGCAGTTACGATGTTGTCAACAGAATCATTATGTGAAGAGTC